>CM052711.1:47595524-47655976 GCA_028551405.1 Uromys caudimaculatus
ATTTTTGGAGTCTACATTCTTGAGTTCTTTGTATATATTGGATATTAACCCTCTATCAGACATAGGACTGGTTAAGATATTTTCACAATCTGTTGGCTTGCCACTTTGTCCTATTGACAGTGTCCTTTGTCTTATAGGAGCTTTGTAATTTCATGAGGTCCCATTTGTCGATTCTTGATCTTAGAGCATAAGTCATTGGTGTTCTGTTCAGGAACTTTTCCTCTGTACCCAGGTGTTTGAGACTTTTCCCCACTTTCTCCTCTATTAGCTACAGTGTATCTGCTTTTATGTGGAGGTCCTTGATCCACTTGGACTTGAGCTTTGTATAGGGAGATAGGAATGGATCAATTCTTCTACATGTATACCGCTAGTTGAACTAGCAGCATTTGTTGAAAATACTGTCTTTTTTCCACTGAGTGGCTTTAGCTCCTTTGTCGAAAATCAAGTGCTGGTAGGTGTGTGGGTTCATTTCTGGGTCTTCAATTCTATTTCCTTGATCTGCCTGCCTGTCATTGTACCAGTGCCATGCAGTTTTTATCTCTACTACTCTGTAGTACAGCTTGAGATCAGGGATGCTGATTCTCCCAGAAGTTCTTTTGTTGCTGAGAATAGCTTTTGCTATCCTGGGTTTTTTGTTGTTCCAAATGAATTTGAGAATTGCTCTTTCTAAGTCTATGAAGAATTGAGTTGGAATTCTGATGGGGATTGCATTGAATCTGTATATTGCTTTTGGCAGGATGGCCATTTTTAATATATTTATCCTGCCAATCCATGTGCATGGGAGATCTTTCCACCTTCTGAGGTCTTCTTCGATTTCTTTCTTCAGAGACATAAGTTCTTGTCATACAGATTTTTCACTTGCTTGGCTAGAGTCACACCAAGATACTTTATATTGTTTGTGACAATTGTGAAGGGTGTCTTTTCCCTAATTTCTTTCTCAGTCTGTTTATCCTTCGAGTATAAAAAGGCTACTGATTTGTTTGAGTTAATTATATACCTGGTCACTTAGCTGAAGTTGTATATCAGTTGCAGCAGTTCGCTGGTGGAGTTTTTCAGGTCACTGAAGTATATGATCATATCGTCTGCAAATTGTGATATTTTGATTTCTTCCTTTCCAATTTGTATCCCTTTGACTTCCTTTTGTTGTATAATTGCTCTAGCTAGAACTTCAATTACTATATTGAATAGATAGGGAGAGAGAGGGCAACTTGTCTAGTCCCTGATTTTAGTGGGGTTGCTTCCAGTTTCTCTCCATTTAGTTTGATGTTGGCTACTGGTTTGCTGTATATTGCTTTTATTATGTTTAGGTATGGGCCTTGAATTCCTGATATTTCCAAGACTTTTACCTTGAAGGGATGTTGAATTTTGTGAAATGCTTTTTTCAGCATCTAATGAAATGACCATGTCGGTTTTTTTTCTTTGAGTTTGTTTTTGTAGTGGATTACATTGATGGATTTCCGGGTATTGAACCATCCCGGCATCCCTGGGATGAAGCCTACTTAATCATGATGAATGATTGTTTTGATGTTTTCTTGGATTCGGTTTGTGAGAATTTTATTGAGTATTTTTGCATCGATATTCATAAGGGAAATTGGACTAAGTTTTCTTTCTTAGTTGGGTCTTTGAGAGGCTTTGGTATTAGTGTGATTGTGGCCTCATAAAAGGAATTGGGTAGTGTTACTTCTGTTTCTATTTTGTGGAATAGATTGAAGAGTGTTGATTGGTATTAGGTCTTCTTTGAAGGTCTGATAAAATTCTGCAGTGAACCCAACTGGACCTGGGCTTTTTTTGATCCCTGTGTTAGAAGTATGGAAAAGCTGGAAGGAGCTGAGGAGGAGGGTGACCCTGTAGAAGGAACAGCAGTCTCAGGTAACCTGGATCTCTCAGACACTGAGCCACCAACCCGGCAGCATACACTAGTTGATATGAGACCTCCAACATTTATACAGCAGAGGACTGCTGGGACTGGGTTCAGTAAGAGATGATTCACCTAACCCTCAAGAGACTAGAGGCCCCAGGGAGTGGGGTGGTCTGATGGGGTGGGGTTGGGGATTGGAGATATCTTCATGGAGATGTGGGGTATAGGATGTGGGGAAACGGGAGGGAGATAAAATCTCAAGTGTAAAAAAGTAATAATGAAATTTTTTTTTTAAAAAAAAGACAAAACACCCTATCAAAAAATGGGGAACAGAGCTAAACAGAGAATTCTCAACTGAGGAAATTCACAGGGCTGAGAAGCACCTAAAGAAATGTTCAACATCCGTAGTCATCGGGGAAATGCAAATCAAAACAAGTCGGAGATTCCACCTCACACCAGTCAGAATGGCTAAGATCAAAAACTCAGGTGACAGCAGATGCTGACGAAGATGTGGAGAAAGAGGAATACTCTTCCATTGTGGGGATTGCAAGCTGGTACAACCACTCTGGAATCCAGCTATACCACTCCTGCGCATATACCCAGAAAATGCTCCAACATGTAATAAAGACACATGCTCCACTATGTTCATAGCAGCCATATTTATAATAGCCAGAAGCTGGAAACAACCCAGATATCCCTTTTCAGAGGAATGGATACAGAAAATGTGGTACATTTACACAATGGAGTACTACTCAGCTATTAAAAACAATGACTTCATGAAATTTGCAGGCAAATGGATGGAACTTGAAAATATCATCCTGTGCAAGGTAACTCAGCCACAAAAGAACAAACATGGTATGTACTCACTGATAAGTGGATATTAGCCCAAAAGTCCGGAATACCCAAGTTTCACTTTATAGTAACCGCTGTACTGAGAGTGAGATCCCAGATGGAGGAGCTGGAAAAAGGACTGAAGGAGCTGAGGGAGTTTCTAGCCCCATGAAGGGAGCAACGGTGTCAACTGGTCTGAACCCTCCCCCAGAGTCCTCCTGGAGGCTGGAGCACCAACCAAAGAATATATATGGAGGGACCCATGGTTCGGACCACATATGTGACAGAGGAAAGCCTTGTTGGCCATCAGGGGGAGGAGAGGCCGTTGGGCCTGTGGGTGTTAGAGGCCCCAGTAAAGGGGAATGTCAAGGTGGGATTACAGGAGTGGGTGGGCAGATGGGTGGGAGGTGGAATACTCTCTTAGAGGCAGGGGGTGAGGAAGGGATAAGGGGGTTCCAAAGAGGAGACCTAGAAAGGGGGAAACATTGGAAATGTAAATAAAGTTTCCAAAAAAAAGACAAAACAAAATAAATGCAAATTAAATGGAGAGAGAGAAAAAAATTAGGTATAATTCTGATTTGCCTGATTTTGAATATTACCTGGCATTTTTTTCCCTTGCTGCTTTTAGTACTCCTTCTTTGTACACTAGATTTTTCTTTTTGATTATGTGGCAGGAGGATTTTCTTTTCTGATCCAGTCTCATTGGAGTTTTATAAGCTTCTTGTGTATTTATAGGCATCTGTTTCTTTAGGTTGGACTTTTTTTTCCTTCTATGATTTTGTTGAGAATATTTTCTGGGCGTTGGAGCTGGGTCTCCTCACCCTCTTCTATTCCTATTATTCGTAGGCTAGGACACTTGGTGGTGTACCAGGTTTCCTGGATGTTTTGTGTCAGAAAGATTTTAGATTTAACATTTCTTTGACTAATGTATCAATTTCTTCTATTTTTATCTTCTACCCCTCAGGTTCTCTCTTCCATCTCCAGTATTCTTTTGGTGATTCTTGCATCTGTTGTTCATGTACCTTTCTCTAGATCTTCCATTTCCAGGATTTCCTCAGTTTGTGTTTTCTTTTTTAATTTTTTCATGTTTAAAATCAATTATAATAGCATGACATGGTTACAATATTTTAATAAAGCATTTATGTTTCTATACTACTTATTTTATTTATGTAATACACATGACATAGCAAACAAACAAACAAACAAGCAAAAACCATGGCTACTTTCTCTCCAAAACATTTAAAAATACTTTGTTCATTCATGATGCATACCTATTGCAAGATCTCTGGTATTTGTTATATAGCCTTTTAAAAAATGACAGTCTCTTTTATATAAAAATAGTTATTTTTCTTCATACTAGTGAACTTTCAAATTACCTGGATGTTATGTGTATTTCATAAAAGTGGTTTCATTAAGTACCTTAATATTTAGAAAATATTAAGAAACCTTTTTTTTTATGGCTGTCACACTTTAAACTTGGTAACTCAAGTTTCATTTATACTTCTAAAATTACACATTCTGTAAGTATAAAAGTTCTTTTTATATACATTTAAAAATTTTTGTAAAGTGTGGATTCCTGGCAAGATGACTTCTTTAGAAACAAGAATAATTTATGAATTCAACATTTTAAGTATACCTCTATAAATAAATACTTAAAGCATCACAGAAAACAAAAATTCATAGAACAGGTTAAGTCTTTTGAAGTCACTAGTGCAGGCATCTGGTCACTTGATTCCTTACAAAGATGAAGAACTTCAAGATAAAATATAACTTCTTTATTGCTTCTATTTCTACTTTCAGGTATTGCACAGTTTTATTTATTTCTTTCAACTGTTTAATTGTATTTTCCTGTTTTTTGTTAAGGGATTTATTAATTTCTTCATTAAATGCCTCTACTGTCTTTATAAGATTGGATTTAATTTCATTTTCATGTGTTTTGGTAGTCTTAGAATATCTGGGCTTGCTTTAGTGAGATCCCTGTACTTAGGAGCTGTCATATTACCCTGACTTTTGTTAACTGTGTTCTTTTGAGGACCCTTAGCCATCTGAATAGTTTTGGTCCCTAGATGTTCTTGTTGTACCAGTTATTAGGCAAGAGGTGTACCTCCATGGTCCTGGTATGGTAGTCCTCTGATGGGTACCCTTGAGCTGTATGGTTCCAGACCTTTAAGTCTTTATGGTTCAGAAGGCTGAGGTCTGATGAAGGTTGTCAGAAAGGTGGAAGGAGAATGTAGGTCCCACTGGGCTAGCAGCTTATCCAGACAGCTTGGCTTGGCCCAGAATTCTCAGAGAGCAGGGAAGATGAGTGGGGGAAGGGAAGGGAAGATAACCTGTATGGCTCAGGATTTACAGGCCAGATGACAATGGGGAGAGGGGTGCCAGGAGAATGGAGTTCTCCCTGGAATTGCAGGCTGCTCAAAGCAGCTTGGCTTGACTAAGACAGCTCAGTGAGTAGGGAAGATAGGTGGAGGAAGGGAAGCCAAGTTGTATGGTTCAGAAGTCTCAGGTCTGATGAAGGTGGGAGGAGAGGCAGCTGAAGAATCAGGTCCCCCTGGCAGATTGCACAGGGCTGCTGGCTTGCTGCTGAACTGTGTTAGACATTTAAAGAAGCATTCATTTATAGATCTGAAATACACATTAAATAAATATAATTATATGAATATTAATAAAATGACAACAGTTTTATAGAAGTATCATTTTTAATATTAAGAATTCTTATGCATAATTAGTTAAGATAAAAAGATACTTACAGAACTTATTAATATTTAAATATATAATACTCGAAATAAATTAATCCTAAGTTGTTGAAAATTATGACTGAAAAATAGAATGTCAAAATCCATAAGATTTTATGCTACATTAATTAGCAATTTTAATTATTCAAGAGAAAAGTTCATTGCTGCCAACAGTGTGAATCTTCAAAGGCTAAATTTTATTCTTATTGCTAATGGTAAAATTACTATAAACATAATTATTATTAATAAAGCAATATTTATGGAAATTAACAAGTAGGTAGCTGATTTCTATTATTAATGTGATTATTTTCCAACTATGCTATGTTAGAAATCCTTTGAATATAAATTTTTGGAATCATAAAAGTATGTCTTACACATGGGTAATGTCAAATAATGCACATCATGTACTTTGTGTCAGACATTTAGAGAAGCATTCATTCACAGACATGAAATATAACAGTTAAATTTTCAAATTAATATTAATTTCTTCAGTTATTAAAAATGTATTCATTTCATTTCCCTTCATTTATTATTTATATAGTTCTTCAGAGTATTGCATTCTATAAACATTCTAAAACTGAGCACATCTACACTTATCATACAGGGTTGATTGCAGCAGACATGTGACCTACATAAAAATATTTACAATACTATATGTATTTATACATTTATACTAATCTCACACAGGCAAGTCAATATTTTATTGAAATCTAAAATATATACCTAAGTTGATAACTTTAAAACTACAATAGAACTTAATAACTAATTTCATTATATGCTCTTCGTTTATCATCTAGCATTGATTCTTTTAAAATAAAGACTGATATTCCTTTTGTGCTATAAGATTTCCTGTCTTATATGATTTGATTTTTGTTGCTTTACTGTTGACCTCCAGAAATTATTTTTTCTTTAGGGATGTCTGATCATCTAATTCGTAGCTTGCATTTTTACGAGAGATACTGAATCTGGTAGGCCCACTCACAGGAAGTGGAAACCCATAGTGATAAAGTAAATAAGCAGACAAGCATAGTAAAAATCATAATACAATATTTAGTAACTGTTGTCATGTTGACAAGAGAGGTAAAAGGACCCAGTGATATCCAGTCTATCTTTTGAAAACTAATAAGATGTCTGTTTAAATAGAGGGAAAGTGTCATGTCTAATAACGCTTCCATCCATCATTTTCCCAACGCCAATCCCACAACGTGGGCTGAAGAATCTCTACTGCTTTATAGTACAGGTATTTCTTAAGGATTATTCTTTTGCTTTAGGTTGTGTTCTTACAAGCATGAATAAATACACCGATTTGGGAGAATTCTGAAGAGGCTTTGCTTTTCTTGGAATCCAGTATGACTACAGGTTTAGAACAATGATTATTTCTGTGCCTTAAGCCTGGATGGTTGATAAGCCAGGACAGATAAATTATCTGTGCCATTACCATTCTGACTTAAAGAGAAAAGCAACTGACCCAAAGTAAAGCAGACAGATACAAAATAAATGCAAAGCAAGATGCCAGATTTTCTTCCAGCTTTTGGTTACTTTGGGGGCACAGGCAAAGTTTCAGTACATTGTGGCAAAAGGCACCTACAATTGCCTGTTTAGATATGTGATCTACAAATCATAGAACATCATATAACAGTGCCTACTACCCTGTAGATAGGTAGTGAAATTCTGTATTTCCATATAATAATTACTACCTATTTAAATGGTTCCTGATGTCATAAACAAAAACATGTCTGCTCTCTTGCTCTCTCTTGCTCTCTCTTGCTCTCTTGCTCTCTTGCTCTCTTGTTCCTCTGCTTTCATTCCCCCTTCCTTCCCCATTCTCTTCTCCCATCTCTCCATGTGCTCATGGCCAGCCTCTATTTCTCTTCTCTTCTCTTCTCTTCTCTTCTCTTCTCTTCTCTTCTCTTCTCTTCTCTTCTCTTCTCTTCTCTTCTCTTCTCTTCTCTTCTTCTCCTACACACTCTCTCTCTCTCTCTCTCTCTCTCTCTCTTTCTTTCTTTCTCTGTATTTCTCTGCCTATACTACCTGTTTAACTTCCATCCCCATGCCCTAAATAAACTCTATTCTATACTTTAAAAAATGGTGTATATTATCTGAAAGAATACATTTTAAAAATTAATATTTATATACACAAGTCTGTCTACTATATACACATAAGGCTTTAAAAATTGAGATATAGTAACTTCTAAGAAGTCCATAATAAACTCAGGAGAAGAGCATCCCTGATTAAAAATAATAATATTCTATATTTCATATTAACTGACAATTTTATTTCTACTAAAAAAGTTACAATTTCATGAGAAACTGTAGCTCTTACACAGACTTCATATTGTAGACATAAAGAACTAAGTAAATAAGTAGTAATGTTTTTAAAAAAATGGAAATTATAGGAAGGCATCAGCAATTTACTTTAAATGAACATTAATTTATTTGGCCTTTATAAACACAAAATAATGTCAAAAATGGAAGTGGATATCAGAATAATTTCTAATAAGCTTGTTTTGTTCATATATTTATACAGATTAATTCCTTGGTACTCAAAACACTTAGTAGCTATATTACTGTGTATAATGTAAATAAGCCAATTTTTGAAAACAAGAGGTTCATCAATTATATGAATATTTGATACTAGAACATATGACAATAAGTTGAACTAGAAGGGGGTTGTCATAAAAGCACAAGGGAAAAATAAAACACAAACACTCTGCTTTAAAGCCACCTTCTGCTTGCTGCCTGGTATCTTGTGACCTATGAAGTTTTATACAAAACTGGAGTTTAATTCCTAAATACTCACATAAGGAGCCTTATACTAGTGCTCATCAGTAAAAGTGTTTGCTGGGAAATGCACTAGTTTATAAGATAATTAAAGGTCATCTTATTTCTTTAGGTATAGTCCCACAAAAGGAGACCCTGAATGATGAAGACAAGTAACTTTACTCTTAAAGTGCACGATTCTTTTCAGTAAGACAATTCTATCTTTGGCTTTCCCCACTACTGTTTTTAGAGTAATTCAATGAAAAGGTAAACAGCCCTCTCTCTCTCTCCCTCATTCCTTCCCTCCTTCCTCCCTTGCTTTCTCTCTCTCTAGTTTTTAATTGTCAACTTATAACTACAATAATATATTTATCTCTAAGCCTAGCCATCTGTGACCTGTGATTTTTATTGTTTGAATTTGTCAGACAAATTAATTCAAAGGCCAAACCTTCTGGCTTAGCAAGGGATTTGGTTACCATTGAGTTTCATAGACTCTCTTTTCCCAATCAAATAAATTTTCAATTAATTTTAGACACCTCTGTATTCCCATATAGAAAGTAATATTGTTTTATACCCCTAAATTATTTCCAATATTTTCTACTTATTCATTTAAAATATATACATAAAATTCTCTTACATCTTCTCCTAAAGAACTTTCCATATTGCATCTAATATTATTGATTGCTAATATTAACCTTTGTCATCCTTTTTTCAGCAATTTTTTTCTCTAATATATGAAGCGAATTGTAAGGTCTGTGTTAATGTGGCTTAGCAATGCATGCTGTGGAACTGTAACATAGACTTGGTGGTGAAATTCTAAAGGAAGATATCTGTGCACCTTTCTTCAGTAGTCAGACTACTGTGAGAATTGTCTCTAAATAATAAAATTTTCCTACTAACCCTGCTTGAGCATAGAAAGGCTAGAACATTATCATTGAACAGAAGAACTGCTATATAGGAAGAGATTTCCCTAGACCCTTTAAACGTGTCTCGTCAGTTAACATATAGACCTATCCTGGTCTTTGTTTTACCTGTTCTATAAAACTGTAACTCTACTGTAGAAAAAGTGGAGAGTAACCAAGAATTTTCTCTCCCTAGTTAAATTAAAATATAAAAGTATGAGTTTTTCTTTATTAATTTTAGTTATCTAATTTATTAAACTATTGAGCATCTTGACAATTAATAAATTAATTTTAATTCCCAATAACAGCAAGCTAATAAAGTGATTGATGTGTGAGAATGTTGAAACATACAGGTATAGAAATGCATCGATTTCCTAGAGGTTCCCTTTCCCCTAATAAAATAAAAGCGGTTAAACACGGCAGTTCCTGATATAGCATGTGCCTAGTGTGCACAGGTTTTGGCTTCCATACCAGAGATAAAAATCATGGAAAAGTTCTGCTAAATTTTTCTGCACATTTGACCCACTTACTTTATATTCTTTGGTGAATTTCAGAGTGAACATAAATCTGTATGTTGTCATTTTTAATCATAGCTCTCTGTAGCTCACACTTGTCAGTTTAGCACTCACAAGTAGGATGCCCAATTTATTATATCTATCAACTAACCTTATGTATTTCTTCAGTATTATAATCATTTCAATTCGCTTTATTTAATTAATACATTGATAAAATAGAAAATTAGCTCAGTGTTATAACAACTGAGATTTTATAAACTATCCATGAATGTGCATATTTTTCCTTTTATATTTAATGTTCTGTTGTAAAAACATGGAGCTGGGCATGTAGACCTTTAATCCCAGCACCCCAGCCACAGAGACAGGTATATCTCTGTTCCAGGGCAGCCTGGCCTATAGAGCAAGTTCCAGGAGATCCAGGGCTATACAAAGATATCTTTTCTCAAAACAACCAAACCCAACCCAACCAAATCAAACCAAACCAAACAAAACCAACCAAACAAACAAAAAACAAAAAGTCAAACAAATAAACAAAACAAACATGAACAATAAAAATCTACTTGATTTATACTGAAATTTTCTTCCAAAATGATAGTCATAATAATATATGGTAAAAAGCTATATTTAGCTTTATTCAACATCTGTAAGGTAATTTTTAAACACATATAAATTAAGAAATTATTTTAAATATTGTTCACCTTTTTGTTGAATTTATAAAAAGAGTCCAAAATTAAGATCTTTGAACCATGTGTATAAAATTTGACTGAAAGGTCAGGCTTAATCATTTAGACCTGTAGTCCTAGAACTTTGGATGTAGGGGAATATAGAATATAATTTTAAGAGGAGACTATATTATAGTCTATTTCCAATTAAACACCAACTTATAACAACAATAATATATGTATCTCTAAAACCAGCCCTCTGTGACCTGTGATTTCATTTTTTGAATTTGTCAGATAAAGCCCCATAACTGCTGGTTTAGCAGGGGTTTTGGTTGCCAAAACTTTGAAAATCAGATATTAAATCTACAATAACAAAATATTTCTTATTATAATTTGCATAAACACTAAATATTACTTTTATTTTGTTATCAGTTATGAAAAATTGCCTAGAATATCAATTGTATAATAGATCATATGTTAAAAGCTTACCATATTTGTTATTAATTTAAGTAAAAAAATAATTGAATTTCAGTGTGAATACAATCTTTAAATTTATGACTAGTCAGATAAAAATAATAAATTTGCAGCTCTGATTTCATACTGTGTATAAACTGAAAAACAACTGTGGCTTAGGTTTACTTTTCTAAAGTATATGATGCACAGTGTAGCTTTGGAAGCTGAATTTATGAGGTCTGGAGGTTTCTACTTTTGTATTATAAAATATTCATTTTCTA
Organism: Uromys caudimaculatus; assembly: GCA_028551405.1. NCBI lineage: Eukaryota > Metazoa > Chordata > Mammalia > Rodentia > Muridae > Uromys > Uromys caudimaculatus. Next base: position 47,606,522 of record CM052711.1, read on the forward strand.
ATAAGCAAAATCTGTGTCCTGGTTGTGCTGGTTGTAAAATCCCAGGCTGAGGGGCTTTTATTTTTCTGAGGGCCTCTTGCTAAAGAACAAATAATGACTTGACCTAAACCTTGAAATTCCCCTACTGTTCTCTACATACCTCTAGAACTTACATGGAAAATTAATATTCAAACTTGACAATTGTCACCCAAACATATCACTTGTGATCTAGAACCATAATCTCTTCACCTTGTAGGCTATTAAGCCTAGAAAAGAACATTCTAAGACAACTTCCCTAGATCACTATGATTTTAACTCTATTCTAAATACTCATCCTTAAAATCACACGTGTGTATTGTAAATATTCCTCATCAAGCAAGCTTATTTTTACAGCAGAAAAAGACAAAGACAGAAAACCAAAACTAATAAAACTGCAGAGAACAAGTTGCTGGGGTGTCTAGTCCAAATTTATAAATCTAATATACAACTCATGGTACAACATAGAAAATGGCATATAAGAATTATAAGAGCCAGAAAAATAGGATATCTGCTGTGCGATAGTGTCTCCAAATTATGACAGAATCTACAACAGAGAAATACAACATTATGCTTCCCCAAACAAGACAGGAAAAATAAGAATACCAGTTTACAGATGGAAATGAATGGAAGAATTCTCAGTGCTAAAGACCTAGATTAACAGATACAGAAAATAAAGGTCAGCTGAGAGATGAGGAATCTGTTCTCCTTAACACTGAGATCTCTGTTGGGATTTTCCATCTCCATAGACCAGCCATAAATACATATGAACAACTCAAACACAACAGGTTGCATATATAAGTATACAAACGTACACACAACACATCACATCACAATAATAGTTAAAAGCTAAGAGAGCATTAATTTGAGGAGTAATGGAGGCACAGGAGTAACTGAATGGAGAAGACAGGTCTATTTATTCATGCACATGTGTGAGTCCGTGTGTGCCTGTGTGCGTGCACAAACACACACACACACACACACACACACACACACACACATACACACACACACACACCACCTACATCTCATGTAGATTTCTTCTGAAGCCCAGGCAGATTTATACAATTGGTCTCACAAACTATTAAGAACATGAAATAACTCCCAAATACAATGGTATATTCACATTCCAACAACGAAAAATCAGTGCATATGAAAAAAAGATTTGACTGAAGCAAAACTGAATCCCAGCAAGGCAGACACATGTCCTGAAAACCATTCCTATCATCTAGGACTCTGACTGATATCATCTGTATTACAACGTGCTTGTGTAGTCCCATCTCTCCAGCTCTATTTCTTGCAGCACACGCTCTTCTCTTTCTAGTGATGAATAATGCAGGGGTCCTCAGCAGACACACATAGCCCTAAACTCTTAAACTTCTTAAGATTGCCACTGCAATGCAAAACTTACGTTTAAAGACTCACACAATGGCTATTTAAGGCCTTCTTGCATGGACTCTGATCATGATATGCATTGTTCAATTTCAACCAAAAACTGTGGTTCAAGACTCCATACTTACTTAATCTTTAATTTTCAAAGCCAACACCATAGCCAACACCATATGGATTATGTTACGAATTTCTTCAGCATGCATGATATGTAGTCTGGCTCCCTTGCACTACAACTGAAGAAGATTGCCTGTATTAACACTGGTGTAAATGATTCTCCAAATAGCTGTTCTTCATCAAAGTACTCAATAATAATTTCAGCTTAGGTTCCTCTTCCAGTGACTTTGCATCATTATAAGAGAAAATCTTGAAATATAAGAACTTGGGCTTTGAGCAACCTTGAACTAGTTCAAAACGTTAATGGTGCTAGTTCAAAATTAAATAAATTATAGAATATATTTTGGGCCCTGTCGATTCTTCTAAACAAAACCTCATACCTTACTAAGTTTCATATTATATCATGTCTTTCTGCTTTTGCTTTCTGTTGATCTAATTTAAAGCATTAAGCATTAACCATGTCACAACCTGAATGCTGTTCTCAAGTTATTTTACCACATTTAAATCCAGACACATATAGTTTCCACGACGTGGACAATTTTTTTTTCTTGCTACTGGGTTTCCTTATCCAGTCTTGATATGAAAGCTTATGCCTAGTCTTATTGTGCATTGTTATGCTATATTTATCACATCAAGCCCTGCTCATTTCTGATAGGAAAGAGAGAAGCAGTGGATCTGGGGCAAGAATGGAGGTGTATACAGGGGTAGACCTGGTAGGGGGGGAGGGAGAGGAGGCTGTATGAAAGATGTATTATATAAGTAAATGATAAAGAAAAAGAATGCAAGATAAATAATACACAGTACACACACACACACACACACACACACACACACACACACACATCCACATGAGAAAAAGGAAAGTAAAATTACAAACTGTGTCATTCCTGTATGAAAGATTATGACTAAATCTCTGTCGCTGACATTTCAGTCAGCAGTCTGATCTTTCAGACCTGCACATAAAGGGCTTATTAAGCATCATCTTCATTTTGGGGCTTTTTGGATTCAAAGTTCCAGAGCAAGTTCCAAATGTTCATTAATAACTTGGTCAATTGAGTAAAAAATACTTCCCCGCTGTTTGGTAGAAAGTTACTGTATTTTTTTTTTTTTTTACATTACAAAACATCTTATAAAAACAACTGAAGTGATAAAAGTCATAATCTGTCTCATATCTTTTGGGTATGGCCGTTTATGAAGAAGTCCCAGTGGCAGACCGTTGTTGAAGTTTCTGGTTATGTTCTGTGATGTTGACACTGGTGGTATTTTGCTGAGGCAGACTCATGTGATGTTTTGTTGAGCCAAGACCCATGGGAGGACATGTGATGTTTGGAGACAGTATAAATAGGACTCAATGAACAGTGAAGGCAATCTTTCATATCTAGCCTTGAAACACTTCATTGGTTTTCCATCTTCGCTGATCTTTACTTTATTGAGAGAAACTTCTCCTGGTATCCCAGCTGGTTCTGGTCATTTCTTCTGATTCCTGATGATTTGGCTGGAGCATGGCTCTTTTCGTTGGATCATGTCACCACTGCTGATTTCTTTGGTATTCTGACACAACTGAACTGGACTGCTGGTATCCTGACAATAAAGATTGAAATTGCCCCAAAGTACTTCTAAAGAGTTCCATATTCCCTAGTCCTACTTACTATCTTTTCTCCTCTATCTTTGAACGGTGGGTTAAGAAGGGGGGTTGAGGTATTTGAGAACTCTTATTAAAGAAAGGTTGGACAAATCTAAGCCTATCTTAGACATTGAGGCAAATTGTCACACTTCATACACAGTGCGCAATCAGAGAGATATAAATTTTAGCTCAGATCACTTTCTCTTTTTAATCCAGTTCATCCTTGCAGCTGCGAGAATATTGCTACTCATATTTAACATGGGTATTCTCTGTGAATTAGCCTAATCCACAAATTCCCTCATAGATCTATCCATAGGTTTGTCTCCTAGATAGTTCTAAATCTCAACCTGGCAATCAGTACTAACCATGGTTATTGAAAGTATTAATTTTTATATTCATGTTTTTTTAATTGACAGCAAAAGTAACTGTCAAGCTGTATTTTAATAATTGTATCATTTAGATAGAGGAAAGTGATTGAATTTTTTGCTCTGCTAATAAAACTTTTAGAAAAGTAGAAAAATTAGGAACTATGGTATGATTATACTATCCAATATATTTCATAGTTTTAAGTCTTGAGCAAAATTATGCTAATCAGATTCCAGTAAAAATAAGACTATTACAATGTGATTTAATTACAATTCCCCAAGGGTAATACAATAGTGAGTATCCCTTCAGCTGTTTTGTGCTTACAACTTCCAAATCCTTCAGAGGCATGCAGTGTTGTTTGTTTGGTTGGTTGGTTTTTCATCTGGATTCCCATCAGTGCAGAGTGCTGGGTTCATGGTTTTATTCTTATGTGAACTGCTGACTCACACTCTGATTGCTTTTCCTGAATTAACATCGTTCCAGACACATAGGGCATACTCAGTTGGCACTTTTGCTCTCATATTTTTTTTTTCCTTTTGGAAGAGGATTACTAGGTCATTGAATATTTCCCTATCATTGAAACTACCCATTCGGGAAACTACAAAAATCTTTAGGTTTATGGCACTACTAGCAGCTGTCATAAAGCTAACTCTCTTGCAATAGGCAAAGTCTGGTTAGTTCCTTTGAAGGAACCATTGAACTTAACTATTTAGGACCCTTTATGATGAGGAAGCTTATGGTATTACTCTTTAGTGTCAGTTTTACCCAGAACTCCTGTAGTAGAAATCATTATTGGAGCTCAAGGCATCATGGAAACCCTTAGGCAACCTTGGATTTCTGCAAAGACATCATGAACTCCTGCCATCTGGCACTTTGGCTGTTTGTCAAGCCAGTTCATATTGTTTGAGAGTTTGGTCTAAGGCAGACTTTCCATTAAAGATTGTTTTGATCATCCAATTGTTTCCAAGGACTTTTGCCTCAAAGCTGGTGTATTGTCTGTAAGTTTTGTATATGATTTCTAAGCAAGCAAAATTGCTTAACAATAAGTTTTTGAAACTAGTATTCAATTTAGCTTCATGGCTTAATAACCCCCTTTTGGGGTCTTACCAGTATAGACTTATAATAGCAGTACAATAAATCTATTGTTAGACTTTGAAGTCCCATTTGGTCCCCTCGCTGATGGTTACTTGGATATTAAATGTTAGAGTTTGGCCTACTTTAGGATCTGAGATTCCTCCTTACAGATTCTCATAGATTGTCAATATTTTATTTAGCAAAGTTTCCCATTCAGCTAAAAAAGAAACAACAATAAAACTTATAAAAACAAACAAGCAAACAAACAACAGCAACAACAAAACCCTCTGCTATCCCTTCAGGAGTCTCACAACAAATAAGGTTAGAGCTTTTCAAATTTAACAAGTCAGAAGTAGAAAACATGATATGAATTAGTCCTTCTGCCAAGATCCATCTCCATGGTAATCTCTTTCTTACTTGCATAAAAATTCTGACCAAAGTGGTACCTTGAGGTGTCTTAGAAAGAGAGACCAGTTAAGACTCTCCAACACATCCAGCAGACATATTTCCTAATTATCCACATCATTGAATGAAACATGACCAACTGACCTCCATCAAAATTATGTGCATAACTTTAGAGTTTAAACTACTTTAAACTTTATGTTAACCCCTTGAGTACAATAAGCAACTGCTTATGTGTGCATTGTGTACCATTATCTTCTTCCCCCTTGAAAGAATTGTTTATTATATATTATAATAAAGAAATGAACATAATGTGCAGACAGTATTGGAAAATATGTTAGGATATTGGTAGCACAAAGCTTGTGGGACCAAACAAATAATGTCTAATTTGACTTAAGGCTCACTCCATAAGATAGACTCTATACCTGATACACCTAGGTAACCAAGAATGAGAGACTAAATAGATGAAATACCTAGGAAAAAACTAAATACAACTAGTGTTTATTTAAAAAGTATGATGTCTCTTAATGTCTATACTCATAGATCAGTGCTGAATCAATCATCATCAAAGAAACTTCCGTATACAGCAGAGTGAATGAGAACAGAGACCCACAGCCATCCATTATGAAGATAGGGGGAAGCCTATAACACATAGCTCTAAATGGGATAGCTCCAACAAATTCCTCATTTCAGAACTCATGCATATATCACTTTGAAGAATAGAAAATGCTAAATAAAAATTATTCATGACTATGTTGAAACTATTTGTAATGTACATGTGACACCTTCCATAACTATAGGTTTTATAGATTGACTGAAAAAAAAAAGTTATGATAAGATTGTTGATGAGACTCTAGGCACACCTCTAGTACAAATTTTACCAGGCTAGAACACATGTCCACATATCTGTTCTCCGCAATCTGGGTGGATAATCAGTATTGCATTTTCCCTTGAAGCAACAATCCTGCTTGCTAACATTTCAAGTCTGCTTCATGCTTAATCACAAGGATTCTGTGCCTCCTATAACATAGCAAGAAATAGGTGAAAATTGTGATGTGATCTGTTCAAAGCACTTAACAGGAATGCTACACTAAATACCTAAAAATTCAAACACTCCTTTATGTACCTTAATGAATAGTGGTGGAAAACAGCTAATAACAGCAGACATGCAAATATTAGGAAAAGTTACTGCAGTTAAAATAATATGAGCATGTGATTGGGACTCTCAGATCTTTCCTTGTCATTTGAAGTCAAGTTATTGACTGCCTGAGGCCCAAAGGTACATCTTTTCTTCTAATGTAATTCACCAAAAACTTAACAGAATTTTAGGCTAGGCCAGCTAAACTGTGAAAGCCGCACATCCTATCATGGTTATTAATAAAACATATCATGATGAAAAGAAGAAAGAAAGGGTTTATATTATGTAGCTTTCCATGGAGTAATTGGTATGAGATTTGTCTTAAACAGAGAAAGAATCAGAACCAGGAGGTATGCATAATGAAGCAGTCCTGGTCAGAGTGGGGTCTCAATTATCACCAGCTTAGCCTCAGTTCTGGCTCTACAAAATGATGCTGAGTGAGGTCTTATTACTTTTCACAGATGCGGTATGGTAATCTTTAGATAACTTTCTCTTCTCTAGGAAGTGCCCTCCCAGCCGTTAGTAACTGTACCCATGTGGTAGTTTTAATATAGTTTTCCTTGCAGGCTAACCATTACCTAGGCTGGAGATTACTTCCACCTTTTGACGATGCTTGTAGATCAATCAAGGTTTTCTTGAAATTCAAGAAAAAAGGTGAAAATGATAAACACAGGTCTCCATAGGTCAGATCTGGAGCACCGTATCATAGTGGTGTGTGTTCTACTTCAACTGAAAGTCCTCACTGTCCTAATTTCTTCACAGGATACTAATCCTGTTTAGACATATGTTTATGATAAGAATAAGAATATGATGGTATCTATTCATTAGTATACTCATATATTTAACAAGTTCTAGAAATATGAGACAGAAAAAAATTGTGTTGTATAAAAAATTTCTAAAAGAAACAAATTCACTTATATAGAAACTCGTATTTTCGACTTCCCTGGTATGATCTTTATCCACTCCTTGACCAAACCAAGCCATGTTCAACATAACTCCACAAGATTCTACTTTGTGGCAAGTAGTCTTATTTGCTGCTGAAAGTGTGAGTGAATTTTAACACATTTTGAGTCATGTTGCTTTCACCATGGACTCATGTGTACATTTACTATTCTTTCATGGCTATATTTGCTTTGAGTGGGAATTTTACACCTTGCCTGTTTTTTCAATCTTGGCATTTCTGTATTCAAGACAGAAGTTAAAGGGCAGAATAGGTATCTGTATGGACACAGAGTTGTTTGAAACTATTACTTAATTAGGTTAGTTTCTTGAAAATCTATCCTCTTCTTAAAAGGATGATGAATTCCTAGAATTATACCTAATGTTTTATTGATATTGTTAATGATTTTGTTACTTTTTAAGGACTGATGTAATTTTATCAATACAAATTATTAAAAATTGCGTGCTATTTTAATGTAATTTAATGTATGCATTAAAATATATGTACACATGTATATTTAAATATCAAATTTAACTTTTTCTTACTCCAAGTGTTAGACTATAAAATAATTTCATACATATATATGTGTTATTTAACCCATGCAAAAGTATAAAATTGTCAATTTTATGTTGAATACTCAGGATTTCCACCTATAGTGAGTTAAACTAATTTTTTTGTAACAAATGCTATTTCAAGATACAGAAATGAACTTAAAAAATTCATATTTTCATTGAAAATCACTATCTTCTAAAATTACCAGAAGAGAATCACTAAATAATATCTTGGTTTAATGTATAAAATCATGCTCAATTACCAAAAATAATTATTATGTAGTCCATTATGTAATATTGTCAAGTTTAATGTACTGCTCATAAATAATGCTTTATATATATATATATATATATATATATATATATATATATATATATATACATATATATGTGTGTGTGTGTGTGTGTGTGTGTGTGTATGTGTGTGTGTGTGTGTGTGTGTGTGTGTGTAATTAATTACAGAATAGGAAAGCTAAGAAACTTATCAACAGGCTCAATTAAGTAGGACTGTAAAGAACAGAAAATTATCTAATATTCTAACTTCATCTATAAAAGTTCTTTATAATATTTGTTATTATTATGAAAACTTTTCCTTCACCCATTTTGAATCAAAAGATAACTTCAACCACCAAATAAATAAATATAATTGAGGTTTAAACAAAAGCCATAAATTGTCACTTCTTTCATAAATGGTAGATGACAGATATATTACTTTACATATTCATGCTGCTTGGTTGTTTGGTTTACTATCTTATGACAAATTAATCTCTAAAATATTTAATTATGTGAGCCAAATAAAGGGTCAGAGTGTTAAGTTTTTGTGTCTAAGACAGAGAAGAACTATGGCAGTAAATAATATTGAGGGAAACACAGAAATAGAAAACCAGAAAAAATGATATCTTTAGCAAATTTAAAATTATACAGTGTCTCCTACTAATTAGTCTTGGAATCATTTAGCAAAGTACAGCCAGGAGTCAAAATCTACCCAATGTATGCATTAAAGAGATACAGTTCTCATGAACAATCAATCACTTTCATGTTTTCTATGACTTGATTCTTGTTCAATATTTGTTGAGTGGATATAGAAAGCCAACAACATACAAAGTCATTTTAAAAATGATCACTGCATTTCTGACATTTGTATTTTTAAAAAAAAAATATTTAACAATCTGTCTTTCAACAAACATAATGTGAGAATAGATCCTAATATAAAGATAAGAGTTCAAACCTACTACATGTGCGAAGTGCATGCTGACAGGTGCCTGATATAGCTGTTTCCTGAGAGGCCTGATATATACAGAGGCAGATGCTCGCAGCCAACTATTGGACTGATTACAGGGACCCCAATGGAGGAGTTAGAGAAAGGACTGAAGAAGCTGAAGGAGTGTGCAACCCCATAGGAAGAACAACAATATTAGCCAACCAGGGCTCCCAGGGTCTAAACCACCAACCAAAGAGTATTCATGGAGGGACCCATAGCTCCAGCAGCATATGTAGCAGAGGATGGCCTTGTTGGGCATCAATGGGATGAGAGGCCCTTGGTCCTATGAAGGCTCTATGCCCCAAGTGTAGAGAAATTCGAGGGCAGAGAGGCAGGAGTGAGCAGGTGAGTGGTGACACACCCTGGTAGAAGCAGGGGGAGGGGGCAAAGGATGGAGGTTTCTGGGTGAGGAATCAGGAAAGGGGATAACATTTGAAATGGGAATAAGAAAGTATCCAATAAAAATATTAAATAAACACATACACACACACACACACACACACACACACACACACACACACACAAAAGACATCTCAGAAAGAAACAGAACAATAGAGGCATTTACATTAATGTGTACGTCCATGTGCACATACATTAATTTGTGTATGTGTGTGTGCATTTGTGTGTGTAATTATCAGAAAGACAAAATATTCAGCACAGGAAAAAGAAGTATCTACTAGAAATTACACTAAGATTCTTAAATATTTTAGCCTATATCTCAACAAAGCTGCATTATCTAACCACTCCTGCTTTATTTATTATATTGCCTTATAAGTCAATATGTAACAATTCTGTGCAGAAGAATAGGTATTTTATTAATCTAAGAGGGCAGCATTAAAGCACCAGAGTCTGATCTAAGTTCATCACAATTCTTTCAGTTCTGTACTAGGTTGATATTTTTTCCTTTCCACTGGATTTGCTGCATTCTTTGGGAGAGAGAGAGAGATAGAGAGAGAAAGAGAGAGAGAGAGAGAGAGAGAGAGAGAGAGAGAGAGAGAGGGAGGCAGGCTTATCTGCAAACATTATTTCTGTATGCAAATTATTTCATAATAATATTTTTTCTTCATCATTTTTAAAATTTTAATGACATAGATTTTTTATCATTAATTACAAATTAATATTGTGTCTATTTCTTCACCTGTGTAAAGTCACCACATTGGGTTGAATCATGGCAACATGTACCTTTCAGAGGATTAAGGGAGGATGAAATTTAATGGAATGGTTTTCCTGAATACTCCTTTTAAAATATAATATATTTCAGGGGTTAAATATTTTGTACATGTAATTATATAAATCTTAATACTAGAATGCAAAGTTGATATTTTTGTTTAAGAAAGAAATTTTAAGAAAGTTTTGCATATTGTCTAAGGAAACTTATAATGGATATGTTTAATATTTCTAGAATATTGAGAGGATTGAATCCAATTAATAATTCATATGATGGTTTAATATGTCCTGTCAGGTTTCCGTCACTCTTATGAAACATGTAGATTACCTATGTAAAACGTTATACTTTGGATTAGAGTTTTAGGAGTTTAAGATCAACATTGGAAAATACCCATGCTTTGAGCCTATGTTCAGGAAGCAAATGAAAACTTTTGTGAGTCAACAAACTCATTTGAACGTAGGCCACAAGAACTTCTGTACCTTCTACTACAGCTACTACTAATTCCCTATAGTGTTATCCTCATAACTAATTCTTTAGCAGATTTGCTCTTGCCAGCATTCAATACTTAACTTTAGTATCAAATGAATTAACCTGAATTGATTTGATTGTTTTAACTTCTAAGCGTATAGTGTGTGTGTGCGTGTGTGTGTGTGTGTGTGTGTGTGTGTGTGTGGGTCTAAGCATATGTTTATAGAATATGGACAAGTACTCATGGGGGCCACACTGTTAGAGCCCCTGGAGTGGAGTTAAAGGGAGTTGTAAGCACTTGATATAGTAGTTGGAAACTTAGACCAGGTATTCTGCAAAAGCATTAAGCTCTCCTAAAAGCTGAGCTAGCTCTTCAGTCTTCTGACCTTCTTCTTCTTCCTCTTCTTCTTCTTCTTCTTCTTCTTCTTCTTCTTCTTCTTCTTCTTCTTCTTCTTCTTCTTCTTCTTCTTCTTCTTCTTTCTCTCTCTCTCTCTCTCTCTCTGTCTTTCTCTCTCATCTATTTATTTATTTTTATTATTTATTATTCTTATAGTTATTGTTGCTTGAGATTACTTTGTTTCTTTTTTGAAATTTAATTTCATTTTTTTACTTATTCATTTTCATCCTGCTCATTGCCCCCTCCCAGTCTCCACATCCTATAATTCTCCCATCACTCCCTCTTCTTCTCCTCTTAGTGGGTGGGCCTCCCCTTGAGTATCCACTAATCCCAGCACTTCAAGTCTCTGCAAGGCTAGGTGCTTTCTCTCCTACTGAGGCTAGAAAATGCAACCCAGCTAGAAAAATATAGCCCACAAACAGGTAACAGGTTTGGAGATAGGCATTGGTCCAGTTGTTTGGGACCCATGTGAAGGCCCACGTATGTTCTTTGGCTGGTGGTTCAGACTCTGAAAGCCCCAATGGTCCAGGTTAGTTGACTCTGTTCGTCTTCCTATAGAGTTCTTATTCTCTTCCTGGCCTTCAATTCTTTCTCCTATTCTTCCATAAAAGTCCCCAAGCTCAATCCACTGTTTGACTGTGGATATCTTTATCAGTCTTAGACAGCTTCTGGGTATAGGCTCTCAGAGGACAACTTGTTCCTGTCTAAACATACAAAGTATCATAAATATAAGTGTTAGGAATTGGTGCTTGCGCAGGGGATGTGTCTCAAGTTGTACTGGTCATTGTGCGGCTATCCCCACAGTCTCTGTTCAATCCCCAGCACTTACGTTTCTTGTAGACAGGATTAGTTTAGATTTAGAGTGTGGGTTGGTGTTTCTATGGCTCCATTGGGGTTCCTGCCTGGTTACAGAGGATGGCCTCTTCAAGCTCCATATCCCCAATGCTGTGAGTCACAGGTAAGTTCAATTCTATTGATTCTTGGGCATCTCCCTTATCCCAGGTCTCTGTCTTGTCCTGGAGGTGCCTCCCACCTTCTCACTCTTGTCACTTTCAGATTTCAATTAATTTTCACCCTCATCTAGTCATCTCCCCTATTCTTCCCCACACCTGATTCTGAATACCCCATTCCCCTCCCTATTCCCCCTTCCACATTGTGCCCTTGCTCCATCTGCATCTTATGACTATATATTGCCCCATTTAAGAAGGATTCAAGCTTCCTCACTTTTGCCTTCTGTTTACTGTCTTTGTGTCTGTGTACTGTAGCATGGTACCTATATTTTATGACTAATATCCACTTATAACTGAGTACATACCATGAATGTCCTTTGGGACTAGGTTACATCACTCAGGATGATTTTCTCAAGTTCAAACAATTTCCCTGCAAAATTTATGATGTCTTGGTTTCAATATCTGAATAGTATTTCATTGTGCAGTTGTATTACATTTTCTTTATCCATTCTTCAGGGACATCTAGATTGTTTCTAGTTTCTGGCTATTATGAATAACGCTGCTATGAATATCTTAAGCGAATGACTTTGTGGGATGTTGGAGAATCTTGGTGTATATCCCCAGCAATGGTATAGCTGCGTCTTGAGGTAGAATTATTTGCAGGTTTCTGAGAAACTATCAAATTGATTTCCAAAATGTTTGTACATGTTTGTACTCCCACCAGCAATGGAGTAGTATAATAATGTGAGTTCTGTAGTTGGTTAATATGTGTAAGGATTTAAATCAAATAGATCTTTAAACAGTATAAAACAAAAATGAGTCAGTGGTAGATGAAATACAAAATAATGTAAGAATATATATTTATCACTGATCAAAGATATTTTATAGAAATTTCTACTCATATATGTAAAAACAATAATGTTTAATAACCATAAAATAAGAAATAAAGAAAAATATTTTATATTAGCAAGTTTTTCATGAATTTGAGAACAAAATAAAGAGGAAGGAAAGAAAAAATAATAAAAATTAGTTCTTAAATACTCAATGTTTACTAACAAACTAAAAACAACTGTTATATGTTTCAGGAATCTTGCATTATACATATAAATGGACTAGAAAAAGAATATAATAAATGTGACTAAATAACATGGTTAAAGAATAGATAAAGAAGAGTTGCCTCTTTGGTGGGTAATGAAAGTTTTTGAGTTTTTATTTTATTTTATTTTACTTGTTCTTAAACTATGGTTTTATAAAAATGGTAGATATTACTTTGATTTAAATTGTTTCTCTTAGAAATAGATCTGTCTATCTAGAGTAGAACTAATTTGGATAGAAATATGTAAAGGTTGTTAAAGACTAAAATGGCATTATAATAAGCCTATGTATTAGTATGTAAGTAACATCTTCACAAAATCAAGATGCTGGAAAGTCGAAAATGATAGACCTTTGGAGTCTAGAAAATTCTTATCAATTTAAAAAGTAAATTCAGTTTACATATATATATATATAAAATCAGAAAATATTCATGAGCTTATAATTCTTTATAAAAATTTAGATCACATACATTAAATACAGATTAAAGCTGTCCACTGTTGTAATATTTTATGTAAAAATTTAGCTGCATACTTTTTCAGGTGTATGAAATCTATACTTATTTCAACAATTAGAACCAGACAAGTGTTAGTCAGAACACAAAATTTACCCCTAAAGAATGGATCAACTTGTTGAAAACATGGAAGTCAAGGACATAAAGACTTCTGTGGGATCCAGGGCTTAGTTGCAAAAAGATTTCTTTTCCAAAGTAATTATTCAATATTTGAGAAAAAAAAGATATATCAGAAAAACATCTTGAAAGGCTACTATAGATGAAGGAAGAGAACAGTCATCATATTTAGAGTAATATATTATTTTTATGTGTATGTTTATAAAAGATGTATAAATTAGTATATTCAGATGAGTAGAGAAGAACCATAGGTAGGAGGACCAGCAGTCTAAATAATTTTAGACCCCAGGATTTCTAAAACACTGAACCACCAAACAGGCAGGATACACCAGCTGATATGAGGCCCCAAACACATATACAGCAAAGGGTTGCCGGGTCTGTGATAGATCAGAGACGATGCACCTAACCCTTAAGAGACTGAAGGCCCCAGGGAGATTAGAGATCAGGTGGGGTTGGAGGAGACATATTCATGGAGACAATGGGGTGAGGAGAAGGTATGGGATGTTGAAGAGTCAGAGGATGGAAGGGAGGAGAGTAAAATCTGGAGTGTACATTAAAAAATAAATAAATAAATAAATAAATAAATAAATAAATAAATAAATAATAAAAATAAAAATAATTCTTGTTCCTAAGACCTTTCCTCTGTGATTCTTTTCTTTATGATATTCATTCTTCATTAATTCTTTACTGGAGCTTTAAGTTAACTTCCCAGGCCATCTTTGTGTAAATATTTGTTTAATATAACCTAATTATTTATATTTTCCCTGAGTCAAGAGTCTAAAAACAAGAGTCTCTGTGTTAATAGGTTCACTAATCTGTGGAGTCTCCAAAAAGCCAGGTAAGAAAGGGTGGGGACGAGAAACCTGGAACTTCCATAAATTTCTCACACCAAATGCTTTATAGATAAATATAGCCATGCTTTTGTTTTTTCGTAGACGACATAAGTAGCAAAACTATTTTCCATGAGGCAAATTTTCTATGAGCCTCCTTTTCTTGCCAGGATGGCATATGATGTGAGAAATTTGTTGCAGAAGGACTTTTTTTTTCTTTTTTGGTTTTTTGTTTGTTTGTTTTGTTTTTTTCAGGAAGCAACTTTAAAACCTTATGGAGTTTTCATTGTAATAATGGAAGATATGGTTCCAGAAGCTATGTTATGTTCTCCTGATAGATACATCAATTGTACTCAGTGAGTTTTCCTTTATCGAGGAATATAAGTGATGCACTTTTTTTTTTCCATCATAGGTCACTAGTTCTTTTCTTTTTATATATTTATTGTCCCGGCCAACACGACCTGCAACAAGGGTCCTAAGAGGGAACTGTTGAAAGAAGGAAAGAGACAGGAGACAAGAGATACCTTGGGCGTAAGATGGCAATCTGATCAAACTCCAAAGAACATTATTTCTGTGCCAGCATATAAAGCATAAGAAGTGGGAGATTACAGGGGTGGGAAACCACAGAACTGCTGACACATAACAACTGGTTGCTAAAGAATGTACTACAAAACAGGATGTTTTAACCTCAGGCCGAATTGCCTGATTTCTGAGAAGAGCTATCCAGTTTGCGAAACTGAAACTTAGGCCTACTGGCCAGGTCAAAGCCTATTGGTTCCCGACATCTCCTCCCTTTTTATTTACTGTTGAGCCGAGTAGCAAGGAACCTGTTTAGAAACAAGGAGGCTTTAATCAGAGGGGGGGAGTAGGGACCTGATTCTCATCATTATATGGTGTCTTTTTATGAGGAGAGGATTAAGACTCACCTGTTGGGCGATGCCTTCTCGACATCAACCTCTATGCAATCAGGTTTGTTCCTCAGAGGACTCAGAAGCATAGTACAGTGTTCTCCCCTTGTGGTGCTTAGCCTCGCACCCCTGCTGATGCCCACACTGCTCAAGAGCAAGCTTGCATAAATCTGAGTTTTATGCAGCTCCTAAAGGAGAATCATTGGCTTCAGGCACCGTAATTCCACGATCAATTAGATCGAGATGATGATAGTGAATTTGTAAGGGTCGAGGTGTCACGGAGTCAATCTGCTGTTCTAAATGCCAATCTAAATCCTCTTAATACACAATACATCAATACATTTTTTGCTGAATAACAAAAGTAGCTGTCAAAGCAATTGTAGAAGCAGTGGTGTTAGCCATTAATGTAATTAAAGCTGCTATATCAGTAATAATCAACCCACTATCTTCTTGTGTCTGTTTTAGAATCTGACTCACTTCCTCTAGTACTTGTAAGCCTTTTTAGAATACCAAGGTCCTGTAAAACTCACAGGCAATAAAACAAAGGTTAACATAACATCATAGAGAACTGCAGCTAACTTTCAAATGTGTCTTTGAGAATGTCCATAACCAACCTTCCCAATGAAGACTGTCATTTCTAATATTGGATTGATTTCTATACCAGTCCATGATTGAGTCAGAATAACTGGTTCCATTATAAGGAAAGATAAAAGTCATTATAACTTCTCTTTTTGACTAGTTTTTTGAAGCAGTTTCCACAGTCTCCATGTTCTCTGTACCGCAAGGTATAAAATCTTGAGGTAAGGCATCTTGTCCAATCTGGGATATAGGCAAGCAAAGGTAGGTCAGGAACAGATGTCCAATACAGCTTTTCTGTCACCACTGTCAGGGCACTCAGCAAGCTCACAGGTCAGCATCATTCTTTGTCCCAGCATCAGCATATCTCACCAGTCTAGCTAGCATGCTCCTTTAGCATACTGTAGAAAAAACACAAATATGCCCTCTTCCCCATATTAAATACCTGATATGGATCATGCCATGTGCCTGTAAGTGGATCCTTCCATTTCACCTAGGCATAAATATGCCTATTTGTAGGGTGTCATAGACACTTAGCAGAAAATTCCTTGGCATCTAAATTTTAAATGTTTAAATTTTTAATGTACAAGGATGTGATTTCCCCTTTTTTGTTTTTAACGATATTGTTTTAAAGTTCCATGGGCCTACTCCATAATACCTTGTCCTTGAGGAAAATAAGGAATTTTAATAATATGACTAATATAAAATTATTAACAAAACATCTAAAATGCCTAACTGCAATAACCAGTTCCATTACCTGTTTTAATCTGATTGGGAACACCAAGCACAGAAAAACAATGTAGGCTATGACTAATTATATTTGTTGAGGACATTCAGGACAAGGCTTTACAATTTGACATGCACATTATCTAAAAATACCAAATTATTGTCTCAAGCTATTACTATTTTGATGATGTAAAAAGTGAGATTGTTTATGGGCTCTTCAAAATTACAAACTCACTAAAAGCAAATTCTTTATAATCATCAGGATGTAAAGGGACAGTATAAAAACAATCTTCCAAATCCATAATAATTCTATATGCATTTCCTGGAATAGCAGCTAGAGTAGGCAAACAAGGTTCTAATGCCTTCATAAGTTCCATAGCCTCCTTAACCTTTCATAAATCTTAAGTTTGAACTTTGCTTTGGATTAATGGAATAACCAATTCCTTGGAGGAAAGTGAGTACATCAGCTCCAATGTCCACTAATCTCAAAACTTTCTGCAATTATTAATTTAAGGTTAGTTTTCTTATTAGTGATAGATTGAACTCAGTATACATCAGAGGAACCAAAGTCTCCTAAAACAAGTTGAGCAAGTCTTTTGTTAATGCTATAGGGGAAGCATCCATAATTCTTTATGACACTTAGATAAGGGCCTGCTATGAATGCCTTGGTATCTGAGGCTGACCCCTCCTTCCCAGGGAAAGCTCAAAAGAAATGCCACAAATGCTTTTGCAGAGGCTGCTCTTTAGTTTTGCATTAACTCAAATGCAAATGTTTCTTAATTGGGCCTATTTTATGAGGCCTGGTCTAAAGTTTACTCTTCCTGCATCAAGGACAGATTCCCGGGCCTTGACTTGATTGTCTGTTCCTGCCTCTGTTCCTGGAACAATCTTTTATTTTTTTAAATGACTGAAACATCCACATTAAAACTTCTTTATTCCCTCGTTTCTGTGGAAGCATTGTTTGCACAGGGGTCCCTTGTAAGGCAGCAAGCCATAGCCAGACCCTCAACGTATGAGGGTCTGATTTCTGCACAAAGATGAATATCTCCAGTTAAGTCTGTCTTTGCTCTGTAAAACCAATCATGTAACAAAAGAACTCCTGCTGAAGGACTGCTAAAATTTCTACTAGCTGTTTTTCCTGAGACTGTGATTGAACTGCAAGCTGCAGCCAATGGAA
Source organism: Uromys caudimaculatus (assembly GCA_028551405.1). Lineage (NCBI taxonomy): Eukaryota > Metazoa > Chordata > Mammalia > Rodentia > Muridae > Uromys > Uromys caudimaculatus. The sequence goes on from CM052711.1 coordinate 47,624,322, forward strand.
CACTGGCAGTTTAACTATAATTTCTAAGTTTCTCTTGCAACTTTAGAACACAACCATAACTTTGGAAAACAAAACTCAGTTTTAAACAATAAAATCAATACCAAGAGTATTACTTTCACATTACAAAGTTTGGCGATCAGTTCTTATATCTGAATGCATGACAGTATAACTTTCAATACCTCAAAGAGATATTGTTCTAAACCTTATTTTGATTTCTAGGATAAGAATTACATAAAATATTACTCAATTTAAACATATCTTTAAAGACCTGTTTGCCTGGGTTGGCTCATGTCACGTTTTTTGTTGTCTAGAATGACTCAAAGCCTAAGTTATCAGTTTGAGCCCACTTTTTGTTACCAAAGTTACATATTTTTAATCATACCCAATAATTTATAAGCCAGTACTCAATAACTAAGGCATGTAGAATATTTTTATACTTTTAAAACCAATCAGAAGCAAAAATGAAATAGCTACACATTTACTCATTTAGATCAAACAAAATTTAATCTATGCCCCCTTACCATAGAAGCTGAAAAGCTCGGCCCCTTTAAGAGTACCTTGTGCACATAATTAAGCCTCTGGTGGGGCTTCTCTAGCTGTCCTTGACTCCCAGCTACAGCTCAGGGTAACTTATCAGTTTCTGCTGTGCAAACTGAAACTGCTTTTTTCTTTTTTCTTTTGAAACCTAATTAAAACTAAATCAAGGGCTAAACAACCAGCAGAAAGTTCTAACCATTTTTTGCTTTTTCTTTCTTTTGGACACGAAACAGAAAGCAACATTCAAGCAACGAAACAAAAGAACATAAAACTGACAGACATGAACAGGTTGGTGCACCAAGAACATACAATACACAGAAAGGAAAGAGAATTAGATGTCCCAAAGGAACTCAGACATCCTACCTAAGAGACTCAGAAGTAGACGGGCAGGACGTCTCCCGAACTCCTTCTGTCCCTAGGAGAGCTCTGAAACAGATTACATTCATTTTCCTTCCCTGGATAGTCGGGAAGGTTTGCTTTTCTTAAATCCATTCTCTCATATTTAGGGTATAAACCATCTCTAGTCAGGGTCCAAAGACTAAAACCACCTATAAGAATTACCTTTACTTCTTTTAGTATAACTCTAAACACATTATCCTATCATTTGTAAAGATAAACACTGAACACTTTTGGCCAGTACTTATAAACACATATCCTTAATTTAAAAAAAAAAAAAAAAAAAGGCCTTAAATCTTTCTTTTTAACCTTAGTACCTCGAGCCTTGAGGGACTCCTTGATTCCCTGTAAAAAGGTTTCATGGTCACTTAATGTTTGTCCCATGATTCTGCACTATTTCACACAGTTTCTACACAAAGTTTCCTTTTTCTAACTTTATACTAGTTTACACAATTCTCTCAATAAAATATTTCTTTTCTAAGTTTATGCTACTTCACACAGATTTCACATAAACTCACCATAAGTTTGTGTTACTAATTCACAGCTTTCGCACAAACTGTTCCTTTTACCCAAGTATCTCGTGCTTTGAAGGAGAATTTTCTGTGAATAAAATTTCCTGTGAAAAAACTTCTGTCTCTTTCATCGTTGCTCACCTCACTTCTAGGAGTCCACTTTGTCAGTCAGGTCACTCTGTGAACATCTCTGAAACAAGATCCTCAATAGGACCACCTGGGCCAGGCTTTTCCGTCAAGTCCAGCAGTCGTGCACGATCCCGTTCCTCTAGCCCCACGTGTGGGAGCCAACTGTCCTGGCCCACCTGATCTTCAACAAGGATCCGAGGAGGGAACTGTCGGATGAAGGAAAGAGACAGGAAGCAAGAGATACCTTGGGCATAAGATGACAATCCGATCAAACTCCAAAGAACTTTATTTCTGAGCAAGCATATAAAGCATAAGAAGCGGGATGTTACAGGGGTGGGAAACCACAGAACCGCTGACACATAACAGCTGGTTGCTAAAGAATGTACTGCAAAACAGGATGTTTTAACCTCAGGCAGGATCACCTGATTTCTGAGAAGAGCTACCTAGTTTGAGAAACTGAAACTTAGGCCTACTGGCCAGGTCAAAGCTTATTGGTTCCCAACAATTTATCTTTAACATTTTAAACATTCTGTATATCTTTTTGTTTTGCCATAAAAGCCACAAAGGAAAGAACTTGAAGAAAACATGTTCTGTCTTCTCTCCTGGCCCACCTAACTGCAGCTCTGGGTATGATGACAGAAACACATTTTTTTGTTTTGTTTTGTTTGTAGTGGATATTTTATTTATTTACATTTCAAATGTTCTGCCCTTTCCTGAATTCTGTTCCAGAAGCATCTTATCCCATCCACTCTCCCCCAGCTTCTATGAGGGTGCTCCCCCAACCTACCCACCCCAGGGCATCGAGCCTTCACAGGACCAAGGGCCTCTTCTCCCATTTTGCCTGACAAGGCCACCCTCTGCTACATGTGCAACTGGAGTCATGGGACACTTTGGTTGATGCTTTAGTCCCTGGGAGCTCTGGGGAGGGGTGTCTGGTTAGTTGATATCATTGTTCTTCCTATGAGGTTGTCAAACCCCTTCACCTCCTTCAGTCCTTTCTTTAACTTCTCCGTTGGGTACCCTGTGCTCAGTCCAATGGTTGGCTGAGAACATCCACCTCTGTATTTGTCAGGCTCTGGCAGAGCCTCTCAGGAGACAACTATATCAGGCTCCTGTCAGCAAGTACTTCCTGGCAATGTCTGGGTTTGGTGTCTGTATATAGGATGGATGCCCAGGTGGGGCAGTCTCTGGATGCCCATTCCTTCAGTCTCTGCTCTGTACTTCCTCCCGTGAGTATTTTGTTCCCCCTTCTAAGAAGGACTGAAACATCCACTCTTTGGTTTTCCTTCTTCTTGAGCTTCATATAGTCTGTGAATTTTATCTTGGGTATTTTGGGCTAATATCCATTTATCAGTGAGTGCATACTATGTGCGTTCTTTGTGACTGGGATGATACTTTCTAGATCCATCCATTTGCCTAAGAATTTCATGAAGTCATTGTTTTAAATAGCTGAGTAGTACTCCATGGTGGAAATGTACCACATTTTCTGTATCCATTCCTGTGTTGAAGGACATCTGGGTTCTTTCCAGCTACTGGCTATTATCAATAAGGCTGCTATGAACATAGTGGAGTATGTGTTCTTGTTATATGTTGGAGCATCTTCTGGGTATATGCCCAGTAGTTGTATAGCTGTGTCCTAAGGTAGTACTATGTTCAATTTACTGAGGAACCACCAGACTGATTTCCATAGTGGTTGTACCAGCTTGCAATCCCACCAACAATGGAAGAATGTTCCAGTTTCTCCACATCCTCTCCAACATCTGCTGTCACCTGAGATTTTTCTTTTAGCCATTCTGACTGGTGTGAGATGTTTCTTAAAGGCATTCTTGCAACCTTCCCTAGTACATCGTTTTAGGGTGTTTTTCCCATTGCAATACAGATGTTTCTTCCAGTTCCATTTCTGTGGAAACTTCTGTCTTAAATCACAAAGTTTCATTGTTTACATTGTTTACACATCGTTTCAGTATGAATGAGAAAGCAGTGTATTAGCTAATAGTCCCTGTTTGGCCAGGACATAGAATTTAAATCATGCTTGGATTAAATTATCAAATCCTTCCCCTGTAACCTGATGATGCATACATGGTTCCACTTCAACATAACAGAGATTCATGCTCACAAATACAACCTCAATTTTGATGCTAGATAATAACCAGAAATTAAGCTCATTTAATATAAGTCCTATGGCACAGTGGTCACATTTCTTTCCAATTACTTAGTTAAAGCTGTCTTGATTATTGATCATTAGATAAAATAGCTAACAGAGAAGGGAAAGTTTCACATATTTTAATGATTTTAGCTTGTGTTTCTCCTTGGAAATAAAAACCATTTACTACCAGGGCAAGAGATGGTTTCCACCATTGTGATTCTGTCTCAGTAAACCACTAGTCCTGTATATAAGTTCTAAATTTTAGAGGGTAGATCACTGAGCATGAAAACTTGTTTCATTTACAGTCTGTCACCCTCATTTTTACTTTCTGGCAGTCAGCCTAGCCCACAGCTGCAGAATGTGCTAGGCTTCCATTTAATGCTATCTTAAAGGCACACGACTGCTCCTAGCACTCCTAAGAAAACAATGAATTGTCATGGTTCTCAAAATTTCTCTCTCTATTGTTTCAAACAAAGTTTTACTTCACTGAAAGATACAAACTTGGAAAGAGAAAGGGAAGATGGAAGTTATCTTTAGAAGAGAAACAGGGTCAAATTCAAAATGGAACTATACTAAATTTGTAACTCACTTGATCCTCTCAGATTGGTCCTGCCTGCTTTAGGACAAACTCAAAGGCAGGAGAAATGGTGTTTTGTGATATGTATCTCCTTTGTACTAGGCAAAGCTTATGTTACAATTTGTTTAAAGAGACGTGTGTGTGTGTGCGTGTGTGTGTGTGTGTGTGCGCGCGTGCGCGTGCGCGTGTGTGTCCAGAAACCTCTTGAAATATAGATGAAACTCATGATTAATTCCTAAGTAATGATGATAAATATAGACATATAATAAAACATATTCAACTATTACATCGTTTTCTTCTGTGGATAATATATTGCTCTTTTTAAAAATTTCTTCCCACAATCCTCATTACTGTCTATTTACAGTAGCCTGCTTGCTTTATGGATGATTGACCATTTCACTACATTGTGAATGCAAGATTTCATACATGTGTTTTCCTTCATCTATAGTATTTTCACTTTAAATTGCTACTTGATATGTGCTAGCAGTTTAAGTCCTACTAATATACTGCTCAAACTGGGACCTTGTCTGACAAATATATATTAAATACAATCTCTTATCATAATTTTTAAAAATAGAAAAGTGTAACTTATCACATCAATTATTTGTGGTTATGTAGATAGGTGCCATTTGGCTCTGAGAAACCTTATGAATCTATCAAGTTTTCACTGCATTTACTTTTTGCCTGAGCTCAGTTTGATTCTTTTAGAAAGACAAAAAAATTTTGTGGCCATAAATTGTCCTAGCACTTTATTTTCCTCAGCGGCTCAACTCAGAGGAATGTTCCAATATGAATTTCAAAGTTATCACAATAACAAATATCAAAAACTAAATTTAATCACAAATAAAGAAGCTTTGCTAATATATTATTGTTGTTTAAGTCAATTTAAAATAAGATAATACACTTTAAAGCGAGATGTTTATTTTTATACTCCATACATAGTTTACATATATGTAACTGGTTTTTCCTCTATCAATCATTAATGCTTTGAAAATGACCCCTGTGATAGGCATAGGGTAAGCTTGTAATCAGCCCTGGAAGGCACAAACAGGAATATCTAGCCAATTTGGGTTAATTGTTGATACCCAGATTAATTAATTAATTAATTCTTATGAGAATTGGAAGATATTTCTCAGGATATCAGAGGTAGTCCTTTGTTTGTGACCATGGACTTGTGCTAAAAAACACATCCATTTTCAAATATATACACACATTCACATACACATAAAAATAAAAATTCCCAAGGAAAGCTTGCACAATGTATCTGCTGAACCTTGAGCATTGTAAGAAAGTCTGATGTCTTCTTACATTTCTTTCTGTCTGTCATATCAGGCAGTAATTTGGATATCAAAAAATTTTCAGCTTTTTATCTATAGATCTTAGAAAATAGCATAGTGTTCATTTTGATCTTATTGTTGCTTTTAAGTAGAGTTCTCTAATTTATTCACATATATACATACATATATGTATAATACATATATATTAAAACTTATATGCTGCATATATTTAATACATTAAAACGTACATATGCAAGATATTGATTGATCCTACACAAATTAAAAATGGAAATGGCATTTTCCAGACATGGAGACTTACAATGTGTTCGTTTATATTTAAGATATTGGTGACAGATGCTAAAGTAAATGGAGCACAACAAGACTACTTAAATTTTTAACAAAGAGTAAACACAATGTTTCCAAGATATGGCCTCTTGGCAAGATTTTAACTGGAAAAGCTTTAATTTGTTATTCCACAGTAATTTAAAGGGTTACTAGTGCAGTTATATTCTGAAGTATCAATAGAAGTTAAAATTTTCTGGGGACATATAACTTAAAAGATTGTTAGACAATGAATACTGATGGCAAGTGCTACAAACCTGGGAAAGATATTACATGTTGCCAAAACTGTAACCATGAAGAGAAATAAAAAAGCTTTATTGTTAAGCCATCACTAAGAGCCCTGAAGTCAAAGTAAGACTGGCGTTCATCCCAGATGAACATAAATGAAATTGAAAGAGTTACACACATAGGTAACTGCTTGCCAATGAGCTTGCATGCAATATCAGTCACATGAGAAAATATGCAATTGTTCCTACTGGGATACACAATTAATCCAACCAATATGTGTATTCTCTAAAAGTATGAATTACAAAGAAAAATGGAAGAAGTTCAGATCATTCTCTGAGGAAAAATAATCGTTCTCAATTAAAGTTTCAACTTCAGGAGGGATAATGTAGTCATTTCTAATGGACTACTTTTATTTGAAAAGAAAGGGATAAAGTGGATTCAATGTTTCCAAATTATTCATTCAAGCTTTAAAAGTTGGCAAGTAAAGTAAATCATCACTACCCTAAAATGTTCTTAATTTACTAAATCTGTTTCTAAACTATATCTGTTTTTCATAGTCTTCAAAGCATTAATTGATTTTATTGTAGTAAAATTTCAGAATCACATGTAATAGGGACAGTTGTTGTTAGTGTCATGAGCTATGCAAGATAAACCCATCATTGCAATTGACCTTTAAGTTTTGTTTGGAACTAAGAGATGCCCTAATATGAGTGTCTTAAATGTAGGAATAATCCAACATTTTGCTTTGCATCTCATCACAGAAAACGTTTGCAATTATAAGTACAAATAAGACAAGTAGTAAGTGATAGATAATATATCATTTGAATTTAAAATAATTATAAAAATGGTGTTGAATATTTGCAAAGAGTTTGATGCCTTACCAAACATTTGCAGTTGTAGAAAGACAAAGTGTTGGCTCTCAATTTACTATTAACTTTTAAATGAGTCAAAAACTGTTCATTTTAATACACTGTAAATTGTAAAAAGAGAGCAAAAAAGATGTTATTAATATCCACAAATCCAATTTTAAATACAAATTGTGGGCTCAGAAAATTATCTCATACTTAGTTGAGAAATAAATGAAAGCAAGTGATAAAAGCATAGATTAAGTAATTGAATTGAAAATTTAATTTACAAAGACATTTATGCTATTCTTATAGACAAAATATTTTCATCCTATTGCACATTTGGAAAAAGTATGTTTTCATCGATTAGAATCCTTTTCTCCATTGAATTCCCAACAAAAACAAGTCTAGGGACAGTTATAAAATCAGTCTTAATTTTGGGGTTATGTATTTAGTTTCTGAAATTATTATTAAAGAAAATTATCTCAGTTATTTAGTTACCTCTCCTAGATATATGGTTATACTTAATTCATATGGATAAGAAACATGTGCTTTCTAATAAGTCTCACTCATTTTTTGTTTCTTCCTTTGTTGAAACATATTGATACGCTTCAGTGTGAAGGTTAAATAATAATACTGGACTCAATCCAACAAGAGAGGATAAAGTATAAAGAAAAGTAAGAGTAATCACTCTCCAGAAAAAAACCTATCTAAATTCTGAAAAAAATTAAAATAATAAGATTTGAAATTAATGTATTGATATTATAACAGAACGCAATAGAGCTCAGTGTGGCATTTGTAATACTTTGAAAACATGTTTAAATAAAATATAAAAGCTGGAAGAGATAGAAAAATTCATAGACATATTCAACTAACAAAATTTAAATAAGGAATATCTAAACAACTTAGACTCATTACAATTGAGGAAACTGAAATAATAATTCAAGTTTTACCACAAGGATATACAAGGACTAGCTAGATTCACACACGCATGCACACACACACACACACACACACACACACAAACATACACATAAATAGATTCTATCAAATCAATAAGGAAGAGATAACATTTACCTTCAAAATATTCCATAATGTAACTTTACTTAGTGACTACCAGGACCTCGTCATACTTCTGTCTTCATGACATTTCTGCCATGACAGATGACTAAATCTGTTCTAAAATTTGAAATCATAATTAAGCCTTTACTTCTGTGGCTTGACAAATAGTTTCACAGAGAGGAAATGGAGGGTACACTACTTACCTCATTGTATAAATACAAGATTATCCAAATAATAATCAGGGACTGGAAGGAAAAACAGTACTATGTTTTTATTCTGTATTATGAAGACAACATTCTACTCTGTATGTTAAAAAGAATCTACATTTGCAAGTTAATAGCTTAGCATGTGCTCACTGTTCAAGCCAAGACTGTCTTGAAAACAGACATGCTTAAGGTACAAAAATACCAACTACAATAAGGATTTTAAGAGGTGGCTGATATTAGACATCCAGAATATAACAAAATGGAAGACAGGACTAGAAATGCAGTCATCATAAGATGGTATCATCAGAAAGTGGATAACACCCTGAACAGTGGCAAAAATAAGCTCCACAATGATCAACTGTTTTGTAGCTGTTTACAAACACTGATAGTGGAGTTAAGATGTAAAGCAGATTTTTATTAGGCTGTTAATCCACGAAAAGCAGAATTGAAGGTGCCATTTATGTCCATTAGCATTTTTTTGGTGAGAGGTAGAGTTAGAATATCAAAACTATCTGAGAACACATCAAAAAAGAAACCTATAAACCATATCTTAACAAAAATTAGCACAGAAATCATAAATAAAAGCTGATGATTGAACAAAAGAACACATTACGAACATCACAAATCAAGATCAAGTTGATTTTGCTCCATCATCAACTAATCAATTAGACAACACATTAGTAATAGAAAAGCACAAAAGTCATATGATCATCCCAAAAGATGACAAAATGACCTCTAAAAATGAAATATTGACATAAAATACATATGTGAGCCATTGTAATAAAAGAAAGTACACTGAACTAAATATGCAGAGATTCATTCACCACATGGATAGCAAAATCATATTATATAGAAGGCAGACATTAAGAAATTACTCTATGAAAACTGAATAGCTGCACATAGAACAATGAAACTAGATCGATATTTCTCACCTTACCTGAAAATTAATTCAAAATGATTGAAATATCTATTATAGTAATAGTAAGACCAGAAACTGAGAAACCCTTACAGGAAAACACATAAACATGGAATAGACAAAGACTTTCTGAAATTAATACCAACAGCACAGGAAATAATCTCAAGGTGCATCAAATAATTTTACATAAAATCGAAGAGCTGTGCAAAATAAAATGTTGTTGGCATTAAATGTGATCTGGAATGTCAGAAAAGAAGTGTACACTGCATATTACATGGTATTAATTCCCAATGTATAATATACTGTTAAAAATTAAACCTCCAAACTTCAAATCACCTAAATCAATACATAGGCTTAATGAACTTAGTAGAAGACCCTCAAAAGATGAAATGTAGATGACCAATAAAATTTTGGGGAAAGGGCTAACAAGGCAAGTACTTCTATCTACTAAACAATTTATTTGCTTTAGAAATATTTGATATACATCAAAGTAATATAAAATAATGTGAGGATAATATAAAAATAAGGTTAAATTACTTTGGAATAATGGTTAATTTATATGATTTTTAAAAAAAATTTCTAAAGAAATATCAGATGAAAATGGATGCAATTTTAGGCAGATTATTTTATTAGAAAGGACAGTTCTTTTGTGTTGCATCAGCTCTTGAGATAAAAACTTTCATAATTTATTTAAGGAGCAGGAAGAAGAACAATGATTCTAGGATAGTAGACATGGGAGAATTCAACACAGAGATATAACACTTGGTAAAGTAATGCTATATTTTTTCCTTTAAACACTATGATTTGAGACACTGTATTAAGAATTCACAATTTGTTTGCTTAACCCTTTGAGACTAATGTTTTGCATCCTTGTAGAATACATGAAACAAACTTTGTCCAAATGCAGACCAAAACTGCTACTTTTAAAGTATTTCCATACAATCTATAATTTCAAAAGTGTCCTGCATAAACACCAAGAATGACAGAGAAGACAGAGTGTTAAAAACAAAACTTATGCTCTTAAGTGTCTATGTGAAATTTCATAAATTCCTTGGCAGTCAAGTCATACTCTTCATATTGAGACAATCAGTATTTGAAAGGACCTGGAAGTTTGCACCAAGTCTTTATTTAAATGCTTGGTGTTCTCATTATGATTGATATAGTTTAAATAGCAGCTAACTTCTAATTGTTCTTCAATAGCTTACTATAAGTTAACCATTTAAATTTTAATTAAATAATTTTCAATTTACCACATATGTAACCTTTTAAAACTAATTGCTTTTGTAATTATGTAATTTTTTAACATTTATGTATGCCACAACTTACAATTTATTATTCTTAATGTGCTGACAGGAATATATAGTAATAAAAGTACTTAATGTTTTGTAATTAAATTTTAGTACTGATTCATAATTTATATTTTCATTATTCTCTAAAATTAACTAGAAAGACAACGATCACACTAAACCAAGCTCATAAAATAATATGCAATAAAAATGCATATTGCCTATGTAAATAAATAATATAAAGCAATAGTGATTATAGTTTACACCATATCATTATAAACACAACTTTTTGCACTAATATGTCTAGTAACTTTATGAGTAACTTAAATAGCTATCATAGTTGCTATTTTGTTTGTTGAATGAATTTTTTAAATATTTCAAGGTTATTTACAAATGGATAAATATGTACACATCCAAAAATTAAATCTTGGGTATAAATGGAAATAAAAGATGGCATATAATGATTCATACACATGGATTTCATTTTACATCAATTATATGTATGTAACTTGGCTGTTACTAAGGTAAAATTGATTTAATGTGAACAGATTCTTAACATTAGTCAAGTATATTTTTTTCATTTTATAATAAAATTTAATTGTTAGAAAATTTTAAAGAAATGTTCCATATAACAAATCAATACAGTACTTCTAATAAATAGTTTACCAACAAGTACCAAAGTAAAATTGTGCATAAAATTTTATCTAATAAACTTATTTCTAGGAATTTATGTTGGCAAAAATATGTATGTACTGGGGGATATCTATCCCACTATTAATACAATGGTGAATTATAAGAAAAATGTCAATATTAAATACAGAATTAATACATTTTGAAATTACTTGTAGACATTTCTATAATAATTAAAAAAATATTTTCTAGGCTAAAACTTTACAAGCCAATATTATCATCATCTTATACTTTCACATAATAAATATAGTCAAGTATATTTTTAAATAACCTTCATTTTTAGGCAAGTTTTAGGTTCCCAACAAAACTGGCAAAATGTGAAAAACAACTCAAAGCTCCTTTATAGTCCTCTAAGCACAGCTGGGTTAGCAACTTTAGCATATGACCTTTACAAAAGAACAAGCCCCAAAGAGCAACCTCACTTAGGTCTCATTTACTCGACAGACTACTCCAAGTATTGCATTCCAGGTTCATAATAATAAAAGTAACTTAATTGAAGAGATAGAAAACAAACAAATATGGTCTGATAGCATATCCAGATAAAATGCTGCAGAATGTTGGATTATTATATCTTGTTTGGCAGGCAATGTTAACTAGATTAATAACGAAGTGTAATAGGGAACATTACAAAGCAGAACAGGGAAGAGACAGAACATGTTCTGAAGGAACCGTATGGAGAATCACCCCATCGCATTGAGAAGGGGCTGTGGCACAACTATAGGTAGACAATTTCAGACAATTTCAGCATTGTATTTTCAGTAACAGCTTAAAGAGAAATTAGAGAGTTGACCAACAAAATAAAAAATCTAAGAATATCTTCTCTTTGACTCGCAAATGGGGATGGGGTGGGACTAACATTTACATCCATGCTCCTGAAGGACAGTGCAAAAGTGAGAAGGGATTGGTGAAAATCTGGGTAGAACTGATTGCTTTTAGTTCCCCATAAGTTGACCTCATAAGGAACCAGGCAGAACTAAGAAATATTTAGAACTAGGCCTCTAAAAATATACCAAGAAATATAACAAATATAGTATACATCCCATAAGGGGTAGTGCAGTGGCAAACAACATTTGTGACTCCACCTTTAAAAAGACTATTTAAGTATGTAATGACAGGTGTTTGAGATACTGAGAACAACTGTCAGAGTAATCAGGCTACATCATTAATCAGATAACACTGTAATTACTCTCATTTTCTCAATCAAAGACTATCCACTTCACAACTAAATCTCACCTATTCCATAACAAAATCATGAAATATATACATATATATTTATAATTGTACATAACAAAATAATATCCAACCTGTGGTTAAAATATTCTCAAAGAACCCCCCTTTTGAAAATGACAGAAACCATAACAGAAATCCACAACTGGTCAAGATACAGGGAAAATCTGACCATTGGATGTCCAACCACAATTGTTACATCTGTAATACTAAACATAATGCTCAAGGAAATCATGAAAGAGAAGGCAGAAAAACTATAAGAGCTAGAGAACCAGGAAGTCTATCTTCTAAATATAAAAGAAAACCCACACCCATAACATCTCAAAAATACAGTTGCATAAAAAGACCTGAGCAATGACAACATTGATTGCCATGACAACAATGATAGGAAAAACAATAAATGAGGCAGTTGTTGGCTGCTGAGACAGGAAGTATTAATTGTTCCTAAGGATCAACTTCCTAATTTTCCAATATCAAGTGGTCAACCCTGTACACTTATATACTTGTGAACAACAACTACACTAAACAGACTCATATATAATAATAATATATTATTATTACTGTGTTTTCCCATGCATTTTATTTTAATTCATTTTCATTCATATTTTGTTATTTTAAAAGTGTGTTTTTCATGGGACAATCATGACAATAAAGTAAGTCCTATCAATTCTCTTTTTTCCTGCATTTTTGTTATATATACTTCTTATACATAATTTAGTAATTTTTATATTGCATATTTATTTGTGGTTTGTTTCTCATTTTTATAATTCTTTTGAAAGTAGCATGCAATTGCTCTGTCCATTCCTCAATCCTGGCTAGACATGGTATAGCAATATTTCCAATCCTATAATAACAGATTGCCTCTCACAGCACAGGTGCCACTGGATACTGAGAACGGAAAACCAGTTATGAACACTGATGCTAATGTTCACAGTCATGCCCACATGGTTCCCCATTGTTCTCTGCCTTAAGTAACTGTTTGTAATGATTAGCAATGATTAAAACTGATTTTGTTAATCTGACCACCTGTGATTCCTTTATGCCTGCTGTCAAGGAATCATCTTGTAATGCACAGGCAACAAAGGTACCCGAAGATCATTATTCATTATTCTCTCTCTCTCTCTCTCTCTCTCTCTCTCTCTCTCTCTCTCTCTCTCTCTCTCTCTGTGAGTTTGTATAAAATACTTGAAAGACAAGTGAGGAAAGATTACTGGAGGGCTTTTGAATTTTATCCTCCATACATAGTATATGCTCCAAATTTGATAATGAATAGATTTAGAGGAACAATTGAAAAGTTGTGAGGTTCTTTATAGTAGTGGCCATACATTGCATGAGTGGCTGTCATTGTGATATTTCCATTAGTCACATATTGCCCACTGGCTTCCATTTATCTCTTTCAATAACTTTTATCACTATTCTTCATTTTCCTGTTGTTTTCCCCTTTAAATTTCATGGATGAGATGAAATACACAAGAGATGTCACTCTGAGTTTACTTCATTTTGTAGGTTACTATGTTGTCCATTTTGTTCAAATTTCTATAAATTATATTATTTATATTTTATAATTAATACAAAGAATTGCATAATATAATTTTTGACTAATTCATCCACTGATGATTTCCCTGGCTATTTATACAACTTGGCTTTTGAGAATAATATCACAGTGAAGATGGGAATGAATTTATCCTCTCAATATGTTTAAATATTCAGCAATGGTGGAATTGAACCTAAGGTACTTGTATTTCAAGGATATTTTTGTTTTTGTTTTGTTTTGATTTGTTTTGTTTTGTTGTTTGGATTTATTCATTTTACATCTTGCTCACTGACGCTCTACCCAGTCACACCTTTCCACAGTCCTTTCCCACTGAGATCAGACAAGGCAGCCAAGTTAGAAGAATACATTCCACAGACAGGCAATAAATTTTGAGATAGTCCCTGCTCCATTTGGTCAGGACCCACATGAAGACTGAGCTGCATATCTGCTGCATATATGTGCCAGGGTGAGTGGGTAGGTCCAGCATGTGTATGCTCCTTGGTTGGAGAATCGGTCTCTGAATGCCCAAAGGGTCTAGCTTAGTTGACTGTTGGTCTTAATGTGGAGTTCCTATCTTCTTCAGGGCTCAAAATCCTAGCCCCAACTCTTCTAGGAGAGTCTCCAAGCTCCATCCACTGTTTGACTGTGGGTCTTTGCATCCATCTGAGTCAGGATTGGGTGGAGACTCTCCGTGAACAGTCATGCTAGATTTCTGCCTGCAAGCATAACAGAGTATATAATTAAAAGTGTCAGGGATTAGTGCTTACCTATGGAATGTGTCTCAAGTTGGCCCAGTTGTTGGCCTATTCCCTTGGTGTCTATCCCATTCCTCCTTGTTCCTCCATTTCTTGTGGACAATATAAAGTTTATATAGATAGTTTTGTGTAGAATGGTGTCCCTAACACTCCACTGGGATTCCTGCCTGGCTACAGACAGTGGCCTTTTCAGGTTCTATATTCTCAAGCTCTGAATCACAGCTACACTCATCCTTACTAATACTTGGATGCTTCCCATATCTTAGGTGTCTGTCCTAATATACACCCTACTTCCCCTTCCCACTGTCAGTTGTAGATTCCCATTAATTATCTTGCCTATCTGGCCATCTCTCCCTTTCCTCTGATACCTGACCTTGGCATATCTCCCATTCCCCACACCAGCCATTCTCCAACCTTGTTCCTTATCTCCATCTGTCTCCTGTGACTATTTTATTTCTCCTTCTAAGTGAGTGTCAAGTACCTTTGCTTGGACCTTCCTGTTTAGCTTCTTTGATCTGTAGATTTTAGCATGGGTATCTTATACTTTATGGCTAATATCCACTTATAGGATAGTGCATACTATGAATGTCCTTTTGGGACTGGGTTACCTCACTTACAATAGTATTCTCAAGTTTCATCCATTTGCCTGCAAAATTCATTATGTGTATGTTAAATAGTATTCCATTTTGTAGATTTACCATATTTTCCATATCTGTTCTTCAGTTGACAGAAATCTAGGTTGTTTCGAGTTTTTGGTTATGAGAATAAAGTTTCTAAGAATATAGGTGAGCAAGTGTCTTTGTAGGGTGTCGGAACATCATTTGGATATATGCCAGGAGTAGTATAGAGAGGTCTGGAGGTAAAACTATTCCAAGTTTTCTCAGAAATCACAAAATTAATTTACAGAGTATTTGTACACACTCCCACCAGCAATGAATGAGTGTTCCCCTTCCTTCACATCCTTGCCAGCATGTTTTGTCACTTGAGTCTTTGATCTTTGATTTTGTTCGAAGATGGAGTATCAGAGTTGTTTTGATTTGCATTTCCATGATGACTAAGAACCTTGAACATTTCGTTAAGTGCTTCTCAATAACTTAAGATTCCAGTTGAGAATTCTCTGCTTAGCTCTGTACCCTATTTTTTATTGGGTTTTTTAGTTTCTTGGTGTCTAATTTCTTGAATTATCAGAGGACTTGTATGTTAGGCTCCTGTATGCATCTATAACAGAGTATCATTATTAATGTCAGGGACTGGTCTTGCTCATGGATGGGTTTTCAGTTGGAGTGGTTACTATTTGACCTTTCATTCAATCTCTTCTTCAAGTCTGCATTTCTTGTAGACAAGACAAATTTTGGATTGAAATTTTTGGAGCTGGGTTGGTGTCCTTAAACTCTCTCCTGTGTGCCTTGCCTGACTATTGGAGGCAACCTCTCCAGATTCTATGTCCCTATTGTTAGGCACCTTGGCTAAGGTCACCTACATTGACTCCTGGGAGTCTCCATCAAACCTGGTTTCTGGGACTTCCTAAGTTTACCCCCAATGCCCTACCTCTGGCTGCTGCAGATTTTTATTCATTTTCCTAGACCTCTGATTCTGTCTCCTGCCTCTTCCCATACATGATCCTGAGCCCCCTATTCCCTTTCCCCTCCCCTAGACTACCCAAAGAAGTCAAACATAAGAAAAGTCCAAACAAGGATGCTTTAATCTCACTTAGAAGGGGGAATAAAATGGAATATATTTTCTTACATTTGAAAATTGACCTATTATTCTATATTTCTTTAGTATTTTAAATATTAATTTCCTTAACCATTATGAATTTCAGAGGTTCTTTGGATCAAAGAATTTATGGATAAAATATCTGTGTATTGTTCTACATTTAAAGCTCTGTACAATTAGTGGTGTATGGAATATATCTTATACCTGTCACCTTCCAAGAGTTCCTAGAGATTACAAGCTCTGTATTTTCAAATTGTAGGTAATATGTTTAATTCAATCTCTGTCTTTTATGCATATAAAAATCACATAATTTAAATAATATTGAAATTAGACTCTAGTAAGGACTGGATGGGTCAGATTCTGTTATTGCAAAAGGGATAAACAATATGTTTACTTCCTAAACAACAGTGTGTATGTATATGCATGCATATTTGAAAATGGCAATGGAAACCAGAAAAGGTCATTAGATTGCTTGAAGCTGAAATTGTAAGTGTCTGCCATGTGTACTTAGAACTGCACTCATGTCCTCTAAAAGAACAAATAGTGTTTCAAATTGCTGAACCAGCTCTCTGGCCCTTCAACAACATACAAAATACACCTGACCCTTAACATCTTAACTTATCATGCTAAAACAATGAGATTGCAAAACAAAATGTCAGTTCAAGCATATCTTAAAGGATGAGGCAGGGGACTATATGATGCTGAAAAAACACCATAAACTACAAGAATTTTAAAATATATGAGAAAAAACTCTGAGCATAAAAGCCATGAAATTCTCATCATCCTCTTTGTATCCCTTTACCCATCATCATACATACTCCATTAAATATCCTGAGTAAGTCCTCAACTATTTACACACACACACACACACACACACACACACTCATAAAGGTAAAAGCATGTGAATGTAGAGGAGGACTAATAGGGAAGCAAGAACTATAAGCAGTAACAGTGTATGAATAAACAGTATTGAACTGATGTGAACATCATCACAATGCAGTGTATGTAAGTATGAAATCCTTAAGAGATATAAAATATTTTATCAATCCATGACATTCTATTTGCCAATAAAACGAACACACTCTACCCATGATGACTTTTCTTCTACTGATAGGTAATCAATACTCTATCTCATTTAACTTCAATTAAAATTTAAGAATTTATATATTCATCTCCATTCTTATTTGTAATTCAGTAATTTCCCTCACATTCTGTAATAGTATCACACTAAAATTTTTTTGTGGATTTGAGATTGAAAGCCTTAACTCTCCATTACAATATTTAGCTAACAAATAAGTTTATATAGTGATTATTAAAGTAACATAGTGGATAAGTTATTTTGATTGGAGTACAACTTTATCATATATTTACATATATTTAATGTCATTGTAGTTTACAAGCCTTCAATTTATTTTGAAGTTTACCAATGTCAGAGTATTTAACAGTAAAGTATTTCTGCACATGTAAGGTATCTTAAGTCTGATGATTAATGGTTCAAACTGTGTTCTGTCATGCTTCAGGTCTGTTAATCTGAACATGAAATGAAGCCCCTCACTCTTTCATATCATTATCTTTTCAAAAGCATCCATCAGTTTTAAGTCTCTATTGCTAAAGATGTAATGCACTTCAGAAACAGGACCCAGAAGCCCATGAGATGAAATTGAACTGAATGCTCCCTCCCTGAAGACTCACTTTCTTGGTACCTGAAGGCACCATGGAAGATTCCAAAAGAGACAGGCAACCACCCAGCTATGATGCCTCTGAACCACATTAATGCCCAGCATGTCATGATAACCCTAAGGATACAATATAGCCACACATACATAAACCGTAAATAGCCTCTTACCATGAATAAAATCATGTCTCAAATTGAAACCTAACTAACTGTTCAGTTACCATGAAGTCATAGTTTTTTGAAGGAGAATCTATAACCACTAATATACTAAACCAACATAATCCCTAACAGCAATATATCAACATTTGTTATTTCACACACAGACAATAGTAGCCTTTACCACTCATCAAGGAAACTTGCAAAAGATTAAAAAGCTACAGAAAGCAATATTAATCAAAATGAAGTTTGGATCCAAGTCACAATGCACATACCTACAAAACAATCCCATACCAAAGGTATAGGGAACATTGCAGAAAGACTATTTAAGAGCCAGTGGATCAGAAGGTTTGCTGTGCGATTGTAACTCCAAGTATAAACCACACCTGTAAACCACCAATATGACTGCCCAAGTGTGATCTAAGCAAAGATGTCAGAAAAAATTCTATGAGGCCTTAACTCTACACAAAGAACTATAGGCAAGAGAGGAAGGCTGGAAATGAGAGAGGTATCTTCCCCATGGAAGAACATATTTATTGTTTGTCCTGTGACATACTCTCAGCCTTGAAAATAGGCATGCAGGTATCATTATACTTATTTTCATACAATAACAATTTTAAAAAGAGACCACAAGTTTGAAGGAGACTGGGATAGGAGTACAAGTGAGATTAGAGAGAAGAAAGTGAAGAAATAAAAAAGATGCAGTCATTTTTAAAAATCTTTACCCATTCCTTATGAAAATAAAAAAATAAAAAGAAAAACCTTGTGTCACATATAGAGATTTAGAAGAATTTAAAGTTTATATTTGTTATTTTAGTAATACAAATTTACCTACAGCTAAAACATAAAAAATGATGAATTATTTCTGCTTAAGGATTTATTTTAGTTAGTTTGCCTTTTTTTGAAGTATTGCAAATAGGATGAAAACTCACTCAAAGTGCTGCCATTGTGCACTGATCTGAAGACTTAAAAAAATAAACAAATATTTATTGAGTATATGTCTTATCATTGCTCAGCAAACAGCTTCAAGTAGAACCAGATCAATAGACATATCATAACCCTAATCTTTAAATGAATGAATCATGAATGTACTTCCCAAATGTCCAAAACTTCGGGGTAATAAAGTCAGATGTCTTATGAGATAGTCAAGTTCTTTTAATAATAGACTAGACTGAAACTGATTAGAAGATGTGACACTAGCCTAAATAACTCACTAACTTTTCTTTGCATTATATATGGCCATTATGGCTTAATAGATGTAATAAATGTCTGTCTTGAAGCATCTATAATTATTTTTCATTAGTAGAACTGCTCTCTTAATATATATATATATACACACACACACACACACACACACACACACATATATATATATATATAACTGATAAAGATTGTTTCTATTCCTTTTTCATATCCCCAAAATGCAAACATATTTAAATTCTGATTATTTAGAATTTAAATGAATATTTGCATATGTGATGGTAATTAAAACAGCTAATAATATGAAATAGAAAATTCCATTTGGAAACATATGTATAACACTAAAAATAAATTATCGTGTACAAAAGGAGTCAAATAGATTTAGTCAAATAATAAGCACAGTGGTATAATAGATGGTCAGAATGAGAGAGGCTGGCCTCAATGAAAAAAGGCCCGGATAAATTAGTTTTCTATGAGATGTGTTTAAATCTTTCACATTGACTAAAGAAAGATATAGAATAATAACAGAGATTTGTAGCAATGCAAGACAGAACCACTCAGGTTTTGCTGGTTCAGGTAGCACAGCTGTTTCAGAAGATATCTGGACTCTATAAAATTCAAAGTGAGTGTTGTCATTTCTAATTCCCAAGTGATGCCTGGAAATCTGTTTTTAAATATCCCTTCTTTCTTGTAGTAAATACTTCATTTATTTTAGACCCCTAACTACGTCCCAAAAATCATATTGTAACACTGCAATGTCTTAGAAAATTTGCCTTTACCAATTTAACTAGTTTCTTTTCAAAAACTGAGATTTTACTGTGTTTTTATGTTAGAAAATCTTTAGACTACATTCAAGACAGGGTGTTCCACTGATGGCTTTCACTGAAGCAGTTCATGAGACTGGGTTGACAATATAATTAGAAACTCATGGAAAGTCAGAAATGTGAGGATTAGAACTTTAAGCTTGTTAAACCTTGGATTGCCTTTAAAGATTGTGATGATCCAATCTAGAGACAAAATATATCCTGAACTAAACAAGACCTGGGGTTCCTGTTCTCTGGACCACAGGAACCTCCCCTTTAAGTTAATTCTTTTGTTGAAGAGTACAATTTGTTATAGTAAAATCATATATGAGTCTGGTTAGCTCCTCAAATATTTGCAACTTTCAAAAAAATAAATTGAGGGGAAAGCAATATAAGTATCAAAATAAATAATTACAGTTCTCATGAAAATAGAGGCAAAAACAGAACAAATACAAAACTTAGGGATTAAGTGTCAGAACGACAATGGGTTTAGATAGAAACATTTGAAGGTGGTGAAGGGAGTTAAAAATTTTAAATACCTGGAAATTTACCCAAGAGAAGTTGTAGAAACTTCTTTAAAAGACATCCAATTTAGAGCTTTCATATCCTCTAATAAGTGTGAGAAGGCTTTGCAAGCATATAGATAAGCAAACAGGGTGATCAGAAAAGAAAATGCAATGCAGGCTATACACAAATCTACATTTGTTTGCATCATAATGTTAGTGGAGTAGACATTAGAATTTTAAACTGTTAATGGGGAAATCACTATATATAAAAAAGAAAACCAAAGAACAGAAATAACACAGGAAGAGAAGGACAAAAGAAGGAAAGAATAAAGATTGCATTCATATATATGATAAAATATGACCAGGTGAACAAAGTCATTTTAAATGGAAACTGATGAAAGTATATAATACAACTAATTTTTATTGGTTCTGAGAGATATCATAAAATATGGCTTGATTATAAACAACCCTTCCCTATTCCTCCTCCCAGGTCTACCTCTGTTTCCCTACTATCCAACTTTGTATCTTTTTTTGGCCAATTAAGTCCAATTTGTGCTGCCTATATATTGCTGAATTTGTAGCCTTTCCATTGGAGTGTAGTTGGCTTATACATGCATAAAACAAGCAGTGTTGAATAGGCAGACACACAGACACACAGACACACACAATCATCTTTATCAACATCACTATCATCATCGCCATAATCATTCTGCAGTAGTATATCACTTAAAAAATAACTACTGGAATTTTGTACTATGAAAAACTAATAATGATGAAGTGAATGAATGCACCAAAGAATGGATTTATCTGAATAGAACGACTTATGCTCCACCATACCACAAGGACATGTGCTCCACTGTGTTCATAGCAGCCTTACACATAATAGCCAGAAACTGGAAACAACACAGATGTCCCTCAACCAAAGAATGGATAAAGAAATTGTGGTTCATTTATACAATGGAATGATATTCAGCTCTTAAAAATGAGGGCATCATGAATTTGCAGGCAAATGGATGGAACTAGAAAACATCATCCTGAGTGAGGTAACCTAGACATACATGGGTGTGTACTCACTGATAAGTGCCTATTAGCCAAAAGTACAGAATACCCATGATACAAGCCACACACCTTTGTAAGAAGTATAGCAAGAAGGATGCTTCAAATCCACTTAGGCAGAAGGAGGGCAGGACTTGAGTTGGAGAAAAGAGGGGAAGTGAAAAGGGGGACAGGATCAAGTATGGGGGTAGACAGGAGAGAAGCCCAGAGGGCAGGAAGAATGAACGGAAATCTAAATATCTGGCTACAGGGAGTGAGGGAGGGGGGAACTCTAGAATATCCCAGAGATCTGAGATGTGAGAGGCTCCCAGGAATGAATGGGGATGATCTTAGCCAAAATGGTCAAGAGTGGGGAGACAAACTCTGAAGAGACCACCTCCAGTACATACACAGGGTCCTCATTGAGGTGAGGGGGACACCAACCAACATTCAAAAAGTTTCAACCAGAATTGTTCCCATCTAAAAGAAATGAAACAAAAATGGAGCAGAGACTGAAACTAAGGCCAACCAGTTATCCGCCCAAATTAGGATCCATCCCATAAGCCGGCACTATACCCTGAAACTATTATTGATGCTATCGTGCTTGCAGACAGGAGCCTAGCATGGCTATACTTTGAGAGGCTCTTCCAGTAGCTGACTGAGAGAGATGCAGATATTTAGAGCTAACCATGTGACTGAGGTCTGAGACCCCTATTGAAGACAAAGGGAAAGGATTGAAGGAATTTAGGGGATGGCAACCCCTAGGAAGACCAACAGTGTCAACTAACCTGGACCCCTAGATCTCCCAGAGACTGACCCACCAACCAAAGACTGTACAGGGGCTGGTCTGAGGCTCCGGGCACATATGTAGCTTTTATTATATCAAGCTTAAAATTTATTTCCAAAATTTTGTGCCACTAGTTGCTTATACCAATTTGTTATTCAAGCTAATATGGACAGTATGCTTACACAATGAAATACAAATACACAAAGTTCCTACTTATGTGAAATAGTGTTCTTTTTATATTTATTAAAGACTTAAAGTATGTAGACCTAGAAATTAATTAAAATATTTAAGTGTGGAATTATATGACTTCAACACTAAGCAAAATGACGTCTTTCCAATGAAAGGCTATGTGTGGTTGGGTTTTTACTGTTTGTCTGTGCAGGGATATAATGAAGAGTTGTCAGGAAATAAAAGGTATTTATTCAAATAGATACAACTTTGGAAGCTTTTCTTTCATTATTTTTGTGATCTCATCTTTTTTTGGTAAAATCAAACTTGGAAAATTAGATGTCACATCATTGTTACATAGGCATTTATATGCATTTGTTATCTTGCTCAGCGATTTTCATTTTGGTAGGTTCCGTGTGTTAGCAGAGTCCTCTTTATCTAGTACCTGTGCTTTTCAGTTGCCTAAATCTCATATTTTTCTCTCACAGTGTTCTGTGATTCCTTTTGATAATACAAATTTCTCTAATAATGAATCTTATGCCTTAGCCATCAAGACTTCTTGAGAAGTATGTCTATACGTATTTGCATGCATAAAATGTTAATAATGTACTTGGTTTAGATATTTTATCACTATTTTTGTGACTCCAGGTAAATAATATAACAAGCACTACAAGTCACTTAACATTAATACTTCTAAGCAAATATGAAATATTAAAATTATATGTATACATTGAATGAATAAAATATCCTTTCTAAAAACAAAGATTAGCATATAGTTTTAAAAGTTATTAGAAATGATTATAATATCATTTGAAAAGAGTCAAAAATAGGAAATTATAAACTATTCATCATAAATGGGCACTTTTGCAAAAAATGTATGTCATTAATTAACACATTTACAGAAAACAAATTATGATTTTCTTTCTTAAAGCTAAGAAGAAAAATGTTACTAGTTTTTGACCCACTTTCCAGTTCTCTCTCCCAGAATTTTTCATCCTATCGCCTTTCCCATTTGCCTCTGAGAGATGTTCCCCCACCTGCCTACTCACCAATCCCCCTCACCCATCCACTCACCCTTACCAAACTGTTATGGTCATAGTTTTTATGAGATAATGCTTAGCAGATCTGTTTCATGAAGCAACCTGTTAAACAATTTACTTTTGTTTTTATTTATTTATTTATGTGTAAATTTATTAAATTATTATTTTATTAATTATTTATTTTATTTATAGATTTTATTCCCCTCCATGTCCACCCTTCGACTGTTCCATATCTCGTACCTCCTCCCCACCCCTCAACCCCCCATCTCAGAGAGGAAGTTCCTAACCCCACCCCCAGTCCACCAGATCTCTAAACTACCTGGTTCCTCCAGTCTCTTGAGGATTAGTTGCATCTTCTCTGACTAAACCTAGACCAAGTAGTCCTCCACTGCACATATGCCTGTGACCCCATATCAGCTGGCGTATGCTGTCTGGTCGATGTTCCAGTATCCAAAATATGTCAGGGGTCCAGGTTAATTGAGACTGCTGCTCTACCCACAGGGTTGTCCTCCTTTCCCAGCCTCTTCCACCTTTGTTTGGGAATTATATCTTCATTACTTTTAAAATTTTGCTGATTGCATAAATGTATGTCTTTGGATTTTTTTATTACATTCATCCATATTTGTGAACATTAATAATTTAAAAATGTCCCAAAGCAAAATGTGAACAGTTTGTATGAGTCTTCAAGAAACTAATAAAGTATACAGTCACGTTAATATTTAAAAACAGATCAACATCCGAACATTGGCCAGATGCATTTGATGGGTAGCAGACATTGTAGACAGAAGTGAGGTAGAAAGAGAAGCATTTATGTCCTTTATTAGGGAGTGAATGGGGGAAATGTGTGTTACTCAATAAAATATTCCTCAGTAATCACAAAAATAAAATAATGATATTCTAAGTTAAATGGATGACACTAGAAAAATAATTATCCTGAATGAGGTAACTCAGAAAGACAAATATTGTATGTATTTGATTATATCTAGATGTTAGCTGTTAAGTATTTGATAAGCAAGTTACAATCCATATAACCACAGAGGTTGTATTGAGAGTAAGGGACTAAGAAGGTGTGGATCTCCCTAGGAGAAATAGGATTGATAGTTATGGATGGACTGGGTGAGCTGGAGGACTGGAATGGGAGGATCCAACAGAAAGGAGAAGGAGAGAAAAGTGGAAGTGTGGGAATACAAGGACAGCTAAAACTAAAGGTCATGGATAAGGTCATATGGAAATCTAATAGAGTAGAAGCTCTCTAACAAATGTATATGTATGAAAGGGAACTAAATGAAGATTCCAATAAAAGGGGAGGCAGAGCCCCAACAGGCCATCTCTTATCACCAAATAAAGCTTCAAGTAATAAGAATGGGTTACCCCTAATTGAATTGTTAGCTGAAGTGTTCTTATATGAACTCCTAAACAACAGAGGATGTTGTGTGATGTACCCCTGAAACTGATGCTAAGCCCCTATTGGTGAAGGCACATTGGTCACAGACTTCGAGCATGTGCCTACATGAAACCTTCAATTCTATGTACTAGTATACATGATACTGAAATATACATTGCTTGCAAACAAAGTGGGAAGGGAAATATCAACCTAGCCAAAAATCCTTGTAATTACAAGAATGACCTCAATGTACAAAACTCTGCTATAATAGTAACACAAACTTTTGAGAGTAACCAATTAGTATTTCGTTTTGTTAAGGCCCATACCATCAGATTGAACCTATACCCAATGCTTCCTGTGTGGACAAGAACCCAAGACTAGACAGATCAGAAACCTAAGGCAAAACCAGATTTTACTGTTCTGATAAAGAATGAAGCAATTAAATGACTCCTAACAAAATTCTGCTATACTCATAGACTAATGCTTTGCTCAATTATCATCAGTAATGTTTCTTCCTGCAGCTGATGAGGGAACAAAAAAAGAACCATAGGCAGACAATATGTAGATAGAAATCTTGGAACACTCAGCTCTAAAAAAGGATGTCTCCATCAAAACCCTCCTCTCAGATCTTAGTCATCTCTGTGAAGAAGGAGGCAGAAAATTACAAGAAACAGAGGGGATGGAGGACACCAATGTCTCTGGGTATTTTAGGAACAACAGGCCTGGTACACATATGAAGTCACAAAGATATGCACAGGGCCTACATGCTCTGCATCAGATAAGATCATAGAGCTGAAAGGAGAGGTCAACAAAGACGCCCGTCCCTAACCCAGAAGCTGCTTCCAATTGATGGCTATTTGTAATTGAAAAATGAAAAGCTAATTTTCTTCAAGGAAGTCTCACTGGGTAAGTGAACAACTCTTCTTGCCAAACCCAAGTAGTACATCTACTGCCAACATAAAATTAATTTAATGATCTCTTTGAGCATTCCATTTCTAATATTGTTTAAAGTTGAGTCTGGACTTTTTCCCCTTACACACAGGTCCTTTGCAAATATGTTATGGCTTCCTATTTGTGGCTTTTATGGAATTTACACTTGATCTACACTTAGGTGTGGTTGACTAACTTATTGATAAAATTTATTTTCATTAATTTGTGTCAAATTACACAGAAGAAGAAACTACTCTACTCTGTATTCTTTGACAAAATTTACCAAGAATAATATACAGTTAATTTCAAAACTAAAGTATCAAAAGAGAAAATAAAAAGAATGAAAAAGAGCCAAAAGGAGGATATGACAGAAGGGCACAGAAAACTTAAAAAATACATTGTCAGCATAGCTATTTGTTAATTAATTTAATTAAAATATAAACTAAAAAGCAAAAAAAAATTAAATGTAATCACTACATTTTTAACAAATTCGAATGTTAAAAGTATATTATATATTTCTCAATATGTCTATGAATATCTTTTCAAGCTCATCTTAGACTTTCTGTAACAGATTTCTGCAGTTATAATACACTCAGTCAATGTAAGAGCCCAGTATGTTCTGGCATAAAATAGGTTTCTGTATTTTTTAGTTTCTGTTTATACTAAAGGGGATAAGGGTGATAAGCAGTAGGATATCTACGAACCTTATCTTGTCACTTTGATTAATGAAAGGGGCTCCTTCACATTCAGAGAATTTGCTACAATAAAAAAAGAATGAATTCAATAATTCATTCATGTTTATCACATTTAAACTCCACAGTGGAAATTGTTTAAATATAGATCAGCATATTTTTTTTTTTTTTTTGTCCATGACATACTGAATTCCGTATATGAGCTTGTGGTGCTAAAATTAACCCTATTTGTAAATCTGTACTAAGATTGGTTCAGAATATAACTGTTGACTCACTATGAAGCTTGATTGTGTGAATGTTAGGTTACCATTTAGAACATAAAAATACCTTGTTAATTATTGTTAACAGTAATGAATATTTCATTTGTATGTCTGTTTGGTTCATTCTCATAGAATCACTTAAAATTTTACCCTTTTTAATAAGATCACTACTGCAAATAACCATGACTTTTTATTTCTTAAAGGAGATATCACTCTGCATGTACATTAAGCCAATACCAGTGCTTAGTAACTTATCTGATCTCAAGCTGTACAGAAGAGGAAGAGAAAATTCTTGATTTCTTTGCATAATATTTCTTTGTTATCATATAACTACAGGCTATAGGGAAATGTCACTAGACATCACCTGGTCTTTTTATTTACCCTGGGAAAAATCCATGAATACATTCTGTCAATTCTAATACAAATGGTAGAATAAAAAGAGATTTCTTGAAAACATATACAAACATCCATATGTTGTCCTGCTTTTAGTTTTCATGATACAAGAGTCCAAGAGATAGTGATTACAAACACAGACTCTAAACACAGTAATAAATTCTTTACTCTCAGTAAGAAACATGACTGAGGCCTCACATTAGGGACATTTTAGATGTTGAAAATATACTCTGTGAATAAAAAAGAAAAAAAGAGAAAAAAAGAAAATATATTCTGTGAACATTAGTTTCAGAAAAAATTAGTTCTACAGGAAAAGCATTGTAGCAATACAATTGATGATAAATATTTCATGACTTAAAAATATGCTAATGATATACAGATTGAAGGACTCAGACAGACTTAAGGTTTTCCATATTACATCTTACATGCCATTTACCAATCTTGTATGAACCAAAATGTATGAATAGACATTTTACTGTATAACTTTCACCAGGATGTCACAGCTGCCTAGCCAACATAAATATACCATTGTGCCAAATTCCTAACATTCTGTGGAGCTACTGCATGAAAACGCAGGAGCAGGTGGCATTTTTACTGTTTATTATATCATTTCAGGCTTCTCTCTTTTATCTATGATTGTATACCAGGTGTGCATTTTTATCCTCCTTTTAATTACAAAAGTTTCTAAAGTAATCTATACGATTGACTACTTTCAGTGCATCTAGGAAGTTTATTTGATAGTCAATCATGACAGTAAAACAATATTATAGAATTGAAAGAAGAGTAAATTAACAATAATTTTTAAGAACAATCATTTACAATTACAAATTCTCATATGGGTTAAAGGTGCATGTTTCTTCCTGAGACCAGACAAGATAGCCAAGTTAGGAGAACATATTCAACAGGCAGATAATAGCTTTAGGGATAGCCCTCACTCCAGTTGTTGGTGGACCTACATTAAGACCTAGCTGCATATCTGCTGTATGTGGGGATGGGAGTGCTATGTCCAGCCCATGAATGCTCTTTGGTTTGCAGTTCAGTCTCTGTGAACCCCCAAGAGTCTAGATTAGTTGGTCTTCCTGTGGAGTTTCTATCATCTTCAGAGCCCTCAATCCTTACCTCAACTCTTCCATTAGAGTTCCATCCAATGTTTAGGTATGGGTAAATGCATCTGTTTCAGTCAG
Organism: Uromys caudimaculatus; assembly: GCA_028551405.1. Lineage (NCBI taxonomy): Eukaryota > Metazoa > Chordata > Mammalia > Rodentia > Muridae > Uromys > Uromys caudimaculatus. The sequence goes on from CM052711.1 coordinate 47,652,916, forward strand.
CTGGTGGGTAGAGCCCCTCAGAGGACAATTATGCTAAACTCTTATCTATAAGCAAAACTGAGTGCCATTGGTACTGTCAGGGATTGGTGCTTGCCCATGGCATAGGTCTAAAGTTTGGCCTCTTATTGCTAGGCCATTTCCTCAGTCTTTGCTTTATTCCCCTTTCTCTGCATTTTTTTTGGTAGTCATGACAAAGTGTGTGTCAAAAGTTTTGGGGGTGGGTCGGTGCTTCTTTGCTTGCACTGGGTACCTGCCTGGCAACAGGATGTGGCCTCTTCAGGATCCATATCACCATTGCTGTGACTATCAGCATCCCATTGATTCCTGTGACCAACCCCCATCTCAGGTCTTTGGAATATCCACTACATACCCCCAAAACCCCATCACCCCTGCCAGCTGCAAATTCTCATTTATTTTCCTGGATGTCTGGGCATCTCTCCTGTTCCCCTACACCTGATCGTAAACCCCACATTTGCCTCCTTATGTTCCTGTCCCACCCAGTTCCCTACCTCCATCTACCTCTTATGCCCATTTTATTCTCCCTTTTAAGTGAGATTCAAACATCTTCCCTTGGTCATTCCTTTTAGTTCAGTTTCCTTGAGACTGTAGAATATAGCTTGGATATCGTACAAATTATGGTTGATATCTACTTATAAGTGAGTACATACCATGTGTGTCCTTTTAGGTCTGAGTTACCACTCTCTGGATGATATTCTCAAGTTTCATCCATTTGCCTGAAAACTGCATGATGTCTTTGTTTTATAATAGATGAATAGTATTCAGTTGTGTAGACTTACAACAGTTTCTTTATCTGCTCTGCAGTTGAGTGATATCTACGTTGTTTCTGGCTATTAGGAATAAAGCTGCTATGAATATGGTTGAGCAAGTATCTTTGCAGGATGGTTGAGCATCTTTTGGATATATGCCTAGGAGAGGTCTTGATGGGTCTTCACTGAGAACTATTCTCAGTTTTCTGAGATGCCACCAAATTGATTTCCAAAGTGGCTTTACAAAATTTTTCTATAGCAATGGAGGGTGTTCCTTTTGCTCCACATCCTTACTAACACATGCTACCACTTGAGTTTTTGATTTTAGTCATTAGGAGTGTTGTAAGATGTGATCTCAGAGTTATTTTGATTTTCATTTCCCTAATGACTAAAGTACATTGACCATTTCCTCAATTGGTTCTCTGCCATTTGCAATTCCTCTATTGACATTTCTCCATTTAGCTTTGTACTCCATTTTTTAAATTGGGTTATTTGGGTTGTTAGTATCTAACTTCTTGAGTTCTTTATATATTTTGGATATTAACCCTCTATCACATGTAGGATTAGTGAAGATTCTTTCTCAATATGTAGGTTGCTGTTTTCTCCTATTGACAGTGTCCTTTGCTTTACAGAAGCTTTCCAGTTTCATGAGGTCCTATTAAACAATTGTTGATCTTAGAGCTTGAGCTATTGTTACTCTGTTCAGAAAGTTGTCTCCTGTATCAATGAGTTCAAGGCTTTCCTCCATGTTCTGTTCTATTAGATTTAGTGTATTCAGATTTATATTGATGTCTTTGATCTACTTGGATTTGAGGTTTTAAAGGTGATAGATATGGATCTATTTGTTTTCTTCTACATGCGGACATCTAGTTAGACTAGCACTATTTGTTGAAGATGATTTCCTTTTTGTTTTTCATTGTATATTTTCCCTCCTTTGTCAAATATCAAGGGTCCATAGCTGTGTGGGTTTATTTCCGGGTTTTCAAATCAATTTCATTGTCAACCTATCTGATCCTATGCCAATACAATGCAGTTTTTTTTAATGATATTGCTCTGTGGTACAGGTTGAGGTTCTTTTATTGTTCAGGATTGTTTAAGCTATTCTGGATTTGAAGTTTGGTCTTTTGCTATGCTAAATACTGCTTGCTATCAGAGACCACAGGTAGATACTATGTGACCTTGTCCCGCAAATCATGCCTGATTCCAACAACCAATAGCTGAACAGAAGAGACATAGGCTGGATTTAAGGTTCTCAGGCTTGGTATCTGAGGAAAATTATGAGGAGGAGGAGAAAGAATGTGAATAGAAGAGAAGCCACCATAGGATAAGAATCTTTTTTTTTTTTTTTTTTTTTTTTTTTTTGATACTTTATTTACATTTCCGATGTTTCCCCTTTTCTGGGTCTCCTCTTTGGAAACCACCTATCCCCTCCCCCTCCCCGCCTCTGTGAGGGAATTCCTCCTCCCACCTACCCGCCCACCCATTCACATATTCCCACCTTGACATTCCCCTTTACTGGGGCCTCTAGCACCCTCAGGCCAAAGGTCTTCTCCTTTCTCCCTGATGGCCATCTAGGTGATTCTTCTGCCTCATATGTAGTCCAAACCATGGGTCAATAGATGTGTATTCTTTGGTTAGTGGTCTGAACTCCAGGACGACCAGGGGGAGGGTCAGGCCTATTGACGCTCTTGCTCCCTCCATGGGGCTGCCTATTCCCTCAGCCCCTTCAGACCTTTCTCCAACCCCTCCATCTGGTACCTCACTCTCAGTCCAGCGGTTACTGTTAAGTGAAACTTGGACATTCTGAACTTGTGGGTTAATATCGGCTTATCAGTGAGTACATACCATGTTCGTTTTTTTGTGACTGAGTTACCACCCTCAGGATGATATTTTCAAGTTCCATCCATTTGCCTACAAATTTCATTAACTCATTGTTTTTTATAGCTGAGTAGTACTCCATTGTGTAAATGTACCACATTTTCTGTATCCATTCCTCTGATGAGGGACATCTGGGTTGTTTCCAGCTTCTGGCTATTATAAATATGGCTGCTATGAACATAGTGGGGCATGTATCTTTGTTACATGTTGGGGCATCTTCTGGGTATATACCCAGGAGAGGTATAGCTGGGTCCTCAGGTAGTATTATGACCATTTTTCTGAGGGTCCGCCAACCTGATTTCCAGAGTGGTTGTACCAGCTTGCAATCCCACCAGCAATGGAGGAGTGTTCCTCTTTCTCCACATCCTCGCCAGCATCTGCTGTCGCCTGAGTTTTTGATCTTGGCCATTCTGACT
>CM052711.1:47656476-47701335 GCA_028551405.1 Uromys caudimaculatus
GGTTCGGGGCAGTTCCTGGTGAGCTGTGGGGCGTGTCTTTGGCCCTCTCCTGGCTTTTCCGAGCTACTGAGAGGGATCTTTGTCCTGGCGCTAATTAGCTGTGGAGCCCTGTGGCCCAAGCTGAGGTTCCTGGCCCAAGAATCTTAAAATAATGGCCATATGGGCTTGCTAAATGGAGTTTAGAACAGCCCATACAAAACATTAAAATTATATAATGGGACTATTAGCTTGGAAACAGAATAAGAGCATAGAAGATCAATATCTGCCCAGCTTTTTTGCTGATTAACATTTATGAAAATTATTAAGGCTGTGTAAGTGTTTTGCCCAGGAACAAAATGATCAAGGGTGGAGTAGAAATTCTGGATTGAGAATAAATAATTTCTACAACATCCTGTTTTATTTGTTTTCTCAATGGAAATTAAGAATTGCTCTTACATGGTATATAAAAAATATGTTAGAATTTTGATGGGAACTGCATTGATTCTATAGATCATATATGGTAAGATGTACATTTTAACTATGTAAATATTACTGAGCCTTGAGCATTGGAGATCTTTCCATCTGCTGATATATTCCCCAATTTCTTTCTTCAGCAACTAGAAGTTCTTGTCATATAGGTCTTTTGCTACCTGGTTAGTTACACCAAGATATTATATATAGTTCCTTGCTATTGTAAAGGGTTTGTTTTCCTAATATTTTCTTGGTCCATTTATTATTTATATAAAGGATGGCTACTGTTATTTTATTTTATTTTATTTTATTTTATTTTATTTTATTTTATTTTATTTTATTTTATTTTATTTTATTTTATTTTATTTTATTTTATTTCTGAGTTAATTTTAGCCAGCCACTTTGTTCAAAGTGTTTATCAGCTGTAGGAGTTTAGTCAGGATTTTGGGGAACACTTATATATACTATCATTGACTTATATATACATATTATTGACGAATAGTGATACACTGAGTTCTTCCTTTCAAATCTGTATTCCTTGTTTTCTTATGCTTGTGTTATTGCTCTAACTAGAACTGCAAATACTATATTGAATTGAGGGAGAGAAGAGGGGCAGCCTTGTCTTTTCCATGGTTTATGTGGAATCGCTTTAAGTTTCTTTCTACTTAATTTGATGTTGGCTATTGGCTTGTTTCATGTGGCTTTTATATGTACATTTTATGCCTGATCTCCTCAAACCTTTAAAATGAAGGTGTGTTGGATTTTGTTAAAGGATTATTCAGCATCTAATGATGTGATCTTGTGGGTTTTTTTTCTTATAGTTGGTTTATATAGTGGATTACTTTAAAGGATTTTCGTATATTGAAACATTTCTGCATCCCTTGGAGGAAGCCTACAAGATCATGGTGGAAGATGGTTTTGAGGTGCTCCTGCATTTGATTTGCAAGTATTTTATTCAGTATTTTTCAATATTCACAAGACAAATTGTTCTAAAATTCTCTTTCCTTGTTGAGTCTTTGTGTGGTTTAGGTGACTATAGACTCATAGAATGAATTTCACCATGTCCCTTTTGTTTCTGTGTTTAGGAATAGTTTGAGGAGTATTGGTATTAGGTCTTCATTGAAAGTCTGGTAGAATTCTGCTTTAAAACTGCCTGTCCCTGGGTATTTGTTGTTGTTTTGTTGTTGTTGCTGTTTTGTTTTGCTTTTGCTTGTTTGTTTAGGAGACTTTAAAGGACTTCTTCTATTTTCTTAGGAGTTATAGGTCTCTGTAAATAATTTACCTGATCTTGATTTAACTTTGATAAGTTTTATCTCTCTAGAAAATCATTGATTTCATTAAGATTTTCCGATTTTGTGGAGAACATTCTTTTGAGATAAAACATAATGATTCTTTCAAGTTTTCATTATCTATTGTTACTTCCTTCCTTTTCATTTCTGATTTTGTTTGTTTGGCTATTGTCTCTGTATTCTACTTAGTTTACCTAAGGGTTTTTCTGGGTTGTTCACTTTTTGAAAGAACCAGCTCTTAATTTCATTGATTACTTGTATTATTTTCTTTATTTTTCACTGGTTGATTTCAATCTGCTTTTGATTATTTCTTGCCTTCTACTCCTCTTTGGTGTGTTTTCCTCTTTTTTCCTGGAGATTTTATGTGTACTTTTATGTTCCTAGTATGAGAACTTTCTAGTTTGTTTTTTTTTTTCTTTTTCTTTTTTTTTTTTTTTTTAAGGCAGTTAGAGCTATGAACTTTCCTCTTAGCACCACTTTCATTGTGTTCCATAACTTTGGATATGTTTTATATTCATTTTCATTTAACTCTAAGAATTGCTTAATTTTCCTCTTTATTTCTTTCCTGACCCAGTGGTCATTGAGTAGTAAGTTGTGCAGTTTCCATGAGTGTTAAGCTTTCTGGTGTTTCTGTTATTGTTGAAGTCCAGATTTAGTATATGGTGTTCTGATAAAACATAAGACGATATTTCATTTTCTTTGTATCTGTTAAGGTTTGATTTGTGACTGACTATATGGTCAGTTTTAGAGAAGGCTTCATGAGGTACTGAGAAGAAGGCATATTCCTTTCTCTTTTGGTAAAACATTATGTAAATATCTCTTGGATCCATTTGGTTCATTACATCTGTTAGTTTCATTATTTGCCTGTATGTTTTTAGTCGATTGTTGGGAGTGGGTTGTTGAAGTCTGCAACTATTAATGTGTAGTGTGTGATGTGAAATTTAAGCCTTAATGATTTTTCTTTTACAAATGTGGCTGCTGTGGTCTTTGGAGTATAGATGTTCAGGACTGAGATATCATCTTGGCAGATTTTTCATTTGAATGGCTACTACAGCTTGCCTCTTGGGTGATTTTTCTTAGAATACTTTATTCAGAAATTTGTTCTAAGGTAGTGTCTATTAGTCTCTTAGGTGTGTTTCTTATATGGAGCAGAATGTCCTGTTTTTGCTTCCATTCTTTTATCCTGTGTCTTTTTATTGTGTATTATCCCATTAATGCTGACAGATATTAATGTCCAATGATTGTTAATTCCTATTTTGTTGTTGTTGTTGTTGCTGCTGTTATTTTGTTTTGTTTTGTTTTGGATAACTTCTGTTATCCTAAGAGTTACTGCTATCCTTGGAGAAGCCAGAGAAAGGTGCGATGCTGGGCTTCTTCCATGGCTGCTGCTGCCCCAAAGTTGATGGCAGACAGCAAGATGCAGTAGGCAGCTAGGGGCCAAGTTTGGAGCTACTGAGCAGAAAGTGGCTGTGTTCAGGTTAATACACCCTGTGGGTTGCTTTGGGAGAGAATATTCTTTCCTGGAGTGTTGCAGATGAATAAGACAGGCACTCTTAGATGATCTTTCATAAAATAACTTGTACACTTAGTTCTTTGTGGATAGGACTTTATAAATATTTGAGGGTGGGTTGGATGTATAGGCAAATCCTTTATATTGGCTTGGTCTGAAATGTTAGGGATGCATCATCTGCATGTGGAAACACTTCAGATTTTTTCCTAGATAACTGTCACAGTCCTCTTAGTGGTGGGTTGTGGTCACGTGTTCCAGGACAGGAATCTCATTAGGAGTAGAATTAAATACATACCATTCTCAATTATGAGACTTGCTGGGGTTCCTACATCTGCCTCACCTTACCAGGTTTTCTATTAGGTGGCAGCGTTCACTGCCTCATGTGCTTACCCTGTTTTTGCTGGCAAGGAATTACTTATTTCCTGCATTTTCTTGGATGGAGCTGTCCTCGTTGGGTTTCAGTTTTCCTTCTAGCATTTTCTGTAGGGCTGGATTCGTGGATAGGTATTGTTTAACTTTGTAATTTTTAAAAAATATCTTGTTTTCTCCATCTACAGTGATTTAGAATTTTGGGGGGTATAGTAGTCTAAATTGACCTTGTGTATTTTGGGGTGATTGCAAGATATTTGCATAGGCCCTTCTAGCTTTTAGATTCTCAGTTGAGAAATTGGATGTAATTCTGATAGATACGTCATTTTATGTTGCCTGGCCTTGTGCTCTTGCTCCTTTTAATATTTCTTCTTTGTTCTTTAGATTTTGTATTTTTATTATGATGTGGGAAAATTTTATTTTTTTCTCCTGTCTTATTGGTGTTCTATAAGCTTCTCATCTGTTTATAAGCATCTCTTTCTTTAGGTTAAGAAAATTTTGTTCTTTGATTTCATTCAAAATATTTTTTGGTCCTTAAACCAGGAAATCTTCACCTTCCTATAATTCTTAGGTTAGGTCTTTTCATGGTATCCAAGATTTCCTGGATGTTTTGTGTCAGGTATTTTTTTGGGGTTAAACATTTTCATTGACTGATTTATCATTTTTTTTATATTGAATCTTTTATGCCAGAGATTCTTTCTTCCATCATTTATATTATGTTGGTGATGCTTGAATCTATTATTCCTTTCCACTGCCCCCATGTTTTCCAACTTTAGGCTTCCGTCAGTTTGTGTTTTCTTTATTGCTTCTATTTCCATCCATTTTCAAGTCTTGAACTGTTTTTTATTTTTGTCACCTGTTTCACTGTGATTTCCTATATTCTTTTAAGGGATTTATTCATTTCCCCTTTAAAGTATTCTGTCATTTTTATAAGATTGGATTGAAGGTCATTTTGTTGTGCTTTGGTTGTGTTAGGGTATCTATGGCTTTAGTGAAACATAGCTGTGTTCTCAAGGTTTTATATTGTCCTGGCTTTTGTTTTGTCCTTTCTTGGGCCTTCAGCTATTTGCATGGCTTTAGTCCCTGGGTATTCCTGTTGTAGCAGGTATTGGGAGGGATCTAACCTCTGTGATCCTGGTTTGACAGTCCTCCATGGATAGCCTTGGGCTGTATAATTCCAAATTTGCAAGTTGTATGATGGTGGATTATATGGTTCATGATCAGAAGATCTGATGAAAGTGGGCTAAGAGGCATTGGGACAGTGTAGGTCTGGAGGGGTTAGGAGATTACTGAGGGCAGCTTGGTTTGGCTCAGGAGACTCAGGGTGCAGGAATTAAGGGTACAGGAAGGGAATCTAACCACCATTTTCCCAGATCTGCTTTTGCTTCTTATATCTTCTTACAGATATTATATTTGCTTCTTTACTTAAGAAGCACATACCCTAAATGTAAGTCTTAGATGCTGATAGGGACATGTTCAGTCATACATAAAATCAAAGAACTGTAACATTGGCTCTGTGTGCCCCTGCTACCTGCAACATTTTCCTTTGACTTAGGCTTTCATATGAACTACTGCAACTATCATTTTATTGTCAGTATTACATGTTTTCAATACAATTACATTCTAGCAATTTGGACTGCTAGGAATAACACAGAGAATTTTAAAAATAAATTTATTCTGACTATACAGTTTATTTCTTCTGTGGATTATTAATTATAGACTTTTGTCAAATACATAATTATTATTGAAATTTTATTTTGCATATTTAATATCTTTGACACTAACAACTGATTATTGCTTTATTTAACAATTTATTTTTCCTTATAATTAATTTTAAGTTAGTGATGATTTAAAATAAAAATTCTTTAAATTTTTGACTTTAATAAACACTTCACTATACATAGATTGTAACTATATTATTTTTGAAACTTCTTTGAATATTGTATCACACATATTTGTTGGTGGCTTAATTTTTCTTAAGACATCAAATATTTCTCAGATGTTCTATTAATTGGGCAAAGAATCCATGGCTTGAATATGTCTTAGGCTTTTGTGGAGAATTCCCCACTGTTATTTGCTGAATGAACATTGTATCAAACTACAAATAGTTATCCTTTTACCTACTGAATAATATAGGTCCTCCATTCTAATTTAGGTTTCCATAGTTATGTTAGATCTTTTTTTCATTTTAATTTGAGTTCAATATTTTAATAATTTCCTATAACTTTACTCTATTATTTTATTATTTTTATTCTTTATGTCTGAAGTAGTTCAGATACATGATCACTCTCATGCCTTGTTGTGTCTTTTTTTCCTTAGTTTGAGATTTTTTTGTCTATTGAAAGAATTATTGTAAATGAAATAATTATCACTAGACATTGTACTATATTTTCCTGCTGTTTTAGGTTGCATGCATTTTTCAGATACTGATATTATTTTAGAGTATATTTTAATAAGCACTATAAAATTTAATATTAAATTTTCCTACTAGTCTTTTCCAGTGTTTAAAGTGCTGGGACTACGCATAAACACTGCCTCTAACAATCTGCACTTGTTTGTTAATGACTTGCTATAAAATGCTTACATTAATCAATCATGGTTTATTCATTATTCTAACATTTTATTGCTGTCAGTTCATTGGATTTATATGAATGAATTGTGGGTGGTAGAAAGTTAGACCTATAGATTTGTTATTTTAGTAACTCGAGAATGAAAATTGCTAGGATATCTAACAGAATTCTAAGTTCTCATTTCACTTTGAATTATGTACATACTTCATAAATTTCTATTATAACTTGAAATCTTTTTTAAAATTTTATTATTATTTTTAGTTACTCACTTTACATCACACTCACTGCCCCTTTTCCAATCCCTCCTTCCTACAATCCTTCTCCTATCACCCCTCCTCTTTTCCTCTGAGTGGGTGGAGCTCCTCTTGAGTATCCCCCATTCTATCTCTCAAGTCTCTACAAGGCTAGATGATTCCTCTTCCCTTGAGGCCAGTCAAAGCAGCCTACCTAGAAGAACATATCCCACGTTGAGGCAACATCATTTGGGATAGCCCCCATTTTAATTGTTCAGGACCTACATGAAGACCAACCAAGTTGCACATCTGCTGCATATGTGAAAGTAGGGCTAGGTACAGCCTGTGTAGCTTCTTGGTTGGTGGTTCAGACTCTGAGAGCCACAACGGTCAGAAAACTAGGAATGGTTCTAACTTAAGACCCAGCTATACCACTCCTGGGCATATACCCAAAAGATGCTCCAACCTCAGACAAAGGAACTTGCTCATATATGTTTATAGCAGCCTTGTTCATAATAGCCAGGAACTAGAACCAACCTAGATGTCCCTCAAGAACAGATAATAAAATGTGGTGCATCTACACAATACAATACTACTTAGCTATTAAAACAAATATATCATGAATTTTGTAGGCAAATGGATGGAACTTGAGAATATCATCCTGAGTGAGGTTACCCTGTCTTAAAAAGACACACACAGTATGTACTCACTTATAAGTGAATATTAGCCATGAAATACAGGTATCATGTTATGCTCTAGAGACACAAAGAAGCTAAAGAGGAAGGAAGGCCCAAGTGAGGAAGCATGAATCTTACTTAGAAGGGGAAATAAAATAGTTATATCTTGAAATAGTAACAGACTTCATCATAATCAGCTTTATTTATTCATATATTGATCAGCAGCCATCTAGGAAAGGTTAAAAGCATACAAAAGACTTTCTGGAGATGGCATAACAAATTGTATGGTCTTCAATGAATTCTGAAATGCACATCTTTCAGAAATCTTGTGAACAGATTGATTTTTGCAGCTGTTATACCTTTGCTGTCATTTATTAAATTAATAACAAAAATTTCTGGGCATTAGCCCACCATATTAGTCAGATTTAGTGCAGATCAAGAAAGGTGAACTCTTTTGTAGCAATGTTATGTAGTCATGGATGGTTTCTTAATTACTAATAATGAATACATAAAAATTTATACTAGTAATTACTGATACCTATAAAAAAGGGCTGTAATTAGGATTCTGCAAACCCTCATGTGTCACAACCTAATTTCACTAAGAAAGCATGCATGTAACAGATTTAAAATTAAGGAAAACATTCCTTTAGTCTTTAAACTATTACCTAATAACTAAAAACCATAAACTGGGAATGAAGGATTTATTCTAGGTGCATTGACAGAAGAGAAAATACAGACTGAGTTTATCTATACAAAACTTCAATACTAATAAGACACAACAGGCAGATGATTTGACTTGAGAAAATCATGTTCAATTTAGATGGGAAGTTTTAAACTTTTATTGAAGCTGTGGTGCTACTTTCAGATAATAAATGCTTAGCAAGATAACTAATCTTAGTGGAAACACATGCAAACATATGTGTTGCAACTCCTTATTCACTATGACTTGAGTCTGTGTTTGAATTCATTGTGAATTTTTTTTTAAAAAAGATCCTTAGAATACCATATGATTCATTCTTCTAAAACGTACAAAATCTAGGAATGATGACATTAATGAGGCAAAGGAGGCTAGAGGAGAAGCAGAGATACAGCAAAACATAGCAAAATATAACAGAACTGAGGAGAAAGAGGAGAGGCAGGCTAGATTTCAGAGTGGAGCAAAATGATGTACAGAGAGAGCAGAAAGCAGCAGACAGGTTCCCTGTTACCATGAGACAAGTTTTGTTTATTTGTTTGGTTGGTTTGGTTTGGTTTTTAAATTATAGCAAGGCAGGCTTCTTACTGATAAGAACAGGGCTTTTTTCTTTAGTCTTTGGTTTCTTTCATTTAGCAATAGAAAGGTAGAAGCTTTCCCTTTCTCTATGCAATAAAGGCTGGAGCTTATATATTTCTCCAGAATGAGTGAGTTCTTTCTGTACTGGCACTTGCGCTTTTGCTGCATCCATCAAATACATGCATACATGCATACTTACATACATACATACATACGTGTGTGTATGTGTGTGTGTGTGTGTGTTTGTGTGTAAGTATAGGTGTGTGTGCGTGTGTAAGCATGTAAGTTGATGAGATAGTTTGTTGAGCCCAACAAAAAGGTGAATGTATATGAATGTAAGTATGTTTCTTTGTACACTTGTTTGTGTAAAAGCTTTGTTTTTCTTTCTGTGAGCATGACTTTCTTTTCCTAGGTCAATAAAAGTTAATTGTTCCAAGCCTCCCTCTCAGCCTGTCCAGTGAGAGGCCAGACTTCTGCACAATAGAGAAAGGAGCTTTAAAAATTAATGCTTTACTTAATCCTCTTCCATTTTACAAGTGAGCATTAATCGCCAGAGGCCTACAGCTTTTGGCCTCAGAATAACTTAGAGTCAACAGGTACATGTTACATTTGTGAGAAACCTTACTCTCCGAAAACCAAGTTTTGACCTCTCACCTTTTTTTCAGCCAATCAGCTTCCTGCCAAAGAGAACCTGGGCTCAGGAAGGCTCCCAGCACTGCACCTAATCCTGGTGTGACTTGATGGGCCAAGAGGGTTGATAAAGGGTTTAGGAGTGGTTCCCATCTCAAAGGAAAATCAGAGGAGGGAATTGGGAGGAGATATGAGAGGAGCTTGGAGGAGAGAGTGAGCCTGATTTTGGGATGCAAAGTAAATAAATAAATAAATGACAAAAGAAAACTGAATGCTCTTACAGAGTACCTATGTTTGATTCCCACCACTCACCAGGAGGTTCAACAAACATCTGTAACTTCAGTGGGGGATCTGTTGACTGCTTTTGGCCTCTGTAGGCACCAGGGATACCATTTGTGTACATCCATGCAGACAAAACACAAACATATATAACATAAAATTTGAAATGTTAAAGGCACAAATGTCTTTAATTACTAGGAAGAAATTTATTATTTAAAATGCTATGAATGCTGTTGTTATTTTTAAAACTTAATAACTAAAGACTTAAATAAAGGATCCTATCATATTTTCTTCAATTCAGCTTTCTATATTTTGATAAACCAGGAAGAGAGCTTATGTCGGATTGCTTAAATTAGTTATGGTAATTTGTATGTATGAATTATGTAAGGTAGAAAATTTCAAATATTTCATAATTCTTGATACTTTCCTCAATAATAGCATACGCTCATTCATATATACTAATACATTTCATATCATCACTTTAATTCTTTCAGAAAACTGTTTTTGTTTTTGTTTTTTTTATTTTTGATACTTTATTTACATTTCCCATGATTCCCCTTTTCTTTGGAAACCCCGTGTCCCCTCCCCCTCCCCGCCTCTGTGAGGGAATTCCTCCTCCCACCTACCCGCCCACCCATTCCCATATTCCCACCTTGACATTCGTTTTAACTAGATATTTTGCATTGTTTCTCTCTTACTGGGGAATTTTCTAGAACGTCGTATAAGAGAACTTTCTTATTGCACAGTGTCATACAAGAGATATAGCTAATGAATCTCATTACCAATTTTAATGCTAAATTTTGAGACTCAAATCAATAAAAAATATGGAGAGATACTTAACATTTGGCTGTCATTATGATTTATCTGATAATTCTATTGTTCCTCATGACTTTTGATGCGTTTGCTTACTATTACCATATTCACATCAAATTTCTTATTATAGAAATGGACAAAATGAAGCAGATTTGTGTCATTTGTATATAAGAATGCATAGCAAATTAGAATGCATTCTCAAGACTAAGTACATAAAAAATGAGATTAGAATTGCAAGCTGTAATTTTCTTGTGGTAGCATTAAAGTTTATATTCACATTTAACCTATTTTCATGTAAGTTTTAATATGATTTTTTTGTGTCCTGTAATTGGATTATTCCCATTACATTCTTCAATTATAAAAACATAATTCAATACAGATTATGTATATAAAGGCTATTTCTATGTATTATTTCCAGTGGCATTTAAAAGTGTCTGGAAAGACTTTTTACCTCATGAAAATGATAAACTTATGGTACATAAATTCTTATATTCTTCAACTTCAACGTCAGTTAGGCTGACTAATATTAATGTAATTCTTCATTACTTTCAACCTTGCTTTGTATAAGCAAAATAAGGTACACATTCTACTACCTCACCGTCATAAACAAATGCCAGCTCTGAACATTCCTGAATTACCAATTAAACAAGGTAGTAATATGTAGTCAATTTATGAAGTGGTAAATAATAAGAGGCTTTATTTTTCATAGTCTTGATTATGAAAATATCTTTTTAAAATCTCATAAGAGAGGAATTTTCTTCTAAATTGAAAAATTCCCATTAAATGTTGAGTCTGTTTTCTCATGCATATCAAACAAAACATATAAGTGTGATTTTCACATTAAGACAACAAATTGAATGTGTTTTGCTTATACCCCAATTGAATGAAAAGTATTCCAAAGTGTGTAATGCCACTAGCACTATGTGAGAAAGCAACAAATTTAACAAAAATGATGTCAGATGGACATTTGTGGCAATTAAATGCATATTACTAGTCTTACAAAGTGGAAATAGTAGTCATAGGTAGGTTACATTAAGAATATATATGGCAGGTTTGGTGAGCTGAATTTCTTACTAATTATAGGTTTTCCATAAGCAAGTAAAGAATAAGGGGACTTTTTTCAATATTCATACTCAGGCAAACAAGTTTGAACACTAGAATTTTCTTTTTTAGTCCATGATATAAAGAAATACCTGAATTAACCCTAAAAAATGGAAAGTTGAGGTAGGAAAAACAAAGGCAAACAGAATTAGAAAACTTTGCTAATAGCAGGGAACTAACTAAGAACTAAGGAAGCAAGACAATCAGTGATGTGTGAAATTATGTGCCATTGGAAAATCTTTCAAGTGGAGCTCAGCATGATCAGAGTCCTAAGAATCCATCATAACGTTTCAAGAAGGGAACTCGGCCTGATGAGGATACCTACAAGATATGAAGAGGCTGTGATGTGTGCAGTATGAAGCTAGACATAGTTCAAGATAAGAAAAGCATATCATGGGGAAAGGCCAAGAATTTTCAAAGACAATTTTGCTGAAGTTTTCTGAAATACCAAATTTTAAGTGAGAATGATGATAACATATGCAACGGAACAAAATAGCATGGACATAAAAGAATTGGATCATGGAATTATGTATGTTGCTATGTCAATCATTAAATGGCATCCATAGGATGAGGTTCAGATCAAGAGGGTGGACATTCAACACAGATTTTAGTGGATGTGCAGTTACTTCTATCCATATATTTTCTCTAAAGTAAATAAGAAACTCAAAGTAGCTAAGTGGTCGTTGCTTAGGCCTTTAATCCCAGCACTCATGTAGCAGAAGCAGTCTGATCTCTAATTCGAGGCCAGCCTGGTACATAGGGTAAGATCTTAGGAAACTGAGGGCTACACTGAGAAACCCTGCCTCAAAAAAACAAACAAAGCAAGAAATTAGCGAAACATGAAAACCCCCTGATTCTATAGGCTTAAGACATTGTTCAGTTTTTAGCACTGACTGCTCATTCAGATGTCCCGAGTTCAATTCCTAGAACCAACATGGCAGCTCACCATTATCTATATGTCCAGTTCCAGAGGATCTGGACCCTTTTCACCAACATGTAGGCAGAACACCAATGAACATAAAAATAAATAAATCTCAAATTTAAAGTAAAACTCTTATATCTCAAAAAATAAGCCTATGTTAAAAATTAATTAGCTTCTATAACAAAACAGTATAATTTTAAAGATTCTAGATACACAGCATTTGAAGAGGGATTAAGGAAAATTACTTATTTTGTCAAAAATTAGCATGATAAGTGATAATTAGCCCCAAAGCTCAGAATAACCAGAATACAATTCAAAGATCGCATGATGGTCAAGAAGAAGGATGACCAAAGTGTGGATGCTTCAGTCCTTAGAAGGGGGAGCAAAATACTCATGGAAACAAATGTAGAGACCTGGTGTGGAACAGAGACTGAAGGAAAGGTCACCAGAGACTGCCCCATCTGGGGATCCATCCCATATACAAAAAATATATTTAAATCATTAAAAAATAATTAACAGAAAGTCAATAAATATATATACAGACATATATATGTGTATATATATGAATTATGAATATATTAAGTATTTATGTTAGGAAAAAAATTAACAAAAATTTGACTTCTGAATAATTTAAGGTGAAAACAAATTAAAAGCATGTAATCAAGTGAGAAGTACAGAAATGCAACTTTTATTAGCATCAAATTCCTATCATGTAAATGTGTTCAAGGCCCAGATTGGAGAACGTTACAAAATAAAGAAGGAAAAGAACTCTAGTTGTAAAGTTTCTTCATCTAGCAGAAATAATACTTGGAAAATTATTTTATTCATTTATATTTTTAAAATTGATATTTTCTTTCTTTAAATTTCAAATGTTATCCAATTTCCCAGTTTCACCTCTGCAAAGTCCCTATCCTATCCCCTCTTACCTTTCTTCTGTGAGGGTGTTCCCTCACCTGCCCATCCACGCCCACCTCACCAACATCGGGTTCTCCTACCCTGCGGCATCCATTGAGAGCCTTCACAGGAACAAGGGCCTCCCCTCCCACTGTTACCAGATAAGGCCTTTCAGCTCCTTCAGACCTTGCTCTAATTCCTCCATCTGGGTCCCTGTGCTCAGTCTGATAGTTGCCTGCGAGCATCTGCCTCTGTACTGGTCAGGGTCTGACAGAGCCTCTCAGGAGATGACTGTATCAGGCTCCTGTCAGCAAGCACTTCTTGGCGCACACACACACACACACACACACATACACACACACACACACACACACACACACACACACACACACACACACACACACACACACACACACACACATATATTCTTTAATTACATTTCAAATGTCATCCCCTTGCCTGGTCCACCCCCGAAAACTACCATCTCATCTCCCCTGCTTCTATGAGGGTGTTTTAACACCCACCCAAACACTCCAGCCTCACCACCCTCGAGTTCCCCTACACTGGGGAATCCATTGAGCATTCACAGGACCAAGAGTCTCTCCTCCCATTGATGTTTGACTAGGGCATCTTCTATTACATTTTCGGCTGGAGCCATGGGTCCCTCCATGTGTATTCCTTGGTTGGTGGCTTAGTCCCTGGGAGCTCTGGGGTGGCTGCTTAGTGGATATAATTGTTCTTCCTATGGGATTGCAAACCCCTTCAGCTCCTTTAGTCCTTTCTCTAACTCCTCCAATGGTGAAACAGTGCTCAGTCCAATGGTTGGCTGCAAGCATCCGCCTCTGTATTTGTAAAGCTCTGGCAGGGCATCTCGGGGGACAGCTATATCAGGCTCCTTTCAGCAAGCATTCTTAGCATCCACAATATTGTCCGGGTTTGGGATGGATCCCCAGGTGGGGCAGTTTCTGGATGACCTTTCCTTCAGTCTCTACACTTTGTCGCCGTATTTGCTCCTATGAGTATTTTGTTCCGCTTTGTAAGAAGGATCCAAGGACCCATTCTTTGGTCTTCCTTCTTGAGTTTCATGTGGTCTGTGAATTATATCTTGATTATTCCGAGCTTTTGGGCTAATATCTACTTATCAGTGAGTGCATACCATGTGTGTTCTTTAATAATTGGGTTACCTCAATCAGGATGATATTTTCTAGTTACATCCATTTTCCTAAGAATTTCATGAAGTCATTGTTTTTAATAGGTGATTAGTACTCCATTGTGTAAATGTACCACATTTTCTGTATCCATTCCTCTGTTGAAGGATATCTGAGTTCTTTCTAGCTTCTGGCTATTATAAATATGGCGGCTATAAACATAATGGAGCATGTGTTCTTGTGATAAGTTGAAGCATCTTTTGGCTAATGCCCTAGAGTGGTATAGCTGGGTCCACAGGTAATACTATGTCGAATTTTCTGAGGAACTGCCAAACTGATTTCCAGAGTGGTTATACTAGCTTGCCATCCCACCAACAATGGAGGAGTGTTCCTTTTTCTCCACATCTTCTCCAGGATCTGCTCTCACCTGAGTTTTTGATCTTAGTCACTCTGATTGGTGTGAGGTGGAATCTCAGGGTTGTTTTGATTTACATTTCCCTGATGACCAAGGATGTTGAACATTTCTTTAGGTGCTTCTTGGCCATTCAATATCCCTCCGTTGAAAATTCTTTGTTTAGCTCTGTACCACATTTTTTAATAGGGTTCTTTGATTCTCTGGAGTCTATCTTCTTGAGTTCATTGTAAATATTGAATATTAGCCATCTATTGGATATAAGATTGGTAACGATCTTTTACCAATCTTTTGGTTGCTGTTTTGTCCTATTGACAGTGTCCTTTGCCTTACAGGCAATTTTTGCAATTTTTTGAGGTCCTATTTGTTGATTCTTCACTTTAGAGTCTAAGTCATTGGTGTTCTGTTCAGGAAATTTTCCCCTGTGCCCACCTGTTCGAGGTTCTTCCTTACTTTCTCCTCTATAATTTTTAGTGTATCCTATCTAGTTTTATATGGAGGTCCTTGATCCACTTGGATTTGAGCTTTCTACCAGGAGATAAGTATGGGTCGATTTCTACATGCTGACCTCCAGTTGAACCATCACCATTTGTCAAAAATTCTGTCTTTTTTTTACCAGTGAATGGTTTTAGCTCATGTGTCATATATCAAGAGACCATAGGTATGTGGGTTCATTTCTGTGTCTTCAGTTCTAGTCTATTGATCTTCCTGTCTGTCTCTGTACCAATACAATTTTCATCACTACTGCTCTGTAATATAGCTGGATGTCAGGGATGGTAATTCCCCCAGAAGTTCTTTTATTGTTGAGAATAATTTTCGGTATCTTGAGTTTTTATGATTTCAAATGAATTTGCAAATTCCTCTTTCTAACTCTATGAAGAATTGAGTTGGAATTTTTCATGGGGATTGGATTGAATCTGTAGATTGCTTTTGGCAAGATGGGCATTTTTACTGTATTAATCCTGCCAATCCATAAGCATGAGAGTTCATTCCAACTTCTGAGATCTTCAATCTATTTCTTTAGAGACTTTAAGTTCTTGTCATATAGATCTTCCACCTGCTTGGTTAGAGTCACACCAATGCATGTAATATTATTTGTGACTATTGTGAAGGGTGTTATTTCTCTAATTTCTTTCTCAGGCTTTTTATACTTTGAATAGAGGAAGGCTACTGATTTGTTTGAGTTAATTT
This sequence comes from Uromys caudimaculatus, assembly GCA_028551405.1. NCBI lineage: Eukaryota > Metazoa > Chordata > Mammalia > Rodentia > Muridae > Uromys > Uromys caudimaculatus. Next base: position 47,672,238 of record CM052711.1, read on the forward strand.
TATACCCATCCACTTTGCTGAAGTTGTTTATCAGCTTTAGAAGTTCTCTGGTGGAATTTTTGGGGACACTTAATTAGTACACATGAGTGAGAATATATAGCTCAGTTGGGAAGATAAAGTCTTTTACTCAAAGAGTAGGATTTGAGTTCAAATCCCCAGAAACAGCAAAATTAAAATGCAGGAATATTAATAAACATTTCAACCTGAGTTATGGTAGAGAATACAGAGATAGGCTGTTTTGTCAACTCCATTGACTGGTCAGTGGAACTTTATCAATTAACTGCATGTTAAGTGACAGAACATGTCTCGGAGAAAGACCCATTAAATTAACCTCTCGTGTATATCACTCAAAAACACATGACACACACACACACACACACACACACACACACACACACACACACACATGCTCACACACACATACAGGCAAACGCACACTCACATGCACATCTACTATTGCCAAATATACCAAATTGTCTTGAAAATTTTCACCTGTGTTTCTTGTACCCATGTAACCACTTCATTTTGATTTCACTATTAAATAACTTAAGATATTTTACAATTTATAGTAAATTAAGATTTGTGACAGTTGCATTCACAAACCCCTAACCTAGTAAAAATGATTAATTTAATTTAATTTAATTAGGTTGCATATTCCCCCAAATGATTCTTTTACAGTTCATGAGCAGTAAAGAGGTCTGCCGGTGAGTTATAGTAAGTTCCTGGTCACACTTTATTTATATGTTGGGTTGATCAATGTGTGAAACTTCATCAGAGTTAAAGCGTCATACAACTGTACTAATATGATAATTTGAAATTAGATAAAACCCTGTTTTTCTATAAAATCCATGTAGTATACACATCCGATATTTTCTAAAAGTAAAGTACATAATTCACAAAGATTTTATAAATTGTAAGGGAGGCCATTTATGAATGGGTACAGTTTAGTTGTGCTTAGAGTTATTAAGCAATGAGGTAGAACAAGTCAAGTGTGCCTGGAGCATATGTGAACTCATATAATTAGATACACTTTAATAATTGTCATTATGTATTTTAACTAAGAGTTTTGCATCACTGGATTTAATACATTAAGTGACCCTAATTTAGTATAAAGGAGATTCATATGAGTATTATGGATAACCTTGTTAGTACATAATATCATTAAACTTTTTAATATGTAAAAATTAAATTTTCTTTATACAAGTATAAATATATTTGTTTTAAGAAAGATAAACAAATCTTGCACACCTCTATATATAGTATTGTTTGATTTTAAGTAACTTAATTTTTGCCAATATGTGCAAATAATTTTATTGCCCATAAATAAAATTACATAACAATTTACAATTTTAAGAAGAGCAATACTCAGTATATTTAATTTTGTACAGAATTGCTAAATAGGATACAAATAAAATTAATGCTCTAAATTATTCAGTTTTTATTATTTCTGTTTTAATTTATTAATGTATAATGTTACAAGAGTTTCACAAAACTTCTAATCATTACAATTCATATGAAAATTTGTAATCATTTTATAAGCATTATAAAACATCTCATTTATTTGACCTTCTATACAATATAGTATAGTAAGTCACAATACAGTTAAAAATCAAATACCCGTGAAGAACTGAGGATGGTGAACTGTTTAAATAAAAAGGGTTGACATTTTGCCTTTTGTCTAGTTACTTTGCCAAAAGATTGGGCATTAATCAACTCTTAAATAAAAGGTTCGAGAAGATCAGCCAGAGAATTTATTAGCTTCCCATTAGAGGCATCGGTCTGTTCAAAGGCTAATTAGACTAATCTGTGAATATATCAATCCCATAATTACTCAGACTAATTATATTATTCATCGGGAATATGCTCATGAGAATATGCTAATGTATAACCTTGTAATTTTAAGATGACCAGAACAGAGATAGGATACAAATGTATGGATTTGATAAGTATGGTTTATTTAAGTTGCTATAATAAAATATCAGAAGCAGAGCTACAGTTAAATCAAAAATTGATAGATAACATTTAGATGTCATGATTTCATAAATCTATAATAAACTCAGACAAGAATTATAATATTCAGACATAACTTCATTTATAGGGACTACATGATTCTTTCATCTGGAGTCTATGTATGTGAACCACTGTGAAATATGTGTGTACATACACATGAAAAGTCTCTGAGAATCTGAAGATTATGATAATCAAAAACATATTAACTTGGTAACCAGGAATTGTTTATAGGTATTGAGAGACAATCGGTAATCCAGGAATATATTATGTATATTAAGACTAAGAAGCAAAACAAAGAAAAGTGGTCAGTAAGAATGTCCACCTATGTTCAAATAGTTTTACTCATCTCTGAGAGTTGACGAATCAATTAGAATGGCAATGAGATAAACAGTTATGTTTAGAAAGGCAGTTTATTAATTTCTAGTATATTCACATCAAAAATTACTTAGCATGGTTCAAAGTGAATATCCCAAATGCATATTATGCTCACATGTTCTGCCTTACATAAACCAGACAAAAATCAGCAATCTAAAGCTGAACATCACTGCACATTAACATAAATCTTGATACCTTTAGACATTTTTCTTAAATGTATACAAAGTGTTTTCATGCAGTAACTATTTTAGGTATATAACTTACATCACTATTTTAAATCAAAAATCCCTATTAAGGCACACTGTAGCAGTCATAAGAAAGTAAGTCTACCATACTGAGCTCTTAGAAGGTGTGGGAAGTTTTAGACCTAGCAAATATCTTTAGAGATGTGTTCTGACAAAACAATGAGGAACAGGTCGTGACATTTTTCATGCAGCATTTATCTTTTTAATAAGAGTTGTATACTCAATTTAGATTCAATGATCAGTATTTAAAAACATTATATTTGAGGAATAAGTCAGAACCACCTTTATACTAGATGAAGCCCATTGTTGTAAATCTTTTATTGAAATGGTGTTCCTTTTAGACTGGCATTTAGATTTATTCTGAAAGCTTTGAAACGTTTTCAAACTATCAAAGGCATTGAGTTTTGCAGTTTCTATTTTATTATAAATCGGGGCCAAATTTTAACCGGTATTACTTTAAGACTCATGGTTTACATCTGATTATTATAATAAGAACAACTCATATACAAACCAGATTATGAATTTAAACAAAGTTGTAGAGAATATAGATATAGAATGACCCATATTTTTAGTAGAATGATTACTAAGATTGAGTAAATTGATTTGAACAATAAAATTTTTTAAATCTTAAATCATCTGAAGGAGCAAGATGGAAGAAAAATCCATCCTGCATGTTACTTAATTTCCTTATTAGTTAAATATAATACATAGTTAAAAGGCATTTGATATTGATATGATACTGCAATATATCTTCTAATTATGAATTTAAGTTTAATATAATTACCAAATAATATAAAACATCTCTTAGACACAAATAAATTTTACAAATTTAACTCATTTTTAAATCGTTTATTTATTTATTTATTTATTTATTTATTTATTTATTTATTTATTTATTTATTTATTTATTTTTACACTCCAGATTTTATTCTCCTCCTGGTCCTCCCTCCTACTGTTCCATATCCCATACATCCTCCCTGGTCCCTGTCTCTTCTAGGATGTCCCCACTACCCACTCTCCAACCCAGCAAACCTCTAAACATCCTGGGGTCTCCAGTCTCTTGAGGGTTAGGTGTATCTCCTCTGACTGAACACAGACCTGGCAGTCCTCTGCTGTACATGTGTTAGCTGCATCATATCAGCTGGTGTATGCTGCATGTTTGGTGGTCTGGTGTCTGAGAGATCTTGGGGGTACAGGTTAGTTGAGACTGCTGGTCCTTCTCCAGGGTTGCCCTCCTCCTCAGCTTTTTCCAGCTTTTCCCTAATTCAACCACAGGGGTCAGCAGCTTCTGTTCATTGACTGGATGCAAATATCTGCATCTGACTCTTTCAATTGCTTGTTGGGTCCAAAGAGGAAGGAGGGAGGAAGCAGGGAGGGAAAGTGGACTGGGAGGGGGGGAGAGGGGAACATGATGTGGTATTGGGTGGAGGGAAAGGACTGAAGTCCTGAAGGGGAAAGAATGAAAACAGGCAACCTCATGAGGTAGAAGGTTGGGGAGGGGGATCTTCTAGTATGTACCAGAGACCTGGGAGGTGAGAGACTCTCAGGAAACAAAGAGAAGGACCTTAGACAAATGCCCTACAGTGAGGAGAGGGAACTTGGAGAGTCCACCTCCAGCTGAAAGACAGGGCATCAAGTGCAGGATGCGGTTGTCATCCCACAGTCAAAACTCTGACACATAATTGCTCCTGTCTGAATTACAGAGATGGAAATGAAGAGGATCCTGAGGAAAACAGGGCCCAACAACAGGCCCAAAGTGGGATACAGCTCAAGGAGTGGTCCCAAGGCCTGACACAATTACTGAGGCTATGGAGAATTTGTATAGCCCACATTTCAGCAGAAAGACAGGACATCAAGTGAGGGAGGGGTTTGCCAACCCTCAGTCATAATTGTTCCTGTTTGAAAGAACAGCAGGGATTGAAATAACTAGTAGACTGAGGAAAAGAAAGTCCAGTGACAGGCCCAAAATGGGATCCAGCTCAAGGAGAGGCACCATGTCCTGACACTATTACTGAGGCTATGGAGAACTCATAATTTTCATTAATATAATTTGTTAGCTAACTTGCTTATTAGGTCTTTATGCATGTGTATATTTGTTTTCAGTATGTGTGTTTGTGTTTGTGTGTATGTGTGTGTGTGTGTGTGTGTGTGTGTGTGTGTGTGTGTGTGTGTGTTGTACTTTATTCCAAGACAGGATTTCAGTGGATAGCCTGTTTGTCCTGCAAATGTACAATGTTGACCAAAGGTTAGACTCAAACTCACAGAAATCTGGCTGGCTATGAGTGCTGGTATTAGGGTGTTACATTTTTAATTGAGCACATAAAACCAAGAGGAACTGTCTTTGATTCTGTGTCAGTATGATGCACAAATGGGGTAGCAGACTGTGGCATGGAAGTTTCATAGTTACTGATCATTTCATAAATCTTGACAAGGCAAGATTTTGCAATGTCTTCCTCTGGGGGAAAGCACCAAGCTTCCATAGCTTGATGCTGAATAAATGACTTTGAGTGAGCCTAGCACAGACTATGGGATTATAAGCACATTTTACACTATTCGTATTCACTCTTGACAAATAATTGTGATATTTTCACCAAGTATATTCAGTAAGGAATAATCTGCAGAATTGAAAAAAATATACAAAATATATGAACATCATTAAGCTAAGTATCCCAGGTGATTGATTTTTTAATAGTTTGTATTTATAAGCCTAGTAACTGAAAATGTCCTCAATGGATGTGAACTACTGTGTGAATAATTGAAATGCAATACATGGAAACGATTGTATTTTGGTTGGATTTTTGATTTGCTACACAAAATAATAACCATTCTGTGTTCTGTAATTTGGTAAAATTTCATGGCTAAGTGGAACACAAGCATTATTGGAGAAGCTACTACTATTATTTACTAAATTACATTGTATTAATATTCTCACTACATTTTTATTGTTCACCTAAAGATTTGTGAAGCTATTGGAAATTAGCTTAGTGCTTTTCTGCAGCGAGTAAATGGTGGTTAACACATAAAACCATAACTGGTCAAATGTAGACAATAAGTGACTATGTCCTATATGGGACATGAATGTCATAAGGATAGACATTGTAGAGAACTGCTAACAAAGAGTGAATTCTGGACATGATAATAGCATTGTACTCATAAACTCAAAATGGCTGTGACTACATAGTCAAGACCTGCTAATGATAAAATCTATAAAGAATTCCAGCATAGATGTACAAGGAATAAAACTAATGAATTCTCAAGACTCTGAGGAGTTATTGGTTCCTGATGCATCCTGTGGGAAGCAGAGTCAGTTTTCTTTTGGAATATGGTCCTTGAATGTTGTCTAAGCACCAGTGGTTGTACACACACACACACATTAAGGTGACACTAATGGGCTCAATCAATTTAGGGTCTATGAAGTTGGAAAGAAGACTTTTTGGTTGGTTCTGGAAGTTGTTGGAAAGGAAGGAATAGGGGATGGATTTGATCTAAGCACACTGCATGAAATTTTCAAAGAGTAATGATATTAAAACATGTTTAATTTTCATGATATTAAAACATATTTTTCACATTGTAAGAGAAAATTAATTTACTTTAAGAAAAAATCAGTTTTCCTAAGATTACTGTATTATCTTATTAAAAATGGAAGGTTATTAGGTAAAATTTACTTATATTGAAATCAATATAAAACACTGTCAAAAATAAGTATTTATTTATTTTACATGTATTTGTGTATTATAAAATTCTGCCATGACATATAAAAAGAAATGATGTCATTGTGACTGTTTATTCTCTCTCCCCCCGTGTGTGTGTGTGTGTGTGTGTGTGTGTGTATGTATGTTTGTGTTTTTGTAAGTGAGTATAAGAACATTAGTATATCTGTGTCTAAAGCTTGTCCAAAGATGCTGAATAAAGGCATCAGATGCCCCAGTGTGGGAGTTCCTGGCAGTCACGGGCTACACAAGAAGTGTTCTGGGCACAAGATTCTGATTATAAGCAACATCTAAACTATTGAGACATCTCTCCCCTCTCTCTAAAAGACTTGAGTATTAGGTAAAAACAATGCACCAAACATATGAATCTTGTGATCTTTTATTAGTATAAGATACTTGTAATCACAACAAGATTATGAATGTAATATATTATAGCTAAGATTTAAGACTAGTGTTGATTAACATGGTTAAAAACATTATTAGTATCCTAGTATCCAAGGACAGAAGCTCAATCTGAAAAGATATGGGTAGAGTTTAAAGATATCTGTAGTAGATTTTATAAGTAAAAGTATGACCAGGAATGAAAGAACAAATGGAAATACAGATATGTACAGGAGAACTTCCTTCAAACATTTAGGTAAATACTAATTATTTCCTAGAATCAAAAGCTAGGTAAGCAACTCCCAAAAGGATGAACTATAGCAGGGCATGACAATCACAGATAAACAGTGTTAATATATTCTTTACTCAGTATAAAAATCTCATAATTTAGAAATGACGCTGTGTGTACTCGGGAGGGTAATTATGTGATGATAGGAAACAATTATCGTTGAACTGAATTCTACAGAATGACTAAGTAAATAAGAAACTTAAATATAACAAAAGGAAATGATCCAGAAAAGAAACATTTTCAGAGATTTAAACTGCAAAATTAAAATTTAAATATTTTGGATAATGTCATCTCCATTGGGTCCTGGGAACCTCTCACTTCCCTGGTGTATGAGAATTTCTAGTGGTTCCCCCCTGTACTAGCTGGTTTTGTGTGTTAACTTGACACAAGCTAGAGTTATCACAGAGAAGGGAGCCTCCCTTGAGGGAATGCCTCCATGAGATCCAGCTGTAAGGTATTTTCTCAATTAATGATCAAGGGTGGGAGGGCCCATTTTGGTTGGTACCATCCCTGGGCTGATAGTCCTGGGTTCTATAAGAGAGCAGACTGAGCAAGCTACGGTGAAGCAAGCCAGTAAGAAGCATTCCTCCATGGCTTCTGTATCAGCTCCCGCCTCCAAGTTTCTACTCTGTGTGAGATCCTGTCCTGACTTACTTTGGTGATGAACAGCAATGTGGAAGTGTAAGGTGGGGAAAAAAATCCCTTTTCTCCACTACTTGCTTCTTGGTCATGATATTTTGTACATTAATAGAAATCCTAAGGCACCCTAATTCCCCCCCTGCTAAATATTTCTATTAATTTACCTGACCCTCTGGACTTCTCTCCTGTCTCTTCCCATTTCTGATTCTGCCACTGTGCCCCCTCCCTCTTCTCACTCCTTCCCAGGTTCCTCTCTTCCTCTACCTTCTGTGATTATTTTGTTGATGCTTCTAAATAGGATTGATACATCATTGGTGGGTAGGTGATGGAGCATTCTTGTAGAGGCAAAGGGGAGGAGAGACCTGGAAGGGGGGACAACATTTGAAATGTAAATAAATAAAATAACCAATTAAAAAAGTTAAAATATTCCTAAAAAATATGAAGGCCCAATATCTGTGAAGTCACAGTGACAGAGAATCAACATACAATATGCAAACGTTAAAGTAATAAAAATAAATTCTTAAATACTTATTGTATCTTTATCTTTATGTTTCTTCAAATTCAATAGGAAACATGTAAATGTAGGTATAAATATACATATATGTTATGCATGCAGAGTGCACACTTATGTATATATGTCAATGCAAATTATTTCTGAAATTTCTAGAAATAAAAGTTGTAATAGCTGAAAAAAAGTCACTCAATAGATTAAAAGAAAATTAAATACTACTGAAACAGAGGATTAGGGCACTCCCCTAATACTGAATTATAACCTGTAAAATGAAAGAAACCCCTTTCATCCCCAAATTGTTTTGGTCAGTGTTTTATCACAAGAACAGAAGGGAAACTAGAACACTGACCAAGGCTGACAGCAACATTAATCACTGGTCTGTCTGAACTCCATTGGGGCTTCTGGCAGGGGGGCCAGATTTTGCTTCTTAATCTGGGCAGTTTTCCATTATCCCACTGATAAGTTTGCCTTCTAAACCTGGCAGAAATATTTTATTTGTCTAGTGTTGTAGCTATGAGTAACATCCTAATGGTGGCTTTGGCCCCAATCTGTCTCAAGATAGCACTTTTGAAAACTGGGAGAGTAATGTGTGGTAATACAGATGAATAAGATATTAGAACATTTACTGTGTTAACTAAGTGAAACCTATAACAACAACAACAAAAAAAAAACCTAAAAAAAAGAATTTCCATGATTGAATTTGTCAACCATGAGGTTATTCTAAATATTTTGTTTTCCCAAGAAGAAATACTGAAGAGCATTTAGTTTTATAGAACCTCTAGTTTTAATCTAAACTGAATTTAATTTCCTTCTATGAGAAAAAATGGACCAGTTTCTGTGAAGGTTGACAGTCTTCCTTTCTTTTTCTTATTTTTTTTTTTTTTGGATACTTTATTTACATTTCAAATGTTTTCCCCTTTCCAGGTCTCCCCTTTGGAAACCCCCTATCTCACCCCCTCCTCCTTCCTCTTTGAGTGTACTCCCCCACCCACCCACCCACCCACTCCATTCTTCCCTCCCTGGCATTCCCCTATACTGAGGCATCTAACACCCCCTGACCCAAGGGCCTCTCTTCCCACTTATGGCCAGCAAGGCTCTTCTCTGCCACATATGTGGCCAGCACCATGGATCCCTCCTTGTGTATTCTTTAGTTGGTGGTTTAGTCTCTGAGAGCACAGGAGATCAGACCAGTTGACACTGTTGCTACCTCCATGGGACTGCAAACTCCCTCAGCTCCTTCAGTCCTTTCTCCAACTCCTCCATCCAGGACCCTACACTCAGTCCAATGCTTGCTTTGAATTGAATCTTGGGTATTCTGAACTTTTGGACTAATATCCACTTATCAGTGAGTACATACCATGTTTGTTCTTTTGTGACTGAGTTATCTCACTCAGGATAATATTTTCAAGTTCCATCCATTTGCCTGTGAATTTCAAGAAGTCATTGTTTTTAATAGCTGAGTAGTACTCAATTATGTAAATGTACCACATTTTCTGTATCCATTCATCTGGTGAGGGACAACTGGGTTGTTTCCAGCTTCTGGCTATTATAAATATGACTGCTATGAACATAGTGGAGCATTTGTCCTTATCAAAAAAAGGGGAACAGAGCTAAACAGAGAATTCTCAACTGAGGAAACTTGAAGGCTGAGAAGCACCTAAAGAAATGTTCAACACCCTTAGTCATCAGGGAAATGCAAATCAAAACAACCCTAAGATTCCACCTTACACCAGTCAGAATGGCTAAGATCAAAACTCAGGTGACAGCAGATGCTGGTGAAGATGTGGAGAAAGAGGAACACTCCTCCATTGCTGGTGGGATTGCAAGCTGATAATACCACTCTGGAAATCTTTTTGGCAGAACCTCAGAAAAATGGGCATAACACTACCTGAGGACCCAGCTATACCTCTCCTGGGCATATGCCCAGACGATGCTCCAACATATAAGAAGGTTGACAGTCTTATAACACTATAAGACCAATTGAATCTTCTCTTATTCCATTGTCTCAGAATTTACAATCAACACAGAACATATAGAAGGAAAGTATCTACCATAGATTATTTTCTTTTTAGTTTATATTTTACTTGTTTATTTTTTATTGAAAAATGTTCATTCATTATATTCAGGACATGATTTCCACTACCCTAGATCCTCCCAGATGTGTTCCACCTGCCTACCCACATAAAGACATGTCTTCTCTTTTTTTCTCATTAGAAATAAGAATACACAGAAACCGTGATAGCATACACATTGCCTACCAAAGGTTTCTGCTGGATTATCCTTAAATTTGTCTCACTAATGAGGAAATAGCCAACTACTCCTTTAGCTTTTAAATAATACAAGAATCCCCTCTAGTCACTCCACAATCGTAAGGACAAATGGACCATATTAATCTCAACTTTTAAGTAGCATTATAAATTTGTTTTTCTTTCAGGGCATGATGGGGGAAACTTGAAATCCTAGCACTTAGAAAATGAGACAGTATGATCACAAGTTCACTTCTCGTTTGGACTACATGGTTAAACACTATTGCCAAGTAATTTTTCATTGAATCAAAGAAAATAAACCTCTTTTACTTTAGCATTCTGAATTATACTAATATAACAATTTCTATATAATTATAGTACAATAAGTTAAAACATTTGAAAATATTATGATTTTATCTGAGAAATTTCATTGCATGGGAGCATCTTTAACAAAGAAATTGCTCAAAATATATCTTGAATATTAAAATATATACCATTTAACATGGTTATGCTTACTGGGCAAATCTTCAATGCTATGGAAAGATTCACATTAAAACTAAGATTCCAATTATTACATTTTATTGCTACATTTATACAACTAATGATCATTACAATATTCTTATGCATTTGATATAGGTATTTATCTGATCTCATGAGTTCACTTTATTATTTCATAGTTTTACTGGACTTGGATAACATATATGCACATATAATTGAATTTTTCATGTAGATCTATATTGTGCCATAGATGTAAAAAATATAAAAATATACTTCTTAAATTCCTCTAAATAAAATTCTCCAATATAAAAACTTAACTTGAAATAAATTTATTATTTCTCCCTGAACAATGTGCTCTTAATCCCTGAATATTGTGCTGTTCTTTTCTATTGACTTAAAAAACATCTTGATCAAGGATATGCTTAAAGAATTTCTAACCTTTTAGCAATGCATAACTTAGGTTAATAGTCCAATGGAACCAGTAATATACCAGATTACAATGAATACAATGAAAGTCAGGCAAAAATAGTTTAACTGCATTTGCGTGTCTGTCTCATGAATTGATAATGTGTCAGAATTTATACTAAGTGAATTATTCAAGTAGTCACTAGCTTTATCATTATCCTGGATTAAGAACAGTCATCCAAGCAGAAATGAAAGTATTGTCCTTGCTAGAGAACATTCAGAGAATGCATAAAGTTAGTAGCCATTTAGCATGTATGCACTCAAGAAATGATGAGTTAGGAAATTCAGTGCAATGATCTGAAAATAAAGCTTTCAACAAAAGTTATTAACTGCAAAAATGTTCCAAATTTGGTAAGTAAATATGAAAAGTTAATCAAATTATATCAGAACTTTAACAACCTACTTTATTTATCTATGAATGTATGTATGTATGTATGTATGTATGTATGTATCTATCTATCTATCTATCTATCTATATTCTTTATTAACATTTACCTATCAAAAAGTTATCCCTAAAGTCTTTGTGTTTTCCACATATTTAGTTAGATACTATTAAAAGAATGATAAAAATATTGTTGTTTTAAAATTAAACCGGATAAAATATAGCAAAATAAATGTACTGTAAAAGTCTATTATACACATCCAGACTGGCAAACATGATTGTGTAGACAAAAGTATGCTAAATTTAATAAATGAGTCTGAACACATTGTATTGTATGCAAATAGCAACATTTAAAGGAAATGTGATTAGTCTTTCTTCTGGAAACATATCTGGTTTATGCTATCATAGATCAGATAGAATTAATGTTCTTTTCTTAAAGAGGAACATAAAGCAATTTATTCCAATTCTTGGTAATGTTGCCCTTCCTTTATCACATTCAAAGAATAATCATTATTTTATTTTACTTTCTAGATTATTTTAATTAATTATTTCTATAATTATTTCTGCCTTTATGTACAGTATGCCTGCTTTGGCCTGAGGTTAACATTACATCATTTCCAAAGTTGTTGAATCCCTTATCTAGGGTTTCTTGTTGAACACAGAGCTTGCTAATTGTAGTTAGTCTAACTAACTAAATTACCCTGAGAATCCCATGTCTCCATCTCTTGAATATTAGAATTATAGGCAGCAGGCACGTTTGTACTCCAAACTTCAATGGTATTGAAGATAATAGCCACTTAGGTCCTGAAGCTTGGACAGCTAATGCCTTATCCACCCAAGCATCTATTTAGCCCAGTACTTAGTGACATTCTTTGTCATGAATTCATCTTTTATGAACTAGGAAGACAGTAGATTCAAAGGAAAAGTGCAAGATGTCAACATGCTATAAAATAAAATAGTAATTTGTATGTTAATCCATTATGAGTGGAGTATAGCAATCAAGATGGTAGAACTTGTTATTCTCAAAGTACAGTCTACAGATTAAATTATCAATTTACTAAAGATAACATTATGTCCTAGAGATTCAACCTCATTTGCTAAATGGTAGGATTCAATTTTTTGTTATGACTGAATAATGTTCTAGTGTATAATTATGCAACTTGATCCATTTGTCTAAGAATAGAAATCATCAGCTGGATATAGATTCCATATTTTGGAACAGTGATGTAACAAACCTGAGAGTACACAAATCTTTTGACACACTGTCATCTGCTCCTTTGCTATATACTTAATGAGAGAATAAATGAAAATAGAAATTGGCACAAAATACAGTGATAAATACTTTGTCCCTATGAGGAAACTAAGTAATTTGATCTCAGAGAAGTGTTATATGGAATAATAGTTACTGGAATTTGAGAAAAACCAGTAGGTTAGTTTTCATACACAAAAAAATTTGTTGCAGATGAGTAGTAGGTTTTATTTTCCTACAGTACTATTTTATTGTGGATTAAAAATTAGAGTGAAAAAAGAAGTTACATATTTCCTAAAACAAGAAAGTGCTACATTTTCAACATGATGGACAAGTTACCCTGATTTTCATTATACACTGTCACATTATATATAAATTTTACATTGTATCCAATAAGATTATGACATTGAACATTAAAAGAAACTTTATTTTCCTTTTCTTTATTGGATATTTTCTTTATTTACATTTCAAATGTTATTCCCTTTCCCGGTTTCGGTTTCCTCCCCTCCCAGAAACCCCCTATCCCAACCCCTCTTCCCCTGCTTCTATGAGGGTGTTCCTCCACCCACTCACTCCCGCCTCCTTGCCCTCCAATACATCTAGAGAGATGTGAGCTTTGGAAAGATGATAAAGGCAGAGAATTTAACAATAGTTATATGGAATAAAATACAGATCAGCTTATTATTATCTACAGAAACTTTCCAGCCAGAATGCTGAAAATAACATGTCTCAAGTTCCTTAAATGTGATCTGCTAAACAAGAATTCCAATGAAAGGCAAGACTGGCTCTCCCACATTCATGCCCTCAGGGCAGACCACCCACAATGCCCCAATCCCACAACTCCCAGGGGTCAGCTCTACTCTAAGGTTCAAATGATATGTAGAGCCTGTCCTTCCAGGTGAGCTGGACAAGAGGTTGTGAGCTTGGGAAAATTGGCCCTGCCTCTTGTCTGCTTGATGCTGAAGTAGTTGGGGGAAGAGATACCTTCCTTCCCTCCTTAGTACCTCACGGTTTACAGCAGACAGAATTGCTAATCCTGGCTTTATGAGAATAGAAGAATTGGCCATGTCCATTACTGGCTGTAGCACTAGGATAGCTTTATGAGGTGTTGCTGGTGAACCAACCCGGAAGGAATTGAGAGTGTGAGAGCTGGTAGACTGACCACCTCTGAAACATCTGCAAGTCCAGATTCAGGGCTATGAATTGGCCCATCCCAATATCTAAACTATTTATGAACTACTGTAGTACATGAAGGAAATAGTCCTACATATCGAAAACCACAGCATCACCATGACACAGGACAACAATGTGATATACTAAAGGAGTCCCATTGAATTTCCAGTATTGATGTAGTAGCAGAAGCCAGAGGCTTCCTACTGGAGAAATTAGCTGTTGCAAGGAACATTTGAAAGTAACGTTTGGACGAATGGGAAGACTGTAGGAGACACTGCGGCATGCTGCAGATTATACAGCAAGATCTTTTCCCCTTTAATTCTTTATTTTTTACACTTCATATTTTATTCCCCTCCTGGTACACCCTGCAACTGTTCCACATTCCATACCTCACTCCTCCTGTCTCCATGAGGATGTTCCCAACCCCGACCCCACCAGACCTCTAAATTCCCTGGAGCCTCCAGTCTCTTGTTGGTTAGGTACATCTTCACTGACTGAACCCAGACCCGGAAGTCCTGTGCTGTATATGTGTTGGGGGCCTCATATCAGCTGGTGTGTGCTGCCTGATTGGTGATCCAGTGTTTGAGACATCTCAGGGGTCAAGGTTAATTGAGTTTGCTGGTCCTCCTACAGGGTTGCTGTCCTCTTCAGCTTCTTCCAGTTTTTCCCTAATTCAACCACAGGGGGCAGCAGCAGGGTCCATTGATTGGGTGCAAATATTTGATTCTGACTCAGTTGCTTGGTGGGTCTTTCAGAGGGCAGTCATGATAGGTCCCTTTTTTGTGAGCACTCCATCACCTCAATAAAAGTGTCAGGCTTGGGATCTCCGCTTGAGCTGGATCCCATTTTGGGCCTGTTACTGGACCTTTTCCTCAGGCTCCTCTCCATTTCCATCCCTGTAGTTCTTTCAGAAATGAACAGTTATGGGTCAGAGATTTGACTGTGGGATGGCAACCCCATCCCTCACTTGATGCCCTGTTTTTCTGCTGGAGGTGGGTTCTATAAGTTTCCTCTCCCTACTGTCAGTTAATTCATTTAAGGTCCCTCCCTTTGAGTCCTGAAAGTCTCTCACCTACCAGGTCTCCGGTGCATTCTGAAGGGTTCCCCCAACCTCCTACCTCCCAAAGTTGCCTGTTTCCTTTCTTTCTGCTGACCCTCAGAGCTTCAGTCCTTTTCAGTCACACAATACCAGATCATGTTCCCTTCTTTCCCCAATCTCATACACTTTCTCTCCCAAGTCCCTCCCTCTGTCCTTCGCCCTTATTATTATTATTTTGTTGTTGTTGTTGCTATGTTGGGAAGGAGGTTAAAAAGGTGAAAGGTAGGTATGAGTGGAGAGGGAGATGAGTGTGTGATGTGGAATTTACAAGATATGAAAAACAGATTTAAAAAAAGATAATATTTTTAGGGAGAGACTTCTACAGAGAAAACCATAAGAAGGAGTGATTATGATAGTAAAACACTTATGTAAACTGGGAAATATCCTTTAAGATCCAGGAAAATTCATAGTTCAACCAAGAAACTCTTTCACAAAAGACAATGTTTAAGTGGCACTGTACTGACAGTGGGCTTTTCTGAGAAAATCTCTGGAACTTTTTGTAGTGTGTTTTGGACTTTCCTAGAGAGCATACATATTCATGTGTTTCCCAGAAATTCTAAACGTTCACAGTAGCTCTGCCTACTAAATTAGAAGCAGAGATGTTGTTATGGGAAATTAAGTAGCAGCTAAGATGGTGAACAATGTAGAAGTCATATTGATCATATGCAGAATAGTGATATGTCAACTTTTTCTCCCCTTATACCTAAAAACACTTCATAACTGAACAATTTTTACCAGGCCAAATTTTAGTTTAACCTTGAAATAATATTTATGTCCAATTTCTGGGCTCTGGCCTGCCTATATCTTCCTTTGGCCATTGGAGTAGTAGTAGTTGTGTTTTGTACATGTAGCTTTACATATTTATTCAAATAAGAAATGTTTTCTAAACTTATTGAAAAAATGTTCTAAATGTTTTCCATCTCTTTAGGATAGGTTCCAAATCTAAAACAGAGTTACAACTGCTGATTCAAGATCTCATTAATACACAAGAAAAGAATTTCTGCTCAGAGGCTTAAATCTGAAACATATATGCTTAACTTGCTGAATTGACAAATTGAGTCATATCTCCAAACACT
Source organism: Uromys caudimaculatus (assembly GCA_028551405.1). NCBI lineage: Eukaryota > Metazoa > Chordata > Mammalia > Rodentia > Muridae > Uromys > Uromys caudimaculatus. The sequence goes on from CM052711.1 coordinate 47,688,586, forward strand.
GTGGACCACTAAGTTTGATTTGCTTTATGTAGGGTTACTTATATGGTCATAGATAACTCATAGGTGTTTACGTATAGGCTGCATACAGAATGATTCAGTACTTATTCACGTCAACAAATAGTCTAAATTATGTATATAAAATAAAAACTTGGAACATACACATGAACAAAACACAAACAGTGCCTGCTACTTTGAGGTCTGTGTTGAATGAGAAAGAACATGAAATATAGACTTCCAGCATGCTAAATTACTGCTTTGTAAAATGGTGAAATTGTGGAAGATCTGAGAGGGTAACTTTTTTTTTAGAAAAGCTTTGACTGAATGTTGTTGTTTTGTGTTTTTTTTTTAATGTTTTTACAAAGTGATTTAATTTATTTTAATCATATTTATAATGGGAAAGTATAAGATAACGATAATATTGGCTTCTAAAGTTTTAGCCTAGAAAATAGCTTGTTAGTTATTATAGAAATGTCTACAAGTAATTTCATAATTTATTACTTCTGTAATTTTGACATGTTTCTCATGATTCACCATTGTATATAATACTGTGATAAATATCCCACAGCACATACATATTTTTGTCAACATAAATTCCTAGAAATAAGTTTACTAGATAAAATTTTATGCACAATTTTTACTATGGTACTTGTTGGTAAACTGTTCATTAGAAGTACTATATTGATTTGTACTGGTTTTGGGTTTATTTTGATACTTTATTTACATTTCAAATGTTTCCCCCTTTTCCAGGTCTCCCCTTTGGAACCCCCTATCCCCACCCCCTCCCCCTGCCTAATAGTTAGTATTTGTATTAATGGTCAAAAAGTGATATTACCTTTGTGCACTAACAATAAATAAAAAGAATGAAGTTGAAGTTGAGAATTTCCAGAGTATGAGCAGACTGCTAGCCAGGTATTCACTACCCACTCTCTGACCTGTAACACCTATCCATTTAAAGTCACACATTCTGATGATACCAGCTGCCCAAGCTCATAGAACCCTAGACAACTGTCACCAGTTTCAAGATTGGACATTTGGTGCACATGAATTGTTCACATTCAGGAAAAGATTTGCATTCAGGTTTGACAAAGTCCTGTTCTCTCTGTTATTTAAAATATTATCTTGAGTTTCTAGTCAGTCAACAAATAGGAAGGGAATTTATCATCTGGAAAGATAAAGGAAACAATTATGCTAACAATTCCAAAATTCTAATAACCACTACTCTTGGGTTAGGCTTTTTATTCTTAATATACATTAATACTTTGTGCCATTCTTTGGCAAAGGATAATATTGCACATCATAATCATGAAGTTCTATAGGAAACAAATGAATGATCAGTATAAAATTAACAATGGCAGCTTGACAAAGTTCTTGTAACAGAAGTACTCTACTACTGTGGTTTGGGGATTCACCTAGTTATATCATTTGAAGCTTAATTATCCAAAACTAATTTGAATTTCTTGTAGGATTATTTTTCTCCACTGTTTCACATGCCCCAGTGCCATTTCTCTATCAGAGCCTACAAGTATGGTATTTTCAGTATTTGTCTAGATATTTTTGTATTCATAAATTCATATTCATTTATCATTTTGAAAATAATATTCTGAAAGTGTATTAGTCAAAACACAATAGAAAAGCACAATAAAATTTCCTGAATTCATCTTTGATATTTTAGTCAGCAAAATAGAAATAGCAAAATGTTGTTTACTTTACTTTTGCATAGGTTGAAATATCTTATGATGCAAAAAATTTTGTTTGCAAGACTCAATATATGTTCCTCACTGTACCATTTGTAAAAGTATAGCATGAAATTTTATATTTTACCTGCCAAAATAACAAGGGTATCTTATAAAGGATCAATTTCAGTACTTTATAATGTTTTGTATATAAATAGATGTATATGTGCATGATTAATTTATTAATAAACTATTAACTCTTTTAGATAATTTTCTAAGTAAATTATCTCAAATTTTAGAAACTGTAAGAAAAGCATGTTTGACATCCAATGTGTTATTATGATCATTAAATACAAATTTTATGTAAAAATTACTTTCACATAAGTAATTACTGAAATCTAATTTAATGTGGAGATTATTAGAATACAGGGACTCCTTCCCAAAAAAAATGTACTATTTAACATTTTTATAGATTTTAGCAGGATGATAAGGACATCAAAAAAGGGAGAGAAATGAAACATAGAATACCCACTGTACTTGTTTTAAGAAAAAAAGGAAGTACTACAATGGGGCACTTTAATATCTATTAGTACATTTTCTGTAGTAAAATAGAATGATCTGAACATAAAATAACACAATCTCCAAATATTGCCTCAGTGTTGTCAAGACAGAAGATTCTTGTCAGGAAGAATCTTCTCAAAAAAAGTCATCAGATTTTTAAGAAATGACTTCCCAGAAACACCAGTGTCTCAGAAAATTTATTAATGTCTGTTAGTCAGCACTGGGACTCATTGAATAATACAATTAATAATAATAATATATTAATATACATTAAAAAGAAAGATTGCATTAATTATACAAGCAACAGTAGATGTTCAAGAACAAAAAATTTGGAATTACATTTTGTTTAACCTGAGTTAAATTATACTCTTTTACCTGTATTTACACCCATAGAGACTGAAAGGACCTGCATACAGTAAGGTGTTCCAGATCTGGAATTTTGGTACAAAGAGAACCCAAACACCTAGTAAATAAGCAAGAAAATTAGAGTGGCTGATTTCTGACTCAAGCAGAAAACAGCAGCAAATGATCAAACATGTGCAAGTTTTTAAAAGGATAAAGGGGGAGATCTGTGTTAGAATGGGCTAGGGTGTCGAGATATGTTCTAATTGGGCATGTGGCTTAGAGCAGCCAAAAGAGGGCTTTGATTGGTGGACTTCAATACTTTCATAGGTTGACTTTGGTTATCAGCCTTAGAAATGAGCTAGCTTAAGAAAATGTCCAAATAAGGGAAGAGACCTTGATAGCTAGCATTAAGGATATAATCGATGGTGTACAAGAGAAAGGGACAGGAGAAGGGCAAGGCATGCTAGCGCCATGTTTGTCATGCTTGAGCCTGCTGGAGACATTAACACACACATACACATACACACGCGCACGTGCACACACACACACTCACACACTCACACACACACATGCATGCACACACCCTGACACACACACAGTGGCACACACACACACACCCTGACACACTCACACACCCTGACACACACACAGAGTGGGGAGGGAAAGACAGAGATAGAAATAGAAAAACAGAGACAAAGAGAGATAGATTTTATATTTTACTACATTGAATATGAGGACAGTGACATTCCAAACATCAGTAAAGAAAAACTTTATTTATAGGAATATAGTGTTCATCCTTTTGGCACAAATTTTATTAGTATTAATTTCAGAGATTTCACAGGAAAAAAACTAACTATAATGAGGAACATTGTAGCTTGCAATAATTGAATTGCCCTCAGAATGCTGTTGTCTTAGTCCATCAGTATAAAAATGCTAGGATTTGTGATAGATTGAAATAAACTAGTAAGCATTCTCAAATTATTAAATTCAAAATTACTTAAATTAGTTGACTTTACTGTTACATAAAAGAGTTATAAACTTTATTGCTATATTTGTATACATTGGTCTAATGTAGTGTGAATCTATTGACTGTGTTTTATCTTCCATATGAATTGTTTATGATAAGATATTGTATAACACTTTATTTCCAGATTGAAACATGCCAGCCTCCAGGGAAATACCTTAATCAGAAAGAGAAAGAAATCAAAATAATCTCAGGAAGTCCTTGAAATTGACCACATTCACTAGGACTCTCCCTCCAAGTATAAACAAGCCAAACTGCAAACAAGACTCAGACCACAGCAGCTGCATAGAAGAAACAGAAAACAGCTAAATTGCCAGGAAGCCATTTACTCCAGAGTCAATTGGAAAGGATATATTCCAACTCGTTCCACAAAACACAAACTACCTACAGGAAGCACAGCATGCTATGAAGTGCCATCATTGCTGGGATGAGCTATGCTGCTACAGCTGTCATTGAGTCGTTTCTGCTCCTATAAGTAACCATCCGCACATACTCCTGTAATAGCTAAAATAAAACTCATTGATTCACCAAGTTGGACTTGCTGTATCTATACTTCTGTCTGTCTTGGATTCCATACCTTGGAATGAATATGCAGAACATGTGCTGCATCTTCCCAGAAAATATCTTGTTACACAACATAATTTGCAGCCAGCCAGTAAGTGCCAGATAAGAATGGGAGGAATGAGTGCATGGTCCTGCTATGGCGAGCAACACAAGCAACTGAGGCACAGCAGCCTGATGCGGGAACATCTATGGAGGTTTCCAGTACAGGCATGATTTCCTATATGGTGCCTATTACAGTCTCTTTGTGATATGACATTTGCATGGTATTTGGTGTGGGGTAGAAAACACATGTAATTGGGGCTGAACCAGTAGGAATAGAATGCCTGCAGAAGGAATCTCAGGATGACAATATTTGTCTATGTGATATGGACTGCATATCTGCTTAATGAGTGAGGTCCATCACATGAAAATGTAAATATCATAAGACTGTTAAATGTTTAGACTAAATATTTCAGTAGTTGGGATTAGTATACTTAAGACTTTTGACAAAGAGTGGTGGAGGTTGGAGGATTTTTTTGTGTGTATTTAGAGATACATATGAGAACAACATGGCAGCCAAGCACGAATTTGTTCTTGTAAAGTAAGAACTTGAGTTTGTAAAGGAGAAATTGGACATAGAACTACCTGATGACCCAGCTATATCACTCCTGGGCATACACCCAGAAGATGCTCCAACATGTAACAAGGACACATGCTCCACTATGTTCATAGCGGCCTTATTTATAATTGCCAGAAGCTGGAAAGTACCCTGATGTCCTTTAACAGAGGAATCAATACAGAAAATGTGGTACATTTACACAATGGAATACTACTCAGCTATTAAAAATGATGACTTCATGAAATTCTTAGGCAAATGAATGGAACTAGAAAGTATCATCCTGAATGAGGTAACCCAATCACAAAAGAACACACATGGTGTGCACTCTTTGATAAGTGGATATTAGCCCCAAAGCTTGGAAAACTCAAGATACAATTCACAGACCACATGAAGCTCAAGAAGAAAGAAGTCCAAAGTGTGGACGTTTCAGTCCTTTTTAGAAGAGAGAACAAAATACTCAAGGAAGTAAATATGGAGACAAATTGTGGAGCTGAGATTGAAGGAAAGGCCATCCAGAGACTGCCCCACTTAGGGTTACATCCCATATACAGTCACCAAATCCAGACACTATTGAGGATGCCAAGAAATGCTTGCTGACAGGAGCCTGATATAGATGTCTCCTGAGAGGCTCTGCCAGAGCCTGATAAATACAGAGGCAGATGCTCGCAGACAAACATTGGACTGGGCATTCGGTCCCCATTGGAGGAGTTAGAGGAAGGATTGAAGGAGCTGCAGGTGTTTGCATCCCATAGGAAGAACAACAATATCAACCAACCAGACTCCCCAGAGCTTCAAGGGACTAAACCATAAACCAAAGAGTAGACATGGAGGGAATCATGGCTCTAACTGTGTATACAGCAAAGGATGGCCTTGTTAGACATCAATGAGAGGAGAGGCCCTTCATCCTGTGAAGGCTCCATGCCCCAGTGTAGGGGAATGCCTGGGCAAGGAGACTGGAGTGTATGTGTGGGTGGGGGAGCACCCTCATAGAAGCAGGAAGAGGGAAGATGAGATAGGGTTTTTCTGAATGGGAAACAAGGAAAGGGGATAGCATTTGATATGTAAATAAATAAAATATCCAATAAAAATGCTCAAAAAAGAATTATTTAGGATAAAATAGAGCTAATAAATTTGGCATCCTTTATTCATGCTTTGTATCCAAATTTTATGTGGAGGTGGGGAAAGCAATTAATTCAAATAGAAGTCTTTCATGCTATATTAGACCTTGTTTATACCCGAGAATAGTATCTTCTTCATTGCAAACCTCTGGAGTCCCCTAACAATTACTAAGAATGGATGACAAAAGGCTTTCAGAATGATTTACCAAGGTTTTCTTTGTTCTTATTTGTTATGAGATGGTGCTTCAGGGCATTATCTTTTCCTGCTCATCCTCGAGAATAGGTTGTGTAATATACATAGCATGATATTAATCTCCTGAGTATTTTTAAGACTTAGACAACCAAGTACAATAGTGAAAGGAAATGGTGCTACTCCAGGACCACCAAGACATAGCTCTCAGCAAAAAGAATATTGATTTGTCTCACAGAGACAAAGGGCTGGGAATAAGAGACAAAGACAGGAGATAGAATATAAAACAGATGAGGGGGAAAAGGAAGAGGGAGAAGGGGTATGTGTCCCATAACAGAGACAGAGGATTGCATTTATACAGAAAGGAGACATCTCTGGCCCCTAGACAGATGGAAGTTTGTGTGGGTTAAAGTGTAAACCCCATGTTAAGTTGAGGTGTTTCATTTTATTTAGAATGTTAATTAACTTAGGAAAAGGGGTTTTAAATGGCTGCACTTCAGTACTTTGATAGCTAGACCTTAGAAGGAGGAGGAAGTAGCCAGGTTAGACTTTGGGAGCTAGATTTAAGAATGTAGTTTGATGGGCTTTAGCAAGGCAGAAGGAATGGAGAACGGAAAGGCCTGCCAGAGCCATCTTTCCCATGCTTGGGATGGCTAGTGTTGCTTCAAAGGGAACCTTCGCTATCTTACAACTCTACTGGCCGGGCTGTGGTGGTGCACGCCTTTAATCCCAGCACTTGGGAGGCAGAGGCAGGCGGATTTCTGAATTTGAGGCCAGCCTGGTCTACAGAGCGAGTTCCAGGACAGCCAGGGCTACACAGAGAAACCCTGTCTCGAAAAAACAAAAACAAAACAAAAACAAAAACAAAACAAAACAAAAAAACTTACAACTCTACTGAAGCTGGGTTAATTGGGAAGAAAAATTTAAATTGATGTTAAAACAACAACTAAGGACGGTAAACTCAAAAAGAACCCTACACAGGTAAAAAAGGACCCTCCCAGAGGCCATAAGGTTATTGAATTAAAACCTCAATACCAGGGTTGGGATACCCTCCTCTGAGTTGTTAGTCAAGAAAGCCACTGAGGCTCCACAAATCATAAATGCTATTGCTATTACTCATTATTTCCTAACAAAATGAGATGGTAAAACCTTATTGATGAAGGTACCACATGTGCATGCTTTCACTGCATGGTATGGAGAAATTTAGCTGTGATTGAACAGGAAATTATGATTCTCTTGGGTAGCTTTTGTAGTATCATTGGGGGCCCTACAAAGTGCTCTAGGAGAATTGTCACCAAAAGCCATGCTTGGTGACATGCATGGGCCCTGTATGCTAAAATACTGCCATGCAAGGTGAGATGTGCCTGCCTATGCAATACTGACTCAACTGTTGTAAGACCAAAAGATTTTCGATTATATTTAAGGTCTGCTCCACAAAAGGGAGTTAACATCTCTTACTGTAAGCCAATACCACAACCTATATCTAGGGAGGAATAGACACAATGAGGAAACAATTTATATTGTTTTACTAGATGGTATGTCTGTCAAAATGACTTATAAACATATGTGTTTATATGCATATATCACTGCTATTGTCCACCTCAACTCATAACCACTGATAAATATACAAACAAGTTACTATGGCTCCAGAATGGTTACCAAATTCTTAACTGTTGGTGGACATCTAGAATCACTGCTTCCAAGGCTCTGATGTCAATGCAGAAAAAGGATGTAGTGAATAGAAGAGCTGAGGAAAGTGTAAGGGTATAATATAATAGCTTCCTCTGAGATTGACACATTTCCTCCTTAACCAAAAAGGGAAATGACTCAAAATGGCTTCAGGAGTCCCTGAAACAGATGATATTCACTAGGTCTGTTCCTACAAGAATATACAAGCCAAGCAGCAAAGAAGATGCATACCAGATAAGCTCCCTGCAAGAAACAGCAATCAACCATGCTGGAGAGATTTAGCCCAGTCACTTGGAAAGGACACTTTGAATATATTGAGGTTCTTATAGTCTGTGCAGTGAGCACAATGTTCCCAGCTTTTGTAATCTGGCACCCATGCTTGAGAGGGCTTTGCTGATGCACATGTCATTGAGTAATTTCTGCTTCTGTAAGAACCTCCACATTCATGTAAGTAACCACTCCAAAATTCATTGTTTCACCAAATTGGACTTTGGTTATATCTGTAATTTTGTCTGTCATTAGCTTCCTACTTGGAGTGAGCAGATATATATGCAGCATCTCCTCAGAAAAGATTTTGTCATAGATATTTTAACAACTTATTTTTAGAAGTATATATTTTATTACTATTTTTATAGCACAATGTTTTTCAATATCTTGAACTGATATTTTTCAAGATATTATTTTTCTTATATTATATTTTATATAAAGTTATAACTTTTCATCTGACATTTTGAGGAAGATATAGTCAAGTTTGCATGAAGGTAAGCTTTTTGAGATTATTAGTTTATACTCATGTTATGTTTGTCAGTAAAATAGATTTAATAATATTACTTTTTTTTATTATGTCAATAATTCAAATTTTCTCTCTCTCTCTTTTTTCTCTCTCTCTCTCTTTCTCTCTGTTTTTCAAGTCAGGGTTTCTCTGGACCTTACTCTGTAGACCAGGCTGGCCTTGAACTCAAAAATCCACCTGCCTTTGCCTCACAAGTGCTGGGATTAAAGGTGTGCACCACCACTGCACAGCTAATAATTCGAATTTTCACACAATTATAACAAAACCCTCAAAGTTAAAACTGGAATAAATGTTAACTAAAACATAATTTAATATACAAGCAAGACAATAAATAAATCTATGGCAGTGAGACTATTTCATAAACTCATTGAAATTTGAATTAAATACTTTCATTTTGCTAAATGTTGTTTTTAGAAGACAATAAAAATTTAATCTTACTATGCATCTTCCACTTTTATGAGTATTTTTTAAGGATTTGAACTTGTAAAAATTTAATAATCTAGAATAGCCATTATTTTAGTTTTCCATTTGGAGAATTTTTCTTTTTTCTCTTATTTCTAAATTTAGCATTTTTCCTTTGCATCTTTTATTTTCCTCCAAAACTGAATGCTCATCACATGTAATCATATTACCCATTCAGAGTCTTGCCCTCAGTTTTATTCAGAACTTTTAGAAAACTTGACCCCTGTTCCTCAACGAATCCATTCAGGATATGTGGAGAGAGTATTTACACTTCATCTTTAAATTTTGTATTGCTCAGAAGGTAGCATAATATATTTATGTTTTATTTCTTTGTCCTTATACCTGAGAAAATTACTTGAGAATGTGTTTCTAGATGAACACATATATTTTATGCCTTGTAATCAGATATACTGGAATTTTAGCTCACCTAAAATATTTTACTTTTGTTTCATATTTTTACGATTATAATTTAATTTCAACATTTGTTCAGTCCTACCTCCAAACTCTTTCTCTCGCTTACACTCCCCTTCAACTCCATACCTTTTTTTCGTTTAACTAATTGTTATTACATGAACATAAATATATTTCTAAACACCCTGTTCAGTTCATTTACTGCTACCATTGTATATGTTTTCAGGGCTGACATTTTGGCTCTAAACAAATAAGTGGCATGCTTTTATCCTGTTGAAACTCACTTCTGTTCTCAGCACTCTTCAGTTGCTAATGGTTCTTTGTGAAAGGTTGAAACCTGATAGGCTTCTCTCAGTGTCGTTTGCCATGTTTATTGGCATCATCCTTGTTCAAATCCCATTTGGGCAGCCATGTTGGCATGACATTATGGGTGAAACTTCTGACATTACTAGGAGATAGAATCTCACACACGCTTTCTCTTAAAACCCATCTGCTTCTTCTTTGAAAATATTCCTTAAACCTTAGGTGAGGGAATGTTTTGTAGATTTACCATAACAATAGGATGTCTGAAAAAGCCACTGGAATCACACCATTAACTATTTCTGAAAAAATATAACAAAATTGCCATATGTCTTATAAAAACATGCATATGTAGTGTTAATGAATCTTTCCCATTTAGGCTAATAGGACTCCTTCCAAGTGACAAGACTACCTAATAAGAAGCCCAATACTGGCCATGAATATCTGTCTTTTGAGTTGTTGGCTAGAGCTACCTAAGAGACTCCCCAACTATGCAGCTTATTATCATTGCCCTTGATTATCCTACTGAAGTGGAAGGCAAGTCTGTATTATTGATTATCTATTGCACTAAAGAAAAAGAGCCCATAGAACCCTAGGCAGGAATTGACCTGAAAGATCCTTCACCGAGGACAAGTTTTCTTAGTAACAGAAGGCAAGATGCTAATTTTCTAAGGAGAGAGGCAACCAATAGTCCTACTAAGTTATGAAGCCTACGCACCACAGTAAAGTATAATAACCCTAAGGGTACAGTAGTGATGCCATTCCTTGGCAGGAACCAGCAGATCTCTAATTGTATTTAAGATCCTGTCAACCAAAGGGAGACTGCGTCTGCTATTAGAAACCTAGCTAAGCACTTACTCCTACTGAAGTTGTCATTACTGGAGAAATTACAACCATTAATTTCTTAAACCTGCATAATCTATGATTACTTGTCGTTGTACCTGCAGAAAAGTGTAGTTTCTACACCTCATTATCAAAAAATTTCTATTTTCAGCAGCTAGACCATAAAGACAATGACACCAAACAAAACCCAGAGTTGTGAAGGCCAATTTCAATCCATACATCTAACAATCATCCCACACCTAAGTTACTTTTAGATGATGTGTTAACTTCTTCAGTAAGAAAGTAAAAACACTTGTAGGAAGTTTTTCAATAGCTATTTATATAATTAAATAATCATGTAGTTATGTTCTCTAGCATGCTTTGGTTTTCTTAGAGTTTATAATATCTGTCATCTTTTCCTTCCTTCTCAACTCTGACCATAGCAGGTTTTTCTCGGTAATTTTTCTTCTCCTCATTATTTGGTTGTTTTTTATTAAAGATACCACCAGTATTTTCAATTCTGAATCCCCTCAGTGTGGTTATTGAACCCATTTAATCACCATGCATTTGTGGGGTTTTTGTTCTTTTCTTTTTGTTATGACTTTGTTTTATTTTATTTTATTTGTAGTAAAAACTCTACAAAACAACAACAACAAAGTAATAGGATCTAAAATTCATTAAAAGAGGCTATGATGATGGCTCCGTAGTTTAAATAGAACATTCTTCTTCCAGAAAATCCTAATCAGCTTCCCATAACCCTATACAGCTGACTCACAGTCACACATGACACTTGCTTCATTGCATTTGGTTTCCTCTGGCTTCTGCACTCTCTGCAAGTGGAGTGTATCTCACAGCAGTTGAGGAAGAATAAACCATGATCAGAATATACATGAAAATTTTTCTATTTAAAAATTTGTATGTTTTGAGACAATTAGAAGTCTTTAAATTAAATTTATATTAGGGATTTTATAAGTGAACTTTATCTCCTATAAATGATAGTAATCCTCTCGCGCGTGTTTGCCTTCTAGACTTACCTCTTGCAAACACTGGCTAGCTACATGCTCTTTAAATCTCTTTTAAACTTAGCCCCAGTCATCCTTCGCAAAGCTGTGCTTATGTTTCTGCCTGGAAAATTCAGTCTGATCATTTAATTAAACTAAAGTCTCCCCTGCTAATCATAGGCTACTAATACTTAAAATAGTAACATGGATTATTCGTGCCTTTGCCCTGAAACACTTTCTATTTTACAGTTTTATTTAATATATATTTTAAATGTATAACCATTTCAATGAAAGCCTGAGGAAGTAAGGGATATATATTATTTCAAAATATTTAATGCTCTCAAGCACAATTTAATTGGCAATGCCTTATTATTTGCTATTTAATTTGATTCATTCCTATCAACTATAAAGGCAAATTAAATATATAATGCATATAATTCATTTTTTTCCCTTTTTTTAAAATTTATTTATTTATTTTTGGTACTTTATTTACATTTCCAATGTTTCCCCTTTTCTGGGTCTCCTCTTTGGAAACCCCTATCCCCTCCCCCTCCCCGCCTTTGTGAGGGAATTCCTCCTCCGACCTACCCGCCCACCCATGCCCATATTCCTACCTTGACATTCCCCTTTACTGGGGCCTCTAGCACCCTCAGGCCCAAGGGCCTCTCCATTCTCCCTGATGGCCATCGAGGTCATCCTCTGCCATGGATGTAGTCCGAAAAGTGGGTCAATAGATGTGTATTCTTTGGTTGGTGGTCCGAACTCCAGGATGACCGGGGGGGGGGGGGTTTCAGGCCTATTGACGCTCTTGCTCCCTCCATGGGGCTACAACAAATACCCTCAGCTCCTTCAGACCTTTCTCCAACCCCTCCATCTGGGACCTCACTCTCAGTCCAGCGGTTACTGTTAAGTAAAACTTGGACGTTCTGAACTTTTGGGCTAATATCCGCTTACCAGTGAGTACATACCATGTTCCTTATTTTGTGACTGAGTTACCACCCTCAGGATGATATTTTCAAGTTCCATCCATTTGCCTGCAAATTTCATTAAGTCATTGTTTTTAATAGCTGAGTAGTACTCCATTGTGTAAATGTACCACATTTTCTGTATCTATTCCTCTGATGAGGGACATCTGGGTTGTTTCCAGCTTCTGGCTATTATAAATATGGCTGCTATGAACATAGTGGAGCATGTGTCTT
>CM052711.1:47701835-47725408 GCA_028551405.1 Uromys caudimaculatus
AGGTCTGCCTTTATATGTTACTTGACCTTTTTCCCTTACTGCTTTTAATATTCTTTCTTTGTTTTGTGTATTTGGTGTTTTCACTATAATGTGACGGGATGAATTTCTTTTCTGGTCCAATCTGTTTGGAGTTCTGTAAGCTTCTTGTATATTTATGTTCATCTCTTTCTTTAGGTTAGGGAGGTTTTCCTCTATAATTTTGTTGAAGATATTTGCTGGACCTTCAAGTTGGGAATCTTCACTCTCTTCTATACCTATTATCCTTAGGTTCTGTCTTCTCATTATGTCCTGGATTTCATGGATGTTTTGGGTTAGAAGCTTTTTGCATTTTGCATCTTCTTTTACTGTTGTGTGGATGTTATCTATGGTATCTTCTGCTCCTGAGATTCTCTCTTCTATTTCTTGTATTCTGTTGGTGATGCTTGCATCAACGGTTCCTGATCTCTTTCCTAGGTTTTCTAACTCCAGGGTTGTCTCCCTTTGTGAGTTCTTTATTGTTTCTATTTCTATTTTTATCTCCTGGATAGTTTTATGCATTTCGTTTGTCTGTTTGATTGTGTTTTCTTGCACTTCTGCCTGTTTTATTGTGTTTTCCGGTAATTCTTTAATGGATTTTTTAATTTCTTCTTGAAAGGCTTCTCGTTGATTATCACTGTTCTCTTGTATTTCTTTAAGAGTGTTATTCATTTCTTTCTTAAAGTCTTCTATCATCCTCATGAGAAATGATTTTAAATCTGAGTCTTGCTTTTCTGGTGTGTTGGGATATCCAGGGCTTGTTGTGGTGGGAGAGCTGTGTTCTGATGGTGCCGAGTACTCTTGGTTTCTGTTCTTTATGTTCTTACCCTTGCCTTTTGTCATCTTGTTGACACTGATGTTAGCTGATCTTACTCTGTCTGGTTGTGGCTTGCCCATCCTGCCAGCCTCTTTGTCAGTACTCCTTGAAGACCAGCTCTCTCTGAGAGGTGTTTGGGTTTGGAGAGCTGTGGCACCGGGTCTGTTCTGGGGTGCAGAAGGAAATTGGAAAGATCTTGTCCCCAGCTGTCCCTTGGTTTCTATGCCCTGATGGCTCTGCAAGAGTTCCTCTTGGTCCAATGGGTTTGAGCAGAAGTGGTGGTTTTGCCTGTGCTCAAAGGTGTGTCAGCACTCCTGGGATACCCACTCTCTCCTGAAGCCTTGTGGCCCGGGCTGGGGTCCCCACGCACAGGCCCCTGGTGGCCCAGGCAGAGGTCTCCACCCACAGGTGGGAACCTGAAGGTTCAGAGATTTTGTGTTCCCCGGCTTCTCAGGCGCTTGGTCCGGGTGAGAGGTGTTGCTTTCCCAACCTCCTGGGAGGGTAGCTTTTTCCGGTGCTCTTTGGCTATGGACTCCTGGTGGCCCAGGCAGAGGTTCTGCCCACCATATAATTCATTTTTTGATAAAGTCAATGAGAGGTAATATTGTGAGCTGATAGTTCAAGCAATGTTGATTTTTATATCCATTTATTTGTGTATTATCTAAAAGTTTTATAAACTTATTTATAGATAGGAAAGATTGTAAACCTAACTATCAGATTAAATTTAAAACGAATTCTTCAATTTATTATTTAAATATTTATCTGATTAATATTAAAATTAATCAAAAATAGAGAAATGAATTAACTAATTGCATTTTAAGTCTACATTTTGAAATAGTTCAATTTAAATAAAATAAATAAAAATGAGCAAAACTTAAAACACACATGATTTTTGAAATATTTTAATTTATAATTGCATATTTATATTTTATTTGTTTTCTTTATTGATAAAGGGTTTTATGAATCCTTCAAATTTCCTATGTAACCCAGAATTTCCTTCAATGTTTGATCTCTCTGCCTCATCTGTCCTTATTGAATGCTGAGAGTAAAACTAGGGATTTTGGCATACATGAACAGAATTATACTATCTGAGATAAGTCCTTAGTTTAAAAATAAAAAAAACAACTTTATTTCAAGGACAAGTAAAATAATAAGCAGTTATAAATTAATAATGCATACTTCATTCAAATAGAAGCAAGCTTGTCTATGGAAATAAAAGAGACCAGAAGGAAGGTGAAGGGATCAATGGTACATACAAAAAAGAGACATGACAAGATTAGCTATAAACACCTTTATGAAACCTATAACATTGTACATTGAATATATGCCAAGAAAACTACTACACCAATAAAAGATGTGAATGTATTGCTTTCCAGGCAAATACACACAAACACGCGCGTGCGCGCGCGCACACACACACACACACACACACACACACACACAAGATAATGACTATAAAATAAATCATGATAGTGCTGATATTTAGACTACAGTGACAGTGCTAATTTTTCCAGACAGACAGAAATATATACTTGTAATGGGATCATATAGAACATAGAATAAGAGACACCAAGCATGGAGAGCACACTGCAAGCATTGACTATGCCTACCGCAGGAATCCACTTGCATATTTTGCTGAAGATTTGTGCTCTTTTTTTTCAATTGCTCATCCTCAGATCCTCACAAAAGTGCCTATTTCCTTATAAAATGTTCTTCTTTCAGCACTTCATGTCTGCGGAAACAAATTAAAGAGAGAAGAATGTACTGGAAGGAAGAAAATCAGCAGGCAACCCTCTTGAAGACCCAAGCTGCATGTGGAGATAAAACTGAAGAGCCATACAGCCACCTAATTAAAGCATCTGTTCAGAAAATACAGTGCTGTGCTGGAAGCACACATTTATTTAAAGGACTTTAGAGAGGGTATTTTAAAATCAGAACTTCAAGTTTTTTCTTACAATAAAATGTTGAGGGAAATGTTAGAAATTATGTGGAAGACAGAATTGGAGTAACTAAGACAATTTGCGGGAATTTTCTCTTAGTAATGTTTTTTTCTATCTGTTTTGTTTATTTATACATTCCACAAATCTGTATTTTACAAAACCTTCTATCTTTAAAGAAAGTGCAGTCTTGAGAAGACCATAATTACAATATATAATTTTTTTAAACGCAAAATTTTCTTCACTCACTCCTTTATTAAAAGAAATCATAAAGAACATTTCTAATCCTTTTTTAAAACTAGGAGATATGATTCATAAAAATACAATATTATATATAAAGTTAATATGGTAAATATACCTATATTATATAATCAAAGAGAATTCATAATTTATTTTCTCTTATATCAAGAAGAAAATGTAATAGAAAATTATAAAATTGGCATTGGCTAAACATTTAAATTCACAATGGAAATTGCAGTGCTGTGAATATGTTTAATTAGCTCAATAACAGATTATTTGCTTACATATGCATTATATATTCAAGTGTATCAATAAAAAAGAAGATGGAAGAAGCTAAAAATGAAATATGCATTCCATAGATGAGTATATATAGAATATTTACATTGACAAACCTGGACCTCACTTGTCTTAATTCAAGCAAATACTAAGGCAATAGATTGATAAGGTTTTTATCCTGTATTACCTCATACAATGTTTGTTTTTCTAGTAAGAGAACATGTGTGTTTTATTCAGGGACACTGTCTCATGCCATGACAACAAGGCTATGTTGTATGAGGGTTTAATGAAGGTCATCCAATCTAACAAAGTCTAATTAAAACCAGATATGTGTGAGTTATTACAGTTACAGCCCAACAGTCTTTTTCCTCTAAGTATTTTGCAGAATCTTCATTGCTCAGGGGCCTTGACATCTGCATTACCATTTTCCATTTCAATTACAACTAATGTAGCGCCAATAGAGGAAAGATGAATGTCACTATGCCTCTGCAGCTTTGAAAGTTTAATTTGCTTTTTAACTTTAGAGTTAAACTCTGAATCCCAGAAATGTCAGAAGTACATACACATTTGTAGTTGTTTGTGAGATGATTAAATTCAATAGAGTACATTATATTCTTATAGATTTAGATGGAAAAAAATTCCTAAAACTTAAATATTTAAGAGGAACCCCATGTTCAACACTGGTTAGATGTCCAAACATGGAGACTAGATAGCCCAGAGACCTAGGATGGAACCAAATATGACTGCCTAAGGTTGGGATCCATGAGTCACCCCACAAATCACATGAGCACTGATCTCAGTCAGACAGGAATGGTTTATTGAATGCATATCTTAATATTGACCAGGGACGTAGCTCAGAATTACCTGAGGCTATGACCCCAAACATCATTTTCTGTCAAGTTATGGAGGAAAAAATAATCTACAAAAACAACAGTGAGCTCATATGCAGATGCAGGAATAGCTCCTTGACTCAGGCTACTTTGGCTAGCTAGACAGCATACTCCTAACTGATCTTCCTTCTCACTAGTTCTAAGAGGGGCTTATAGTTGTGGAATTTCTTAAGATTAATATACAGAACATACAGAACATAACAGGATATGTTATCAGCATAACCTTGCTCTGAGTCAAGTTATTTTTTGTGTGTTTTAATGGCTGGCAGGCATAGTACAGAAACAATATGAAATATCAGCAAGGCATATAACAAAATGGATACAGCTATTCTGAGGTGAGGGGGGAGATATCAACACTAAAAATAAAATAAAATAAAGAGAAAAAGGAAGATTCCTAATGATATGCTGCTGTACTCATAGATGGATACCTTGTCCAGTCCTCATCAAAGAGGCTTCTTTTGGCAGCAGATGGAAAACACACAAAAGATGGGGAAGGAAAGATTGTAGGATTCAAGGTGGTGGAGGCAACCATGAGAACACGGCCCACCAAATCAACTAAGCAGAGCTCACATGGGCTCACAAAAACTAAAGCAAGAAGCATGGAACATCATGGATCAGCACCACGTGGGCTGAGTATGCTAGGACGATTAGGCTGATGTGACTGTGGGACTCCTGGCAGTGGGAGTGGGGATGTCTCTGACTCTTTTATCTGTTCTTGAGACTCTTTTCAGTCCACAGGATTTCCTTGTCCAACCTGTGTATAAAGGCTTTAGCCTTGCCTTATTGTATCTTGTTTTGTACTATTTGGTTAACTTCTCTTGGAGGCCAGCTATTTTCCAAAGAGGAACCAGTAGGAGGAACTGGAGAGGAACTGTGTGGGAAGTTAGATGTGAAGGAAGGGGAAACTGTAGTTGGATATATTGTATGCAAGAAGAATCTATTTTTAATAAAGCGGTGCAATTCTTAAAATCCTACTTTTCTTCACGTTATATACATTATCAAAATGAAAATGTAAGTTTCAAAACCGTGAAACTTACAGAAAATGAAAACTTGCCATTTGATTGAGCTTTAAAGAGTATAAGGCAGTGTCTATATTAAGCCATTGATTTATGCACTGTCTTTCAAGTAATTATACAGAAACGAGTATAATAAAATGAAAGATAAGAACTGTCTTTATGTGACATTTATTACAGCTGTAGTTAACTCATAGTACACCAGCAATGTTTTTGAATAGTATCAATTACTGTAATGTTACAAACTCAAATGTCTCTTTACAAATTATTTGAAAAGGTTATTATAAGTTTAAAATAGATTTTATTTCATAAATGTAATACCAGAATCTAAAATTATAACCATTAAATTTTTTAACAAATATGTGTTTCAATTCATAACAGAGGAATCTCGAATGGCCAAGAAGCGCTTAAAGAAATAATCACAGTCTTTAGTCATCAGGGAAATGCAAATAAAAACAACCCTGAAATTTTACCTTAAACCAATCAGAATGGCTAAGATCAAAAACTCAAGTGACAGCACATGTTGGAGAGAATGTGGAGAAACAGGAACACTCCTCCATTGCTGGTAGGATTGCAAACTGTTACAACCACTATGGAAATCAATCTGGAGTTTCCTCAGAAAACTGGAGATAGATCTACCTGAACACCCAGCAATGCCACTCTTGGGCATATACGCAAAAGATGCCCCACCATGCCACAGGGGCACATGTTCCACTATGTTCATAGTGACCTTATTCATGATAACCAGGAGCTAGAAAGAGCCCAGATGTCCCACAACTTAAGAATGGATACAGAAAATGTGGTTCATTTTCACACCAGAATACTACTCAGTATTAAGCATGAGGACATCATAAGTTTTGCAGGCAAATGGATGGAACTAGAAAGTATCATCCTGAGTGAGGTAACTCAGAGCCGAAAGGACATGCATGGTATGTACTCACTAATAAGTGGATATTAGCCCAAAACTTACAGAATACTTAGGATACAATCCACAGAACTCAATTAGGTTAACAAGCCGAAGGGTCCAAGAGAGGATGCCTCAATCACAATTGGGAGATCAAAGAAAGCAACCATGGGGGGAGGGCAGAGTGTGAGAGGGACAATGGGGGAGCCTCTAGAATTTCCCAGACACCTAGAAGGTGAGAGACTCTCAGGACTCAAAGGGAGAGACCTTGGATGAAATGCCTGACAGTAGGGAGAGGAACTTGTAGAGTCCATCTACAGTAGAAAGGCATGACATCAAATTGAAGGATGGGGTTTTCATCCCTCAGTGAAAGACTCTTAACCATAATTTTTCATGTATAAAAGGACCACATGGACAAAAATGGAAAAGAGACTGAGGGAAAGGAGGTTCAGTTACTGGCCCAAATTGGGATCCAGCTCAAGAGGAGGATCCAAGACCTGACAATATTACTGATGCTATGGTATGCTTACATGCAGGAGCCTAGCATGACTGCTCTCAGTGAGACCCAACAAGCAGCTGAAAGAGTCAGATGCAGATATTTAACACCCAACCAATGGGCAGAAGCCAGGGACTCCTGGGGTTGAATTAGGGAAAAGCTGGAAGAAGCTGAGGAGGAGAAAGACACCATAGGAAGACCAGTAGCCTCAACTAACCTAGAACTCCAGGATCTCTCAGACACTGAGCCACAACAAAACTGCATATATTAGCTAATATGAGGCTCCAGACACATATACAGCAGAGGACTGCCTTGTCTCGCCTCAGTGATAGAAGTACTTAATCCTGGAGAGACTTGAACTCCCAGGGAGTAGGGCAGTCTAGTGGGGTAGGGGTGGTGGCTGTGGGGGACATCCTTTTAGAGAAGGGGGAGGAAGAATGGGATGAGAAACAGTTGGAGGGCAGACCTGGAGGGGGATAAAAACTGGATTGTAAAAAAGAGATTTAATAATCGCCATTATCAGCAGCAGCAGCATCACCATCATAATGTAATCTATATTACTATCAAATCTATATTAATATAGATTTTAGATTTTATTGTCAGAAAATTGTAAACATATTGTACTCCATAAGAAAATGACAGTTAAAAAAAGATTTGTGCCTTTAAAAAGGAAGTATCCTTTAAATTAGTTGTGTATTTTTACTTTAAAACTCAAATTGATACCTCAAATTATTCTGTAAGTTCACTATGTATCCACGCACAAATTATTTAACTTAATCTTTTCCAATTATATTAACAAATTAAACTTGTTACAGTAAACAAACCATTTTTATTTCCATATGATCATTTTGTTATATACTAAGGAAACCATGTCAGGTTTATAAATGTAATACCATAACACATAATAATTGGATTTAATAGATATTTTTCAATTTTTTCATTTCTCATAATCATGTATCATCAGCATGTAGTTATCTTGTTCTGATTAAAAGATTTTGATTAGTTTTATCCTCTCACAGCATTCAATTATCCATTCTCCAAACATTTCTTCAATGGCTAATAATTAGCAGCCATCATCTTAGGTAAAATGGATGCTACAGCCCAAACAAAATGTATGCTATCTCTTTCACTGGCTTTGGATTCTATAGAAAAACAATTAGATTATAAAGACATATCAAATATCACTTTCTTAGAAGTAAATAAAGAAAGAGAAATTGGATAAAATAATCATTTGGGGGCTAGAGAAATGGCTCAGCCATTCACATAATTAATGCTATTGTAGGGAACCTGAGTTTAGTTCCCAGCAGCAACAGGTGATGGATCACTACTATCTGTAACAACATGTCACCTTTTACTCTGGCATTAGCAAACTCCTGTACTCTTGTGCATGTACCAACAGTTAGGCACACAATCTACACATAATTTAAAATAACAAAAATCTTAAAATATAAGAAATAATAATAATTTAGACTAAGCTTGGTATTTTACGAGATTACCTTAGAATACTAAGGCTAAGACAATAATATCTTGAATAGTGAAAATACAATTTTAAGAACTAAGTGTACGATAATTGAATTGATGAAGTAAGGAATTGGATCACATGAAAATATTGTTTACTAAGAATTTAAGGGTCACAGTTATTAGGAACAATCTAGAGTCTGTGGAGCGGTAATAATAATAATAATAATAATAATAATAATAATAATAATAATAATAATGCACCCCATCACATTCAAGACCAAGATCCAGACACATCTAGAGAAGATGTGACTGTACCTCTTCAGGTATCAGTCAATATTTTCAAGGACCACACTGATGAATTGTCTGATAGTCTTTCCCCAAGATATTGAAGTTGCTCTTTAAGAAATACTTGGTGGAATTTTGAGGAAAACCACTGTTTTGCTGTCTGTTTCCATCTACCCTGTTGATGAAGTGGAAGGCATCTTCTGAACAGAGAACATAGATAAGGAAATGGTGGCTTTTCCCCCCTTCCAGATCTCTCCACTTAACTTGTATTGCCAGCTTGTGAGCATGATTACTACAGAAGGAACTCTGCTTAGAATCAAGGGATCTTCACAGACTAAATATTTAACTATGGTTTGAAACTTTGTTAAAAACTGTCTCTGCTCCACTGCATGCACACAAGTTATGACAAATCAAGAGTGCCAGAATTTTTTGGTAAAAATTAAAGGAAAGAAGGACACAGGAATCCAAAGCTCCAGTCCAGTAAGATGGAAGGAAAAGACAGGCTAGATAAGGGTTATCTGATTTTACCAACTACAGAGCAGTCTAATATTTTGAACAGAGAAGTAACTGAAATAATTAGATATCTGCTAACAAAGAAGCTATTAGTAGCATAGATAAACATAGTTAACATATAATAAAATATTTAAGAGGATATATTTTATATTACTAATATAATCAGACAACTGGTAAAATAGTCAAGAATAATGATGCTAGAGACAGAGAACAATTTTCAATATTTCATCACCCTTATATATGTGCGAGTGTGTACACACAGAATAACATCACACACACACACACACACACACACACACACACACACACACACACACACATACACATACACACTATATATAAACAACCAAAAATCCTAATATACACACAGGTTTCTTTAAAACCTGTTATCACATTTTCTGGAATAAAGTGTTAAATATCTTTTTGTGCCTTTTTAATCAAGTAACAAGAATTTTGGAGTTTAGAGATGTCAGAAGGATCAGATAGGAATGATAATTGGTTTTCTTTACATACTTCATGCATGAATGATAATTCACTTCCTTTGTACACATCATGTGTGAAATATATTTTTAAAATATGAGTAAGGATGCTTCCCTGGAACTTGTGTGTATTGCACTAGTGTTCCCAAGAAGGATAAGAACAAGAGGAATATATATGGGAAGCATAGATAAGTGGTGGTAAGAGTGTAGCTTCAAAGATCTGGAGTAATACTAACCTGAGAGAGATTTAGAAACCTATAAAAATATAAATATAGACAAAAATCAAAGGAAATAAAACAAAACTGGAAAAAATGAGACGGATATTTAAGAGGGAAGTGCTCAGTGGATAAACGATTCTTTGTGGTCCACAATGTTTTGTCACAATGACAAAGCACAATGACAATGACACAAAATTGTCTTGGTATCATAGTTATTTTGTTTTGCATTTCTCAATGGATAATATATGTAGAAAGTGATAAAGCTGTTTAAAAATTTACACCCACAGAAATAAATGTATTCATGGACTATAAAAGACAGATTTGATGAGTAAGAAAAGAAATATTCAAAGAGGGAGAAGTGGGAAATCGTTAACTGTAATTGAGATACTATATCGAAGCGCCAAGTACTGTAAAACTTTTGTTTCTTTTAGTTTTTTGGAATTCAACTAGATTTTCCTTTGTTGAACGAATTTTTTTCTTGGAATAATTATTGCTATACATATATTGACCATATCCAGAGGTTAGGCATGGCCCCACCTGAGGGATTTGGCCACTCACCCATCTCAAAACTATTAATTGAAAATTGCTACTGTGCAAAGGAAACACAGGGACAAACAGTGGAGCAGAGACTGAAGGAAAGGCTATCCAGAGACTGTCCCACCTGGGGATCCATCCCATATACAGCCACCAAACCCAGTCATTATTGCTGATGCCCAAAAGTGCTTGCTGACAGGTGCCTGATATGGATGTCTCCTGAAAGGCTCTGCCAGTTTTACCAATACAGATGTGGATGCTTCCAGCCAACCATTGGACTGAGCACAGGGAACCTGATGGAATAGTTAGGGGAAGGTCTGAAGGACGTGAAGGGATTTGCATCCCCATAGGAAGAACAACAATATCAACAAACCAGACTCCCCAGTACTCCCAAGGACTAAACCACCAACCAAAGAGTACACATGGGGGGACCCATGGCTCCAGCTGCATATGTAGAAGAAGATGGCCTTATCTGGCATCTTGGGAGTGGAAGCCCTGGTCCTGTGAAGGCTTGATGCCCCAGCATAAGGGAATATTAGGGTGGTGAGGCAGAAGTGGGTGGGTGGGTGGCAGAGCACCCTCATAGAAGAAGGGGGTGGTATAGAGGGATTGTGGAGGTGAAACCTGGAAAGGGTATATGATTTGAAATGTAAATAAATAAAATAACCAATAAAAAATTAAATAAAAATAAAATAAAAACGTCAATGCCATGTCAATTTTAATGCCCGAATTCAATGTTGAACATCAAAGGATTGTTTTGATAGTGAAAGGATTTAAAGGTAGTGGTAGGGTCTACAAAATGAATGAAGCTCCCAGAAAAAAAAAAAAGATATTAGAATTTAACGTAATGTGCAGGGTATAAAAAGGGGTAAAATATGACATCAATGGGGTGCACATCTAAAGCATAGCAGATTGTATGATCATTTCTGCAGTGTCTATTAAAGACTAAGAAGTTGATGTTTCTGTGATTCATCAATGTTGATCACAAAGTCATAGACACAACAACATTGAAATATTTCATATTTTCAAGCTATGATATGCTGATGTCATTTGCACGTTTTTATGTTAGGCTGGTGTAGCTACTGAAATTAACCTTACTATTTCTTCTAAGAGTAAATAATGAAAGGTAATTTTTAATATGTATATTAATTGGTTCATTTGCAGACCAACAGTTTTGAGATATATCTGCTGCTACTGAAATGGTAACATTTACTTGTATAAAGCAACAAAATACAGAAGGTAAGCAAAACCAAACCTAGGGCTAAGGTTATAGCTTAGTTTGTAGAGTGCTCACCAATTATGCACAAGATTTGGTTTCATCTGCACTACATGAAACAGCTTATGCTGATACACATCTATAATTACAGCACTGGGTTGGTTGTTAGAGAACAAAGAAATTTAGGAAATTAAAGCAATCTGAGATTACATAGCAAAATTGGAGATGATCTTGAGTTCAGAATAGAGCATCTCAGAAAATTCATAAAGTTCATGCGTGAGACCAAATTAATTATTTATATAAAATAAATTGTGAAAAATTATAGTGTTTTAAAAGAATGCTTATTAGAAATGAAAGTAAAAATCTTGGAATTCAATGCCACAAAAATTTGTTCTTAAGATATTACTTCTGAGTATATAATTGCTGAATTATAAATTTAGCAGTTATATTTTTCGCTCCTATGCAATAGCTTACCATTTAAAATGCATCGATGTAAGATTAGAATTTTAATTTGATATTGGATTATATTATCAATGTTTCAGAAAATTAGATTTTATTTAATAGCTAAATTATCTAGCATTCTATTTAAGTCATTCTGAAAGGATAACTGCTAAATTGTTATAGAAATAACATTTTCTTGATGTTAAATAGTTTTAATACTTTAGGAATCACTTAAATATTATCAAGCAAATAATGAAAACTATGATGAAAACTACAAAATCAAAAACTATCCTGTATTTTTCTCTTTGCCTGAAGAGATTGGGTGATGCAAGTTATGTGGTTGCTTTCCTGTATTTGTTCATTTTGTCATCCTTAAATTAAATACAATGGATACTACCTCATTGAGTTTTTATAACACTAATGTTAAAATACCAACTATTTAGACTGTTTATAATATTGTATTTCACAGAAGTATTTCCTGAGGATATACTTTCCACTTTAAATATCAGAAAGCGTATAAAAACATTTCCTCACTTGTTATTTTGCAACGTGAATTTTGTTAATATGCATTGTGACTGTGTCTGTAAAGGACAGGCAAGCTTCTGAGTTCAAGTTCTATATGAGAAGAAAATCTCCTTTACCATGGCACTACATAGTCTGATTCTCAGGATATACTTCCACTTACATTATGCCCTGTTGGGGAAATAAGATCTGCTGTGGTAAACATTTAACATTAAACAAGGATTTCCTATCCCCAGCTTGGATCATTCATTTCTCAGACAGAAAATTTCTACTTTTTTATAAGCCTTAGACAGCATTAGAGGCAGAGAGATATATTCCTTCTGTGCTGTGATGTCTATTTTCCTACCTAGAACCCCAAGATAAAACTTCCCATGTTACACTGGGCTACTCTTAGTCTGAATGGGCAGCCTTCATGGCTGGTTCTCATGATCTGTTTACCCTATAGCATTTTTTCCTCTCTCTACCTTCTCTTTTTTAGTGATACTGCCTCAGACCCCAAGCCTGGGACCTTTCCCTATTTCTCTTCTGCCCAGCTATAGCTGTAGGCATCTTTATTCAACCAATAGTTTTAAATTATGTAGCAAAGATATAAAACATCACTTGGTGTACATATTGGAGAATCCCCTCAGTCCTGAGGCAACCAGATCTTAGCATTAAAATACATAGCGAATGATCAAACTTCAAAAGAGATCTTCATATTAAGTTTAGGGAATTGTAAGAACATGAAATAAATAAAAGGAAAAAAAATTTGAAAAAGAATGTCATAACGTGTACAAGTTTATAAATCTCAATGTGTGATATTTAAATTAGGAACAGATGCCACACTTATGCTACAACGTTTTAAATGCTATGTGGTATTATTGAAGCCCATCAGGAGATGTTTCAAATTAGCCCTTCATTTATGAAATATGCTGTGGTGATAAAGCTGTACAAGGAAATTCATAAAATTATTGAACTATTAAACAATCAATAGTTATGGTATTATTTTCATACCTTCATAGCTTTTATTTATAAATACATGAATAAAATGAAAGTTGTAAGCTGGGTATTTTAAGAATGTACATTCAGACTTAAAATGAGTATTTGAATATATTTGAATATCTCAATGCAATATAAAATCTAAATGCTTGTAACATTTTAAGGATATGATAGATTTTAATTTATGCTTTTTGTAATACAAAGTTACCTAAGTGCATTTTATACAAGTCTATGATGACCTTGAGCATACGTCCTCCACCTGACTCATGCTTCACAATGATCTCTTGCTACTATCATCCTAATCCATTAGTCCTATTGATTTCCAGGATACTTTCATTTCTTCCTTCATGCCATCTATACACTTGTTATTTTGCATATCTATAAATTTATGGATTCTCAAATGAGAGAAAACCAAATATTTGCTGTTGTGACACTTAATTCACTTACTATGATTAAAGTTTTACACTATATTTCAAACAGCATAACCCCATCTTTCTTAGTGTTGAAAAATTAATTGTGCATATAAGCTGCATTTTACTTATGCTTTGCTTTGTTAATAGATACCTGTTTCAGTTACATAGATTCGTTGTTACAAATAGTGCTTTGACCATCATTAATATACAAGTATGACTGTGATATGTCAACATGGAATGTTTTCAAAAAATATAAAGAAGCATTGTGTCTGAGTCATATGAATTCTTATAGAAAGAGAAAGAACCCAGATAATCAAAGTGAGAAGTACAGTTGTTCTAGAAAGAAAGACAAATATATAAACCAATGAAACATAATAGAGGAATGAGAAATAAACACTCTCATCTACAACCACCTTTTCACAAAACAGAAAAGTTATACATTAGAGACAAAAGAATACCTTCAACAAGTAACTGAGAAAAATGATATTCACTGGTAGAAGATTTAAGCTAGTTTCCTATTTCTCATGCTGAATGCAATTTAATTGCAAATTGATCAAGCACTTCAATGTAAGATACTGAAATCTAGCACTGATAGAGGAAAATGACAGTAAAACATCTGAAGATAATAGCACAGTAATTCACTTTCTGGAGAAGGGCTTTGTCATTCAGAATACAGCTAACTATTGACAAATAAGACAACATGGTATCAAAAAATGCCACCATATTACAGGAAACAATTGAGTAAAAAGACAGCCTGAAGAATAGAGGGTCTTTGCCTACAATACATCTTACAGAGGATTAATATCAACAAATAGGTAAAGAGGATTAGTTATAAGATATCAAATAACAATCAATGACTGGCTATTGCTATTGCCCTTTGTAGTATCCCAGAGATTGAAGATAATTCCCCAATTGCTGAGATCCACAAACTTCAGACACAGGACTTAAAAGATTCCAAATGGATTACAAAGTCTCCTTCCTGAGGTATAGTTTTCATAGCATAAGAAGATTCTATGCTAGCTCCCAAGGGAGGAAAGAAATCAATAGTCCTGGACAGATGTTATGTCAATAAATCACAAAAATGACCAGCAGGGCAAGATATTCCCAAATGTGTAATGATGGCACTCATATCGTAAGGATGAATAACAATGATCTAATCTGATGTGATGTCAGCTCAATAGGAGGGAAATCATACCTGATAGTAGAAACCTAGATAAATAGCTGAGACTAGTGAGTCTATGAAATTTAGAGGAGAAACTGCTATCACCACTTTGTTAGACCAACATAATTGATAATTTCATTCCAAAACACATGCTTACGCTCAAAGATAAGTGTATCTCTCACATCTTATCTAGTCTTCCCTTTGTAGAAGAAAATCCCTACTTGCCTAAATGCAGAAATAAAGTGTGGCATGCAGCGTCCCAACAGATTACATCTACAGCCCAACTCCGAAGCCTATGTCTCACTGAACATTACAAAAGAGGATGTGGAAATTTTTACCAAGCCAGGGTATCAGGAAGTATGCTGTGAGATTGGGTATCCTAAAAAGGACAAGAAGCTGTCCCATGATATTTCAACAGTGTGAGCTATTACATACTATGTGAAAAAGAACACTGCATGTGGTCCTATTAACATGGTAGGAGAAACGTTAGAGGAAACCTCCCACTGGACAAAGAACTACAGGCAACTAATGACTGCTGAGAAAGCAAGAAATGAGGGAATGTGTGAGTTATCAAAAGAAATAAAGGAAAGAGAAAATTGTTATTTTGTTATAATCAAATTTTTAAAAATAAAAATAGAGGCTATTTTTGCCTTTTAGGGCTTTTAAAAAATTCACTTTAAGGAAATGCAGGGACAAAGTGTGGAGCAGAAACTGAAGGAAAGACAGTCAAGGGACTGCCCCACCTGGAGATTCATCCCATTAACAGACACCAAACCCAGACACTATTGTGGATGCCAACAAGTGCTTGCTAAAAGGAGCTTGATATAGCTGTTTCCTAAGAGACAACCAGAACCCACCCCCCAGAGCTCCCAGGGACTAAACCACCAACCAAACAGTATACATGGAGGGACCCATGGCTCCAGCTGCGTATGTAGTAGAGAATGGCCTTGTCTGGCATCAATAGGAGGAGAAGCCCTGGGTCCTGTGAAGGACTGATTCTCCAGTGTAGGGGACTGCCGGGGCAGTGAGGTGGGAGTGGGTGGGTGGGTGAGCACCCTCATAGAAGCAGGTTGGGACGATGTGATAGGAAGTATTCAGAGGGGAAACCGGTAAAGGTAATAACATTTGAAATGTAAATAAATAATACATCAAAAAATTCACTTTACGTCCCAATTGCTGTCCCTACTACTGGTCTCACCCTCACACATTTCCTCCCTCCATCACCCCTCACCTACTCCTCTGAGAAGTTGGCACACCCATCCCTGCCCCAGTATACCCCTGACCCTGGCACATCAAATCTCTGCAGGGAAAGGTGTATCCTCCCCGACTGAGCCCAAACAAGGCAGCCCAAATAAGGGAGCTCAGGAAGCCAACAAATTTTGGGATAGCTCCAGCTCCAATTATTAGGTGAGTCACATAAAGACAATGCTGCTAATCTGCTACATATGTGCTGTGGTACCTAGGATCAGTCCATGTATGCTCTTTTCTTAATGGCACAGCCTCTGAGAGCCCCTAAACATCCAGGTTAGTTGATTCTTTTGGTCTTTCTGTGGAGTTCCTATCCACTTTAGGGCCCGATCATTCCCCCTATTTTTTCATAAGAGTTTCAAAGCTCCATCTAATGTTTGGCTGTGGCTGTCTGCATCTGTCTGAGTCAGTTGCTAGGTGGGGCCTCTCAGAGGACAGTTATGCTAGGTTCCTCTCTGCAAGCATAACATAGCATCATTAATAGTGCCATGGATTGGTGCTTGCCCGTGGAATGGTTCTCAAGTTGGGCCAGTGATTGATTGGCTATTCCCTATGCTTCATTCCCTGTCCCTGCATTTCTTGTAGACATGATAAATTTGCATTCAAAAGTTTTGTGGGTGGGTCTGTGTCCCTATAAATCCAATGAGGTTCTTGTCTGGTTACAGGAGATGGCCCCTTCAGGTTCCATATTCACACTGCTGTGAGTCTCAGCCAAGGTCATCCTCTCCCAGGTCTCTGGTATGTTCTCCAAGTGCCGCCCCCCAGTACTTCCTACCAGTAGATTTCCATTCATTCACCTGTCCCTCTGACCCTCTATCTTGTCTCTCCCCACACTCACACCTGATCCTGAAAATGTCCCTGTTTTACAAGTGTTCTGAGTGTATACACTAACTCATTTGCACCAATATTTGCGACATCATTTGCATGTGTAGAGAAAGAAATGCATTTAGAGATTAGGTCACAGGAGCGTTGGGTGTATGGCTATATTACTACAGAAAGACATGCAAAAATATTTTACAACTTTTTAAAAATTGCATTTGTAAATGAAAGGAAAATTTAAAGAGCACTCACATGTGCTCACAAAGATTGAAGCGTCAAAAACATGGAGTATAGAGTTCTGTACCAAGTCCTCAATATATATTATGGCTATTAGCTTGGTGTTTTATGGGATTTCTAACAGTGGAAATATATTTCTCTGACTCTTTTGCCTGCTTTTTGGACTGTATTTCTCTTATTGAGTTGCCTTATCTAACCTCATTATGAGAGCTTTTGCCTGTCTTACTGTATCTTGTATTGTCTGTCCTGTTTTGCTTTCCTTTCTGAGAAGTCTGTTCTTTTCTGAAGAGGAATAGAAGGGGAAGCGAATCTAGAGGAGAGAGTTGTTGGGATGAGCTAACAGGAATGGAGAAAGGGCAAACTCTGGTCAGGATATGTTATAAAAGAGAATAACATGTTTTAAATGAAAAAATAGATTATACTCTGAAAATGTTCCTGTAAGTGGAAAATGTTATTAGTCAAAGTTGAGTTAATTTATTAAATTTATCAAGTATCATACTTTCATATTAAAACACATATATGTAACCTTACATTGCCCTAGTTGACAGTAAACTGCTGCCTGGGTCATAATAATAGCTAAGTATTTTACCATGTATAACAGACTAGGGAAGCTTCAAGGTTCCAAATCTGAAAGGAGTAAGTATTCTGCTAAATATATAGCTTTGTATGTAGGCAGATTCAGAAAAAAATAAATGGAATTGTCTTCATTTTAATTTTAAAATTATTTTATCTTTAGTGATTCAGAACTTCAATGAAATATTTAGAACTCTTAAGTGGGAAAGACTTCCTTCTTGCTAGATATACTCTTGGATGGAAGAGGTGACCCTGAAAGTCATATGAAGTTCTGAGGATCCCATTAGTTTAAGAATAGCATTTTAGCAGCCTTCATATTAGGAATGTCAATTGTTCACAAGTCAAATTTCCCAGTATTCTGGATTTATTGTTTAAAATCTATAATCTTCTTTGGCATGTATATTCTTTAATATGAAACTTTGAACTATTTTTATTTAAATATTTACAATAGATCTCACATATTTGAAACCATGAGATTCTAGTAATAAGTCCAAAGTAAGTATTGAAATGTTACATGTAACTAAATACAGTATAACAGACATATTAATTTCTATGAAGATAATCATCTAAATACAGGAGCCTATTCAGTCAACAAATTTTATCTGAATTTTTTATTAAGATATTTACTTGTTTGTTTTCTGTATATGAGTATACCATTGCTCTCTTCAGACATGCCAGAAAAGGACATCATTGGGTCCCATTACAGATGGTTGTGAGCCACCATGTGGTGGTGGGAATTAAACTCAGAGACTCTGGGTGTGTAGTCAGTGCTCTTAAACACTGAGCTATCTCTCCAGCCCCTCATTTGACTTTTAAATAAAGGAGATTATTGGTCTAAATGAGTACTAAAATCATAAGATGAGAACTCAAGAAAATAAAAAGCTTTGAAACTATTTGAGAAGCATCTTTACTCTTTGGAAATACTTTCCACTCTCCAGCATTATAATGTTTGATCACAAGATGAGGTGAATACATTACTTTATTTTACAACTATTCAGAAGATTGGTTTATTATTGCTAGCAAATTACTGTTGTAATTATTTAATGAAAGCATTAGATTAACAAATCATGTGCAAATGTGAAGGCAAAATGCCACACTGACAAACACTATTCTCTCTGATTCCTTTATTGCTCTTACTTTGAGTACATGATTTGTAAATATATCTTCTTGCCAGTTCCACAAGATGTTATGAATGGGCTTGACATTCAGTTAGACCTAGGATATATTTATCAGCTGAATGTCTTCTAGTATTGACAGAAGATTGAATTTAGTAAGAGTTATCATAAAAGAAATTCAATTTATAATTGTGCTATTTTTTTGTTAATAATTTGGGAAGTGATAGAGATGTAATGGAAATAAAAAATTATTTAATCTCTTGGTTTTGGAACAAAATAGTGTCTCATTCTATTCATGCAGTAGGTAATATGCTTTATTCAAAAACAAATATTGCTGATTCATCTAATAAATCTCCAATTACATATTTGCATTTTAAAATTGGAGTGTGTATCTTCAATCACCTGAAAATTAGAGATTATTTATCAAACCAACGTGTTAGTTTTAATATGATGTACATTATAACAGATCAATCATCAAAGATTAAAACATTCAAGAGTTTCAGATACAAACTAAAGGTATGTATATTGCAAAATTTTATCAGAAATATTTTGGAAATAATATTTTTACATATAATTTTATTGGTAGGCAAAAGTTCAATTGATAAGTGATAGAGAAAACATAAAAATAAGATTAAAGAGGTCAAATCTTTAGATAGATAGATAGATAGATAGAAAAAAGATAGATAAATAGAGTGTTTATTATAATAGACGTGAGAGTATGCATGGAATGGGATTTTATCTGACCAGATAATGGGTATCACAGTTTAAGCTCTAACTATGGTAGTCATGAAGAATTCAGATATCATTTATTCTAGTTGTAATCTTTTAAAAATAAATCTTATTTCTTTCAATTATTCTGATAATTCTGTATTTTTCCATATGTGTTTCAACTTCATATGAAATTTCAACTCTACTGTGTCATTGTAGAGAATTCTAACTTTAAGAACACATGTTTAATAACTCTTTTTCTCTATATCTGCAATTAGGCAGTTTTTTGAAAAAGATGTATAAAAGTTAATTTTTGCATTGCCTATTTTTTAAACTTGGAATTGTTTGCCTCATTGTATAGTTTATTTTCAGATCAGCTTTAGGCCTTCCATGATAGCACATACCTGTAACACCCAGACTTGAGGATTATAGACAGTCACACCAAGAGCTCAAGTTTAACCTTAGCTACATAGTGTGTATGAGACTAATTTGGCTATACATCATTCTCCTAATAATAATTATTATTATCCCTTAGATACCTGTTTGTATTAATAAGAATCACAAGTGGGGTAGATATGAATGGGAAGGGAGGTAGGAATGAATTGGGAGGAACACAGGATGAAAAGCATTTGTGGAAAAAATCTATTTTTAAAAATGGAAAAATTTATGCAGTAAACTAGCCATTAAAAACTTTCAAAGAAATATTCTTAGCTTCTATATAAAAATAAAGAAGACAACAAACACAAGTAAAGCCAATGAACTTATGAGCTTTAAACAAAGGGGAGATAGAACTTGTAGAGGCCACCTCCGGTATATAGGCATGGCCTCCAGATGAGGGATGGGGCAACCCAACCATCTTAAAAGTTTTATCTCAGAATTATTCCTGATTAAAGGAAATGCAGGGACAAAAAAAAAATGGAGAAGAGATTGAAGACCATCCAGAGACTTCCCCTCCTAGAGATCCATTCCATCTGCATACACCAAACCCCAACACTATTGCTGATGACAAGAATTGCTTGCTGACAGGAGCATGGTATAGCTATTCCCTGAAAGGCTCTGCCAGAACCTGATCAATACAGATACAAATAATCAGAGCCAACCATCATGTTGAACCCGGGAACCCCAATGGAAAAGCTAGGGGAAGGACTGAAGGAGCTAAAGGGAATTGCAACCTCATAGGAAGAACAGTATCAACTATCTGAACCCCACAGAGCACCCAGGGACTAAACTACCAACAAAAGAGTACACATGGAGGGACCCATGGCTCTAGCTGCATATGTAGCAGAGGATGGCCTTTTCTGGCATCAATGGGAGGGGAGGCCCTTGGTCCTGTGGAGGCTTGATGCCCCAGCATAGAGGGCCCCTAAAGCGGTGAGGCTGGGGTGGGTGGGTAGGTTGGAAAGCACCTTCATAGAGGCAAAGGAGCAATGAGGGGTTTTGCAGAGCGCAAACTAGGAAGTAGGACACTTGATACTTGAATAAAATAAAAATAAGAAAAAATATTAAGAAGAAACTAATCCATTGAAATAGGGCAAAACAAACAAAGGGAAGACAAAAGGCACAAGAGAAGACACAAGAAAGAATACAATTTTTCTCACATTCAGATTTTCCATCAGAACACTAACTTATGAGACAACGACCCTCCAAGGACGCCATTGAGTTCATTCTATGGACGTCTAGCATCCCGGTTATGCAGCCTACCATTAAGAGTAGTTTTTTTCCCTAGTGAGATCCACTTGGAGGAAAATAAACTTTCATTTGCATTTGGTTTTCAAGTAAATACAGAGCCCGGCTTACGGATAGGAGTATGTGTCTACATCTTTTTACAGTTCTAGGACCCCATCCATTACAGAGCAGCGTAGGCCCTATGCATGCTGCCTCAGTGTCTATGAATTCATATTTGCCTCAATCAATACATTATTAAAAAATCCTGTAATGTCATTTTTATTACTACATATTATTTTTGCAAAGTACCCTGATATTATCTTGACACATCTACAAATTTATGTGATATACTTTCATCTTATTTATTTCTGATTTCCTTCTCTGATAATTGTGGGCTTGGCTATCGGCCTCCATACTTCAAGACACATAATTTTCCAATATCATGCCTTTTGCAATATAATCTTCACTAAATTTGTTCTTGGTAACTTAATATATGTAAAATATGTTTTAATTATTTTAACTAAATTCTATAATATACTTCCTATGTTTATTACCTACCCTACTATGTTGAATAATTTTTCCATATTCATGCCTGTAATAGTTGCTTTTCTATTGCTGTAATAAAACAACATGATCAAGGCAACTTATAGAAATAAAGCATTTAATTAGACATGGTTCCATTACATTTGAGACCATAAGCAAAGACATGATGGTACCAGCAGCTGAGAGATCTTATGGCCATGCACAAGCAGGTGTCAGACAGTGCTAACACAATGTGGGCTGAGTCTTTGTACACCTCCAAGCACTCCCGGAGTGACATACCACCCCCAGCAAGGTCATTCTTACCAATCTCCTCCAAACTGCTACCAACTTGGGATCAAATATTTAAATGCCCAAGACTTCAGGGAGACAGCTTATTTAAATCACCAGGAGGTCTTTCTGATTGGTTTGGTTTGGTTTATATTGGGTTTAAATTTGTTTGTTGTCTTTCTCAGCAATTATTTCCACATATTTCTTAAGATGATGTTTTGTGTTAATTGGAATCTCCATCTGATGTCTATAGCTTTCTAAATCTATTCTTTTCTGAATTCTTCTAAGTTTTTTTCTACCTCTGTGAACAATGACTCAATGTCAAGTGTGTAAGTCTGTCTGTAACTGGCTTTCATTCATCAAACATGTTCCTCCTACTAGAATCCCATTTTTAGAAACAATATTTCAAACTTGGTGGCTGTGGTTGGACTTTGTTCCAGGACTCCTATTTAATGAATGTAAAAAGAGTAGAAGTCATCTGGTGATAAAATAAAGAAAGTCATAGTTAAGTACATTGAAAAGATCAATTCTTGTCACAAATTAAGATATTTTTAAAAATAGTTTCCTTATAGGAATGTAATGAATACATTTTAACAAATACATCAAATTCCACAGAAGCACTAGCTTTTTGTTTACCTTTGTTACATGATTTCATTTAACTTTTATGTTGTGTCTTTCTATTTTGTCTAAGAGAGCTCCATAAACTAACTTTTGATTTAATTGCTTAATATGATAATTAAATACATGATTAAAAGCTAATGATGTTTAATATATCCCCAGAAATTAAATTCATATGTATATAAGAAAATTATATGAGAAAATAATCATATATGTTTAATATTACTTATGTAACAATTATTATGGAAATTTATAGAAATATTAGGAGATAAAAATATATTCCAATTTTTAATATTTCATAATGTAGTTCTAATCTAAGAAATTTCAATATAAATTTACTTTTGATATTTTTTTATTAACAGCATTACAAGGGAAGTGTGGTTAAAGAAGAATGAAATAAGTATGTATAAAAGTCACAGAATATAAGGAAAAACTTATACCATAGCACTTTGGAAAAACAGCAACACTTTTCTGGATTTCTTTCTTTCTTTTTTTTTTTTTTTTTTTGATACTTTATTTACATTTCCAAAGTTTCCCCCTTTCTAGATCTCCTCTTTGGAAACCCCCTATCCCCTCCACCTCCCCACCTCTATGAGGGAATTCCACCTCCCACCCGTCCGCCCTCCCACTCTCATATTCCCACTTTGACATTCCCGTTTACTGGGGCCTCTCCTCCCCCTGATGGCCAACAAGGCCCTCCTCTGCCACATATGTGGTCCGAACCATTATAACTTCTCTAAGTTTCACTGTGTCTCTGTTTAGTTTGTGAATCCAAGATCTGTCCATTGATGATAGTGGAGTGTTGAAGTCTCCTACTATTATTGTGTGAGGTGCAATGTGTGCTTTGAGCTTTAGTAAGGTTTCTTTTATGAATGTGGGTGCTCTTGCATTTGGAGCATAGATGTTTAGAATTGAGAGTTCTTCTTGGTAGATTTTTCCTTTGATGAGTATGAAGTGTCCTTCCTTATCT
>CM052711.1:47725908-47757121 GCA_028551405.1 Uromys caudimaculatus
TTTCTTCTATGATTTTGTTGAAGATATTTACTGGTCCTTTAAGTTGGGAATCTTCACTCTCTTCTATACCTATTATCCTTAGATTCTGTCTTCTCATTGTGTCCTGGATTTCATGGATGTTTTGGGTTAGAAGCTTTTTGCATTTTGCATTTTCTTTTACTCTTGTGTAGATGTTATCTATGGTATCTTCTGCTCCTGAGATTCTCTCTTCTATCTCTTGTATTCTGTTGGTGATGCTTACATCAATGACTCCTGATCTCTTTCCTAGGTTTTCTAACTCCAGGGTTACCTCCCTTTGTGATTTCTTTATTGTTTCTATTTCTATTTTTAGGTCCTGGATAGTTTTGTGCATTCCATTTGTCTGTTTGATTGTGTTTTCTTGTAATTCTGCCTGTTTGATTGTGTTTTCCTGTAATTCTTTAATGGATATTTGTGTTTCCTCTTTAAAGGCTTGTAGTTGTTTATGTCTGTTCTCTTGTATTTCTTTAAAGGTCTTATTCATTTCTTTCTTAAAGTCTTCTATCATCATAATGAGAACTAATTTTAAATCTGAGTCTTCTTTTTCTGGTGTGTTGGGGTATCTAGGGCTTGCTCTGGTGGGAGAGCTGGGTTCTGATTCTGCTAAGTAGCCTTGGTTTCTGTTCCTTATGTTCTTACCCTTGCCTTTTGCCATCTTGTTTCTGCTGTTAGCTGGTCTTACTCTGTCTGGTTGTAGCTTGCCCCTCCTGCAGGCCTCTGTGTCAATACTCCT
Source organism: Uromys caudimaculatus (assembly GCA_028551405.1). Taxonomy (NCBI): domain Eukaryota; kingdom Metazoa; phylum Chordata; class Mammalia; order Rodentia; family Muridae; genus Uromys; species Uromys caudimaculatus. The sequence goes on from CM052711.1 coordinate 47,726,660, forward strand.
TGAACCAGCTCTCTCTGAGAGGTGTTTTGGTTTGGAGAGCTGTGGCACAGGGTCAGCTCTGGGGTGCAGACAGAAACCAGAAGAATCTTGTCCCCAGCTGTCCCTTGGTTCCTATGTCCTGATGGCTCTGCAAGGGTCCTTGATCCAGTGAGTTTGAAAAGAAGTGGTGGTTTTGCCTGTGCTCAAAGGTGTGTCAGCACTCCTGGGATACCCGCTCTCTCCTGGAGCCCTGTGGCCCAGGCTGAAGTCCCCAGGCACAGACCCCTGGTGGCCCAGGCAGAGATCTCCACCCACAGATGGAAACCGGAAGGTTCAGAGGTTTCCTGCTCCCAAGTTCTCCTCAGGCCCTGTATCCCTTCAGTTCCGTGCGGGTCTTGGTGAGCAGTATTGCTCCCCTTAACCCCACTCATAGCTTTTCCATGCTCCTGGGAGGGTAGCTTTCTCCTGGCACTCGTTGGCTGTGGACTCCTGGTGGCCCAGGCAGAGGTCTCCACCCCCTTTTCTGGATTTCTAAGCTAGGCAATAGTGTACATATACATGGGGCATTCCCTCATGATGAGCTAATTCAACGTTTTCAAATCCTAGTATCATTCAGACATCTAAGTTTGATACAATGTGTTGAGTCACATTTTCCCTCCCATACAGGGATCAGTAAAGGCAAAACTATATTTCACTAGACTATCACTAGGACTACATAGGCACAAGTAGAAAAAGTGATGGATCAGAAAAAAATCTAAACTTACCTAGTGTTGTCAATGTATTTCTAGTAAAATCAGTAATGTGAAATTATATATTAACACACAGTAGTTCAGTAAAATTAAATACTTAAATTTATAGTAAAATAAAAATAATTGCATTTTAACATTTTATCACTCTCATTCTGTGTAGTTCTCCTTATTAAACATAACAAAATTATCAATTTCCTTCAGTAGGTCAATTATGTTTTATAAAAGGTATTTTATGAAAAATTTAATTATCATAGTTTCTTGGCATGGATGTACATTAAAAAATGAGATGATTCTTTATTATTGTTGTTGCTGTTGCACATTTATGTTTATTCATGATGGATATGTGAGGGTGTATGTATTAAAAGCACACATTGAGCTGTCAAAATGCTCAGTCCTCTCTTCATATTTATATGTGCTCTGGAATGGAACATGTCACCACACATGCAAAATAGGCACTTTTATCTCATGGGAAATCTTATCAAACTAAAGGTAAAAAGAATATTAATCTATGACCCAACTATACCACTCCTGGGCATATACCCAGAAGATGCTCCAAAATGTAATAAAGACACATGTTCCATTATGTTCATAGCAGCCATATTTATAATAGCCAGAAGCTGGAAACAACCCAGATGTCCCTCATCAGAGGAATGGATACAGAAAATGTGGTACATTTACACAATGGAGCACTACTCAGCTATTAAAAACAATGACTTTATGAAATTTACAGGCAAATGGATGGAACTTGAAAATATCATCCTGAGCGAGGTAGCTCAGTCACAAAAGAACAAACATGGTATGTATTCACTGATAAGTGGATATTAACCGAAACGTTCGGAATATCCAAGTTTCACTTTACAGTAACAGCTGGACTGAGAGTGAGGTCCCAGATGGAGGAGTTGGAGAAGGGACTGAAGGAGCTGAGGGAGTCTGCAGCCCCATGGAGGGAGCAACAGCGTCAACTGGCCTGACCCCCCAGGTCCTCCTGGAATCTAGACCACCAACCAAAGAATACACGTCGAGTGACTCTATGCTAACCTAAAGCATCTTTGTGTATATGGCCAAGAACTGAACTGCTGGATTTTGAAGTAGATTGATTCTCATCTTCCTAAGGAACCTTCATACTGATTTTCATGGTGTTGCACAAGTTTGTGGCACCACTAGAAATGGGTAATCCTTCCATTCCTCCAAAACATTGCTCTCATCAGCCATTGTTTTTCTTGATTTTGAGAATTCCCCACACTATATTTTTATCATAATGACCGCCTTTCCGCAATACCTCCTATATCCGTGTCATCTTGCCCTACCCATCCAACTTTGTTGTTTTGTTTTATGTTTTGCTTTGTTATGTTTTTCAACAATAACAATTCGTGATACCCTTATATTCTTGGATATGTGGTCTTCCACACATGTTTGGCACAACCTCAGAGAGATCTGTCTCTCTAAGCATCTATAGATTGCAATTAGCTCTTTAGCTAGGGGAAGTCATACTCAATACCCACATTCATGCTGGGACATTGTCTGTCTTTAGTTCCACCAGGATAAATGTGCCACTATAACACTGTCATGGATATCTTGCTGTTCCAGTCATTGTTAAATAGCCAGTTTGCTTTACAGTTTGGTAAGACTATTGATTTTTATACTGCATTGGAACCTTCCATGGCTCGTTTTTATTCTATTAGAGACAGTCTTCATGCAGAAGTCTTCCATCTCAATTCTCCGAAATTAATTTCGTCAATTCCTATAAGCAAGTGTGTGGTTTCTTGAGCAATACTGACTATTAAATTCTAGGAGGAAACCAAAAGCAACAGCAATATCTTATGCTGGATTTTCTCTTTTATTAGTTTTTAAATTTTATATAATATATTTGGTTTGAAAAATCAATGTAAGCATAGTGGCATTATATATATGAAAAGATCAATAGATATACTCTAGCTTCATGCTGTCCCTATTGTCACCTTCCTTTTATTTCTGCATTTTTCTCAATCATATAACATAGAACAAATATGGGAGGAATTTTCCCTCTACGGTTTTATTAATGTGGACTTTTGATTCTGTCAGTACAAAATTGGGAAGGCACATGGAATTGAGTTTTCTTTTCAATTCAGGTTGGTATATGGCAAGATTTTCTGAATAGCATTTATCAGTACCTGCCACTATTTGTTCAACCATGAGCTAAAAATGGTTTATTACGGTTTCATTTAGCTGGCCCTTGAATCCTACTATCATGCTTTAATGTTTACCTAAAAGTCTATTGATATGTTAGACTTGGAGTGCGATTGGTGAAGTCTGTTATTTTTACTTTTCTTTCAAATGAATGTGTTAGTACTTCTAGAATTTCTAACTTTTACTCCACATCCTATTATCTAGAAACATCTGTGAGCTCCATTTTCCATTTAGTTAAATCTCTCCTGTACAATGATTAAAAGTCACGTAATTTGTTGTCCAGTTCCATTCAGCCCCGAAAACATATACACACAATATAGCATTACACAAACTGAACAGGTAATGCTTACAAGTACACATATATTCATGCAATAAAAAATAGAAAAAAATAGAGCCCATGACTTTGAAAGATAAGTGGAGAGATAGATAGGATGATTTTCAGGATTGAAATGGATGGGAGAAATGCTGTATTAGCCTCAAAAATTAAATCAGAAATTAAATTTAAAGAGTATTGTACCAAAATTTCATAATGCAAATTTTTGATTAAAAAAAGGATCACAAGCTTATTCAACATAGTAAGTGTTAAACGAAAAAGAAAAATATTCTCTGGTGTAAATATTGCTTTGATAATGAATCTGGTCACTGAGTTTAAATAGTGATTAATTTATTTTCCAAAATAATTATGGATTGTTTCAATTCACTGTTGAAGTTATGTAAAGGGATTAAAATTATGTCATAGAATAACTAACTCTGAGGACATTATACTACTTGAATCATTGGCTCTGCCTAATTCTTTTATTTTGGACATCTAAATTTTCATTTATAGCTCAGCCACTTATGCTAGAAACACTGAGGTACATTGCTCTTATAGAATTCCCTAGGCTCCCATTTTGCGTGCTAAGTTTACTTTTTCATAATGACCTTCATTATTTTTAATCATCCCATCTTCTGCTTCATCATATCGTTCTTCTATAAGTAGGGAGAATTAATTTTAGTTCTTTTTTATTCCCTCTAAAACTATCCTCTTTATCTCTTTCTTTTTCCATATATTTATTGTTATAGCAATAAAGCATTCCCATACAGTAAGTACAGAAAAATTTAGCATCTTGATCACTGCAAATTTATTATACTATAGTTTTGAAAATAGGGTATCTGATGGACTCCACTGACTTGTGTGCTTTTTTCTGCTTCAGGTAGCATCATATAAGCAAAGCCAACACCAGAACCTATTTCAAGACTCTTCAATTACTGTTGATGTCCCTGTGGTCTATTGACTCAGGTCACTGTTTCTTTACTGGCTGCTGATGATATTTTTTTATCTTATTCCTTAAAAGAATTAATTAATTCTCTGACATTGTCACTTCCTCTTAGGTCTATTCCCTCTTCCATATCCACCCTATACAGAAAAAAAAAGAGAGGAGAAAAAGAAAAAAGAAACAATCCAGACATGTAGCTATTGAAGAGAGTTTTTTTCTTCAGTTGTGATATAATGTAATATAAATGTGCAAGTGTTGCTCTCTGCAATTGACTACACCTGCAGGAATCACGGAGGGTGAGAACACAGTTTACTAAAAGGGCCTGGACATTGGGAGTTTGTGCTCCAATGAGTATATGGGTAAAACAAATTGGCATTGCTTTTTTGTTGTTGTTTTTGTTTTGGTTGGTTTTGGTTTTATTTATATTTTTGGTGGTGTAGGGCACAGGGGTATGAAGATACATCTGGGATGAATGGGAATCTAATGTCATTGGGGAGGTGTATTGTAAAAAGTTCCCAAGTAATTGATACAAATATTATATTGGGGAAGAAAGAAAACAAACCACAATTTGTGTGCTCATATAGTCTTGGGTCTGCGGTCTTCTACTGAGTGTTGATCCACATAACCAGGTCTATACCCTTGAATTAATGCACCAGAGTCATGTGCCTGGACTGGCATATCAGGGCATACACTCTTGAAGAAATCTGGTTCTCCCTTTCCTAGCAGCTATTACTTGCCAATATCTCCTAAGCTAAGGGTAGGATTTAGTAATGTACTCTTCTTTCATTTTGAGATTCTGTCACCCATGATTTTGCACAAGTGTTTCTTTAATAGTGTGAGTGTAATCTACAGAAATAATAATGGCCCTTTGCTTTGCCAGGCATCATCCTGTTCATAAAATAAAATTAACATGCCCCATTCTGGTTACAGTGATTACAACTTTGAAGAACATAATAGGATGGCTGAAACTACCACAAGTTTCTAGTTCTTGAATTGAAGCTTTATAACCAGGCTTCTATGGATTTAGATTCTACTATAATGCTTACTTGGTGACTTCAAATATGTTGCATGATCACCAAAAGATAAGCCCCTGTCTTCCATTTATGAAGCAGATATAACATTCTATTTGCATGGCCACGAAAACGATCTGTGTTTTATATAAAGGGCACTTTATCAGTGTTGGTTCTCATCTTCTGGCTTTGCTCTGTTGTTTTGTATGCATCACTCCTGGGGCTATTAATTAACAGGAATCCTGACTGCATAGGTATATTTAGGCTGTTTAAATATTGTGTGTTCAGCTCAATCCTTTATTTAACAACTCTGTATTGCTCTCCTATTGAGCAATGCTCTACTAGGAGTAGTTATTACTGTCTCCTCTTTTGTATGAAGGTAATATTCTCTGAGCACCTGAAAAACAGTTTGCTTCTGGAAAACTGTAAATGGAACACCTGCTTACACTATGCATATGTCTGTAATGGTTCATGTCCTGGCAGCTAATTTTGCCTGGCACTTCTTTAGATGATATGAATTGGGAAAATGTGCTTTTTAGAGAAACTTAATGCCTTTCTGTAGCACAAATTGGTAGAGAAAATATGAGGAAGCTGATAATTTTAGCACCTGTGTTTGTTTAATTCTAGGTTAAGTAACAACCGGTGTCTGCTTGTAAGAAAAATTAGAAACATTGGTTGGAAGAAAATAAATGAGGTTCTGCTTCATTCCAAATACTAAAAGTTTTACACAAGGTCTTGATTAATTAAAAAAAAATCCCTCAAGGATACTAAATGAATCTCAGGCCACATTCGTGTTCTAAACATTATCTTGGTAAAGAAGTTTTATAAAAATTCTAAATTTTCAACAGATGTCCGTTTAGTGTGTGATAACTAATGAAGCATGCATTTATAGGGCAGGAGTTAGAAACGCAAATCTTTACAAAAATGAAGGTGTTATAATAATCAGTGCAATTTTATATTTGAGAAAGAATGAATTCAAAGAATATTTGGACTATTGTTACAAAGACTCATAAAGGATTTGTTGTAAATTACAGTAGATAGCTACCACAAATTTTATGCTTTCCAATCAGAAATATTACAGAGCTACTTGGGTATTGCCTGTTTAGAAAATTATCCATATTTTCAAACCACAGTTGCTTCATTTTTATACTAGAAGCTATTATCCCTGTGTCTCTGTGTGCCCATGTATTATAAAAGAACAAAAGAATATTTGGGAGGTGAAAAAGGTGGGTATAAGAAAAGATGGAGGAAGGATGAATATGATCAAAATATGTTGTGTTAACCTCTCACAGAACAAGTGTAAACAACACTTTAAAATTAGACTAGGATGGAAAACATATTTTATTGTAAATCTATGCCTATAAATACATTCATATAATTAGTAAATTTCAGCTATTGTTTTAATTAGTTGACCTCACCCAACTGATATAAAACTTACTTAACTAAACTCAAATAAAAGTGGATGTTTAAGTATATTTCATGATAAACTTAAGAATATTTTTTTCCTTTTTATGAAAGATTACTTTCAAATAGAATATGTTTATCCATCAATAAAGCAATTGTCTTTGTTTAAGTGATGAAAAATATAGCTTTTATAAAGTTGACATTTGAATTCCTTTAAAAATTTTAGTATTGAAAGACAAAAATAAACTCATTAAAAACTGAACACTAATACAACATAATAAAATTCTTACCTTTGATAATTAGGAAGAGCTGTCCAGTACGAGCTCAAAGCCACCCAGAGAACCTCAGAACTTTCATTTGATCCTTCTGTGTTTTTGTCTCATCAGAGTCCTTTTCCTCTTCATTCTTTCTTTTTTCTTGTTTTCCTTTTAAGTTTATTTAGTTTTAAGCTTTGTTGTTTGAATTCCATCAAGAAATATTTTAATAGATTCATATTCATTGCATAGAGTACAGACTTAAAGAGGCTTTTCTATTGTCCTTTCCCAACATTGACTTTATCATACACTGACGCCAATTTTAAAATTTTCATTTCTCCAACTTGACACAATCTCTATTTTCAGATTCAGCATAAAACCTAGATGCCTATGAGACAAACAGTGTGAAATTTCAGAGTACAACTTATTAATCTGAGGATCTCTTTTCTTATGTACTACCCTGGAAAGCACATAAATTCATTTTCCTTTATTTATCAATAAAATATTAGTGTGTGTGTATGTGTGTGTATATGTGTGTGTGTATGTGTGTGTGTGTATGTGTGTGTGTGTATGTGTTTGTGTGTGCATGTGTATAAACTTGTACATATATGTACATTACATGCAAGTACTTGTAAGTGAATTGCCTCAGCTTACCTAGAAATGAGGGAGCTGGATCACATGAGAATTCTATTTTCAGTATTAGAGGAGTCTCCACACTGATTCCTATAGAGACAATGCTGATTTGCATTTTCCATTGTAGTGTATAAATGCTTAAACTTTCTTGCACCAATACCAAGAATTTTACTAGTTTTCCTAATATGTGGGTGTAACTGAGATTTGTATTTACCTGATGACCAACATTATTGAAGCTTACTTTCATATACTTGCTAGTCATTTATTTTTCATCCTTTGCTAAGTGAATGTTTAACTTGCCTATATATTGAATATATTATGTTGTTCTCTGGTATTTTGATATTTTGTGTTTTTGTTTTTATCTTTATATTTTATAGTTGAGGTATTATTTGTAATATATTTCCATATATTTTACTGGAATAACTTCAGCTTAAAATGTACTTATGACTTTGGATGATTGTTTTATAGGTTGAAGAAGGAGCCTAGCTTCATTGTTCTACATCTGGAGTTTCAGTTTTTTCAGCATCATTTGTTTTGTAGAACCTGTCCATTTTCCACTGTATGCTTTTGTTATTCTTAAAAAAAAAAAGAGGTGACAGAAAGCAGCTAACACAGTATTGGCTCAGCACACAAATTTCTGAACAGAACATCAATAGCTCAAGCAGTGATATCAACAATTACTAAATGGGACCTTGTGAAACTGATAAGGTTTGTAATGCAAAACCACCATCAACAGGACAAAGTGACAACATACAGAATGTGAAAATATCTTCACCAACCCTACCTTCAACAGAAAACTAATATCCAAATTATATAAATAACTCAAGAAATTGAACATCAACATATCAAATAACCCAATTTAAAATGGTGTACAGAGAAAATAGCAAATTTTCAACATTGGAATCTCTAATGGCCAAAGAAGTACTTAAAGAAATATTCCAGAAGAAATCAAAACAACTCTAAGATTTCATTAAACACCTGTCACACCTGTCAGAATTACAAACTTCAAAACCTTAAGTGACCGCGCATGCAGGTGAGGATATGGAGCAAGGGGAACACCCTCCATTGTTGGTATGAATGAAAAATGTTACAAGTACTTTTGATATCAATTTGGTAGTTTCTCAAAAAATTGGAAATATTTCTACCCCAAGGCCCAGCTATAAAACTGTTGTGTATCTAACCAAAGGAAGCTCCACTATACCACAAGGATATTTGCTCAGCTTTATTAGTAATAGCTGAATATTGGAAACAACCTAGATGTACCTCAACTGAATAATAAAGAAAATGTGGAACCTCTACCCAATGGAATGCTATTCAGCTCTTAAAGACAAAGAGTTTATGAAATTTACAGGTAAATGGATGGAAATAGAAAAATATCAACCCTAGTAAGATAACCCAAGCTCATAAAGACAGGAATGGTATGTATTCACTTCTACATGGACATTAGCCATAAAGTACAGGATAACAATGCTACCTACCATCCACAGACAAAAAGAAACTAAGTATTAAGAGGGCCCAAAGGAGGATGCTTTATTCTCATTCAAAAGCAGAAACTAGGCACAAGAGGTGCATGAGGGAGGGAACTGGGTGGGAGAGGGGATGAAGAAGACAACAGGGATAGAGTCAGGTGTGGGCACAGGTGGTGCAGGAGAAGGTTGGAAGTAGGAACTACAATCTATGGGGAGTATCTCTGGGAGTACCTGTATACCTGGGATGGAGGAGGTTCTAGGGTGTCTATGTAGGTGACCCTAGCTGAGATTCCAACAAACTGCAGATATGAAAACTGAAGTGGCCAACCTGTGTAGGCAGGCAGGACTTCCAGTGGAGGGAGAGGACATCAACCCACTCACAAAACCTTCAACCAATAATTTGTCCTGCCTACCCCATAAGTGGAGATGTAGACGGAGCGGAGGTGCAGAGAACGGACACCCATTGCTAGGCCCAACTGAAGACACAGCCCATGTAAGAGAGATAGTACTTGACACTATGAATGATTGATATTCTGCTATGTTTGGATCTAAAAGCCTAGGATAATTGTCTCCTCACAGGCTCTACCAACCAATCAATGAAAACAAAGGCAGAGAGACTCACATCAAAACATCAGGCTGCGCTCAGAGATTCTAGTGGGAAATTTGGGGCTATGAATTGAGGAAGCCTAGGGGGTTGTGAAAATGCAGCATAAATATCTGTTTTAAATATCACACTAACCATCAAACATTCAGGTCTAATCTAACTCATAAGTCGTCACTGAAACACATCCTATAATTGCATGTAGGTCCTAATTATCTTAAAGAACCATCTCTGTAAGATACACAATGATTCTATGTTGTTGAAAGGATAGAACTATTAATAATTCTTTTATATACTTGTGGTTTATTTTTTCTCTTTTTGTACTTGAAAATAGATTATTCTTTCCTTTTCAACTCCCCACTCCCCTCAATCCACTCCCTATCTTTTTCCATCAGGAAATAAAAAACAAGGCTACAAGAGACAAAAAACAAACACGCTCATAATCCTTAATATATATTGAGTCCTGAAAGCAGCAGGACTACTTTCTTATACATAATTTGGGAGAGATCACATATTGGATAATAATAAAGTGAAAAGTAACTTATATAATTCAATTCCAGTTAAATTGTGTTTACAAATGCTAAAGAAGCAAATATTGGTTGGTTTTGTGTCAAATTGATATACCTGCGAATCATTTGGGAAAAGGAGCTCTCAATTGAGAAATATTCTGATGTAGAACTATGTAACCCCAAATGCACCTTACTGTGCAAAAATGCAGGTTAATTCACTTTATTTTTTGTTTCAGAGAAGAAGTTGACAGTTTGTACAAAATTGACCACATGTGTATACCTGCAACACAAACTAGTAGCTTTCTTGTCACAATTATAAATCCTCACAAAAACTGTATATTTGATTCAAGAAATATCTACTATACAATGATTAAGAGCTGCCATAATTATACATATGCAATACATATTTATTAAATGTATACAATATATAATAATACATCCTACATGTTCATCAAAAGTAGAATAAGTGAATGTGCAGTGTGTCCTGGTTGGTTTTTGTCAGCTTGAAACAAACCAAGGCATATGTGGGAAGAGAAATCTTAACTGAGAAAAAACATTTCTAAATAAAAGCAGCCTGCAGTTAGCAGTTAACAGTGTACAACAGTTAGGGCCTCCTGAATGGTCAGAGAAAAGCAAAGTACATAAACTGAGGAACAGACAATGACCTGCATGCATTCATGTTCTCTAAATCAGTTCCTGCCTACAGTACTTCTGTAGTGTTAGAGCACAACCCTAGAATTTTAAAATGAAAGAAAGCATTTCCTATTCTAGTTTCTTTTGTCCATGGTCTTTATTATTACAATAGCAATCTAAGACAAGTCATATCCTCAAAGTGCCAGGGAAAAAATAAAAGCATACAAAAATAGTTTACATATTTCTGTAGAATATTTAAAGAAATCAATAACAGTAGAAATTCCAGGGACTCTCAAAGTTGGTTAAGAAACAATGGAAAACAGAAAATTAGAATTGTGAAAGTAGTAGATTAAGGCATTGAATACAAACCAGCAAGATATTATTAATAAAACATCAGAAGATACAAATAAACATAAAAACAATAAAATCTTACTAATGAAAAAAACTAAGGAATTCTCCAAATGCAGAAACTTAAATTCAGATCAGTGGAAAGTATTCTCCAAAAGAATAGAATGAAGAACTCTAATCATACGTTCAATCACCACAGTAAGGTATTATCAGCTTTGTAATGTAAGTAGAGAAAGAAGATAAAATTCATATGAGGAGAAGATAGATGAATAGGTCTGATCCATTCAAACAAAAAGCAAAGGTCAATAACCTAACAATATGCTTGGTGAGGGTTTGAAAAAAGAAGAATCATAAGGTAGTCACTGTAAGATCCTAGACACAACCCAACTGTCTGAAACCACATAGACAGTGTTACAAATTAGAGGAAAAATTCCATTCTATATTTAGAAACAGTGACAAAAGTAGTCATTGGTTGTTAGCAAAGAAAAATTAGCCAGAACAGTCAAATGTGTATGGTAGATGGGACTAAAGTGTATGTGTGTGTGTGCGTGTGTGTGTGTGTGTGTGTGTGTATTTGAACTTTCTTAAAGGTATCAGAGAGTTCTTCTTGGTTCACCTTCAATGTAATGTACTCACATAACAAATAAAATGGGACAGTAACATGTTTTAACAAATGCTAATTAAACATTTAAAATTATAAAAAATAAATACCTTATTATCTTTATCTACCAAAAAGTAAAAGAATTTATCCAGAAATATTTGTAGGTCCAGAAATAAAAGAAACAAAGAAAATAGCCAGTCATTAAGATCATTAAACAGAGAAAATTGGTTTTAAAATAATATGACTGTTCAGAGAAGAATACATTTTGTGTGATATACATTCAAGTTATTATTTCCATACAGAATAGATAAACCATTGCAGCACTCTAAAAAATGTATATTTCAAAAATGTGATCTCAAATTTAAGGTTATAATTAAACAAAATTTTATGCACAAAGCCAAAATCACATGAAATTATCTTTCACACCCTGAGAAATTGTTCCTTGAATCTGCAATATGATGTTATCTACAAATTACCCAAGCTGAATTGTAAACTATCTTAAAGAAGCATATGTCTGGAAATTTGACCCTGTGTTGAGGGTACTGTTTCATATATAGTCAGGCTTCTAATGTGGAACTGTTACTGTCATGCTTATATGATTACACTGCTCCTAAAATTATCATCCTCAAAATTCTAGAGATGGTAGGATCTGGGAGATTATCGCCTAAAATTGAGGAGAACTACCGTTTCATGCAGTAGCCAACTTCTCTGAGAGCTTCGGATAATTTATAGATATGAGTAAAATGTTCTATCACAACAGCAAACAACATGTGGCAGATAAATCACAAGTGGAAAAAATTTTATTTTTCATAAAGGCATATATGCTAATAATAATAATAGTCAGAATAGCCTGTTGTAATTAATAACCTGAAGGAAACTCACTTTGTTACACACAAGAGGAGCACAAGAGCATAATCTAAGAGCAGTTCTGAGTTCTGGGCTTTTGAAGAAACTGAGATCACAAGACTCTAGTCTTTTTTTTTTTTTTTTTTGTCTTTTTTTTTTCTTTTATCACAAGCACTCCTCACAGTGCTTCATTTTTGAAACATGTACTAACAATTATAAATACCCCAGATTTTCTCTCCTTCTTGTACTCTTTATTTTTAACTTAATGAAAGGAAAAAAAGATATTGAAAAATGACTTCAGAAAGAGATTGTAACAATAGTAAATTGTTTTATGAAAAGAAGATAAAGAACTTCTAGCTTCAATAAAAAGCCTATATTCAATTTATTCTAAACCAAGGTACTTCCAAATATGAATTAAAATAGATTTTATTAAAATAAATGCAAGCATCAAAATGTCACAGTCATTCTACTAGAGAACACCTCCTATTTTATTGAGCCTGGATATCCTCCAATGGCCATTAACAGAAGAATGGAAAAAAAAAAAAAAACAATACTAAGTACTATGATCACAAATAATAAAGGCTACTTTTTGTAAAATAAAGATTACTGTTTGTAATTTAGTGTAAGTGAAACAGGAGTGAAGAAAAGGCCAGGTCACCATTTGATAAATACCATAACAACTGAATGATTCATTCAATAGTTCAACTAACAACCAAACACAAAATACAATATACATAGTGAGACCATAATCTTCTATTTTCAGAAAGACAAAAGCACCTAAGGTGGCAAAAATCCATATCATTTTTATCTGTAGGGAAATAAGTTTACTATATATAGGATAATTAAAACCTCTTTAGGGTTTAGGTTTTATGTCTTGACAGTACTTGCTTTAATATACGCGTCTATTTGTAAAGTCTCATTTACAAAGTTAAGAAAGGTTTCCTGAATTTCACTTCACAAAAACATCTAGCTATAAAACATAAACTTCCTGTTGTTATTGTTCATTCTGATGTGTTTGGGGTTGATGCTTATTCAGTCCTTCTGCTTGTGAGTCTGGGAGGATTGATGAGTGCATAAGAAACTGAATAGACACAGATTTTGGAGAGGTGACAAGATAAAATACTGTAGTCTCTTAGTAGCAGGTTTATTGATGGTCAGTGAGAAAAATTCCAGGGACATTTTTGCATTTTATAGCAAAATCAAAATATAAATAAATAAATAAGGAGAGGTACAAGGTGCCACAATAAAATCGATATACCCGTTAACATTAGTAAAGAGTACAATATTCATTATGAATATTGAATTTAAGATATTTCAGATTGTTTATGAATTTTATTAAAAGCAGTATGTGTAACCATCCTTCAAGGAGGAGTGAATGTACTTCTAAGGACTACAGCTTGAACAATAACAATTCACAAATTAACATGGAAGAATCAAAACACTAGACATAAAACACAGGACAACAGGTCTTCTAGAAATGGCAGAAATTAAAAATTCAAGATCTCTTCATTTCTTTCCTTCCCATTCTCTCCTTCAACGTTGTCATTCAATAAGCATGTTTACTCTGCATTGTTAATGTGGACCTAAGTGTGATGGAGCATGCAATTCCCAGACAACATCTCTGTATTTAGGAACTAAAATAAATGTTTACACCCATACAAAAAAACCAAAACAATAATGATAACAAAGTGTACATCATTAAAATTTATGCAGATAATGCCAGTCAACTATTTCATAAATTAAGGAAATAAAATAAAATTTTCTCTCTGTGAAATACAGCAACTTCAGTAAGAACTGACAAGCTTTGTATGTATGTTAAATGTAATTTTAAACTACAAATTTGAAAGGAACAATAACAAAAGCAAGAAACGTAAACAATTTTAAAGCAATAATAACAAAAAAAAAAAAAAAAAGAAAAAGAAAGAAAGAAACAAGAACGCTAGAAGGCAAACAAAAGTGAACATTCCAAGCTCAACAATAAGGACAGAGAAAGGCTGTTAGCACTCAGTCCCAAAAGATGAGCAGGCAGCTTGTGGAACTGCTTTATTGAAACCTCCTTGTTAGGACAAATATCTGCAAAGGGCAACCTAAAGAAAGACAGGTTTATTGTGGCTAATGCTTCAATGGTCACAATCATGACTTGGAAGGCTTGAAAACAGGATTTCATCTTTTTATAACAATGCATCCAGATCTAGGAGGAACAGGTAGAAGTATCTGTGTTGAGGTAGCTTCAGCTAAGGTTGTATGCACTCTAAGGTCCTAGCCTGCAGAATGGTAACACCTATATTTAGTGTAGGTCTACTTGCCTTAAACTGATCTTATCTAGAAAAATCTCTCACAGACAGGCTCAGAATTTCTGTCCAAGTTGTTTACAGAGCCTGTCAAGATGATAATAAATATAATAAACACAATAATTAACAAAGAAGCACACAAGAGAGTGTTCAACATAATTTATCATTAAGCTATTTCAAATTAAAACAATGATATGTCTTATGCTAATGACAAATACTAACGGAATACTGACAGCTGCCACTCTTGGTCATGCTACGGAGCTACTGCAATTCACTTTTTCTGGTGGAAGTACAGAATGAGAATGCCATTTTGAAGAGACTTTAACACTTTTTAAATAAAGATGAACATAAATATGTCTTATGATTCAAAAACTGCATGATTAGGTGTTTACCTAAGTAAATTATTTTGTTCAAATTACCTATACATAGGTTTCTGAACCCCAAATGAAAAACAAGTTTTTTCACTTTAACAAGCAAATGGTGACACTTTGATAAATTCATGATGTGGATTATTCCTCATCACTTGAGTCAAGGCATGGGAAAACAGAGATGAGTGCTTTTGACAGATAATAAAGCATGCCTTTCCACCTACAGTTTGATGTTTTATTACCCTTATGCATGGTGGATTGATCAACATTTTCAATCATTTTCAGTCATTGTCACTTCTTTGAAGAAGCATGCAAAATCCTCTTTTGTAGCTAAGTTAAAGCAGGCAGTACAATAACATTTAGTATAATAGACGTTTGAATAACAGAAACCAAGATGCTCACATCCAAGCAGTATAGTGTGTAAGAGGAGAGAAGTAGGAAAAACATTATCAGAGACAATTGTCATAGGCCACTACATTCTGATGGTCATGATTAGTAAAAGGGATAAGAAAGTCTGGTCATATGGCCACTTGAAATGTTATGATGAATAGGGTCTTATGACTTTTATCAAAACCA
The DNA here is from genome assembly GCA_028551405.1 of Uromys caudimaculatus. Classification (NCBI taxonomy): domain Eukaryota; kingdom Metazoa; phylum Chordata; class Mammalia; order Rodentia; family Muridae; genus Uromys; species Uromys caudimaculatus. The sequence goes on from CM052711.1 coordinate 47,742,353, forward strand.
CAGAATCATAAAAATCACAGACAAATGTCAATCGTCTGTACTTTTAATACACCTAACACACTTCAAAATATCCAGGATCATAAAAATGAAGCCAGTTAGATAGAGCATAGCAGAGGTGCCTGACTGTCAGGAAGAACTGATTCTGTACAGCATTCAGAATGTGACCTTGGAGAAAAAACAGTCAAGCAGTTATAAAAGAAAGAAAAGAAAATATTCTTTATAAAATTCAAATTGCAGTAATGATATATCAATGTTGCTTTGCTAATACAACAACAGAACAAAATCAAAACTCAAAAGCAAAGCAAACCAGAGAGAGTCAGACCATATTTTCTTTGCATTAATGTGTATCATTTATAGAAATACGAATACTTTCTACATAAAATATGGTTTCAAATAAATGGAGGGATGGTAGCCAAAATGTTATGATTCTCTGAGGAACCAGGTCCAATTGCACCAATTCTTCACATGATAACTTGTGACTATGTAACATTGTTCACAGGAGAGCAACTATAATCTGAGAGCAAATTACCATGATCAACATTTCTGGTAAATACATAAACATATTGTATGTTACACATCCTAAATGTGCCTCTTTGTACCACTTTACCTTAGAGCCACATTACCTTGAGTCTCATCCCACTATTAAAAATCTTCTGTATCTGATCTCCTCCCATCTTAGATCTGCGAATGGGGATCCTTCCATTTCAGAACTATCAGTTAGATGCTATCCAAAATTATCCCATTTTGCCATGTAATGTCATATGATTAATTTTCAGGGTTAGGGTAAAGCATCTTTCAGAAACTGATTCTCAGTTCCTAGTTATAAATAAAAAGCTAACATGAAAATTCACATTGCTTTCCTTCTACTGTAATTATTATACATTTGGAAATTACCATTCTTAATATTTTCAAATGCTCATTTATCTTTTGATTTGTGTCTCATCATTATGTTATTTACACTTACCTCCACATTTTAGGCCATGTTTAAAGCCATATACCTACAGACTGTCATATTTTTCTGTCATTATATTTGTAACATTTACAATAGAAAATTCATATTTTAATATTTAATAAAGTAATGGGATACTTTCTTATAATATTTATTCTTTTACTTTAGAAAATCAGTAATGTGTTGCCCCGATGCATTCATGTTTATTCATAGAGAACTAGTATAATAATAAGTATATTTTCCATTGTCAGGGCATGTTGCACTGACTGCATTATTTACTGTTAGATTTATATTTTCTTGTTATTTAAACATAGTCAAATTACATATGCCCTTAATATGCTAAGTACATTCTCTCTAAATGCTCATAACAATGGTAATTATTCACAGTATTTTTGTTATGGTATATTTCATGTTGTATTTAAATCTTTCCTGGCAGAAATGACAGTGGAGTGATAGAAAGAGCAACCCACCCCCAAAATTTTTTACCGAAAATTTATTCTGTCTACAAGAAATGCAGGAATGGGAGATGGAGCAGAGATTAAAGGAATAGCAAACCAAATAACCGGCCCAACTTGATTCCCGTATCATGGACAAGCACCACATCCTGACACTATTAATGATATTCTGTTATGCTTGCAGACAAGAATCTAGCATGGCTGTCCTCTGAGAGGCTCCATCCAGCAGCTGACTGAGACAAATGCAGACACCCACAACCAAAGAGCAGATGGAGCTTGGGCACTCTTCTGTAAGAACAGAAGAAAGGAGTGAGGACTCTAAGGGGATAGGAACTCCACAAGATGATCAACAGAATCAACTAACCTGGACCCTTAAGACTCTCAGAGACAGAACCTCCAACCAAAGAGCACACATGGGCTGGACCTAGGCCTCCCCCACATATGAAGCAGATGTGCAGCTTGGTCTTCATGTGGGCCCCAAACAACTGGAGCGGGTGCTATCCTAAAAGCTCTTGCCTGTCTGTAGGATATATTCATCCAGCTCTGCCACCTTGTCTGGTCTCAGAGGGAGAGGATGCACCTAGCCTTGAAGACTTGATGTGCCAGTGTGGGGAAATACTGGTGGAGGTAGAGGGGCTAACCACTTAGAGGAGAATGGGAGAGGGAATGGAGGGAAGGATTGTGGGACGAAAGCCATAAGTGAGATGTAAAGTGAATAAGAAAAACATGAACAACCTTAGAATAGAAACATGTTTTAGATGTTAATTAATTCCATTGTAGGAAGTGATATTAAAATTTATTTATTTTTCTAGTATGCTTGCATGTTACTTTTATATTTCATATATTTGACACATGGACCGTTTTTAATCATACTCTTCCAATGTAGTAACATTAATAATTAAAACTAAATTGTCTCATATAAAAGTTGATTTGTATGTTTTCTTAAAGATGTGTTTTCTTACCGAAGAAATGTCTAGAGCGTATATTTTCATAATACCTATTGTTAGATTTTTCTCTAGTCATGTTCTTTTACTAGATTTTATTATTTAAAAAAATTTAAAGTTATACCATGCTACCAGTATTACTGTTTCTTATTATTACACTAATCTAATTAAGAAACATGTTCATTTTGAAAGTTCATTATTTTAAAAACAGTAACATGGACATAATATTAAACAAAATATTAAAAATTTAAGAATGTAATAGCAAGTAATTTGAAATATCCATACATTTTTAAAAATAAATAACCTTCACATATATTTGTGAAACCAAAGTTAATTAAATGTAGTCATATACAGGCACAAAAAATGGCAAAAATAAAGAGACTGATTAGAAAGAAACAATATGATTGGTGGGGTGGGAAAAAGAATAAAACAAGATGATGGGGAATTAATAGAGATACATTATAAATATGTATGAAAGTATGTAAGTTCTATGTCTTTGTAGAAATACACATACATTATTTGTATGTTCACATTATAATAGAATACATTCACACATATACTACATCCTTTTAAATCTAAAGTCACAAATTAAAGCTCATTAAGAGAAAAGATGAAATAAAATTATATAATGCACTTTCATAATTTTCATCTACATGTATTTAACTTTAGAAATATTCAATACTTTTCTTTAAAATGTGTGATAAAATTATACACAACTATGATTATTTCTAAGCAACTGATTGCATTATTCACAATAAAAGAAAGAAGTGACAGTTTATAAGAGATAAAATAAAAAGAATATAATTATTTAAAGTAAGAGAAAATCAGTGTAGTAGAGTTAATCAACAATGATACCCAATAATTTTGATTAGTAATAATGACCTATATGTGAATTGTTAATTTTTGTAATGAAATAATGGATAAAATACAGTGAATGAGACAATGTAATATGTTTCACATATATGTAAAACTCCATGTAAACCAATGAGTCTGGTTTTATGTATTTAAAAAATAATAATAGAGCACCAAGATATGTAACACAGGCAAAACATGTATGTATAAGATAAAATTATTTAAATTGGGAAAGCATCATAGTAAAATAAATATTAGAAATTGTTTAGAAATATTTAATTACATATTATAAAATCAGATCAATGGAGTAAAATTTAAGACCCAGAAATAAACACACACACCTATGGACACTTGATCTTCGACAAAGAAACCAAAATTATACAGTGGAAAAAAGAAAGCATCTTCAATAAATGGTGCTTGTCTAAGTGGTGGTCTGCATATAGAAAAATCAAATTGATCCATATTTACCACCCTACAAAAAGCTCAAATCCAACTGGTTCAAGACCCTCAACATTAAACCAAATACACTGAATCTAAAAGAAATGAAAGTGGGAAATAGCCTTGGATGGATTGAAACAGGAACTTTTCTAGAACAGAACACTAATAGTTCAGGCTCCAAAATCAACAATTAATAAATGGAACTTCTTGAAACTGAAAAGCTTCTGTAAAACAAAGGACAGTGTCAGTAGGATGAAATGACAACCTACATATTGGGAAAAGATCTTGACTAACCCTACATCTGATAGAGCGCTGATATCCAAAATATATAAAGAACTCAAGAAGTTAGACTCCAAAAAACCAAATAACCCAACTTAAAAATGGATTATAGAACTAAATAAAGAACGGAGGATTCTCAAATGACTAAGAAGCACATAAAGAAATGTTCAACATACTTAGACATCAGGACAATGCAAATCAAAACTACCCTGAGTCCCACTTTATACCAATCAGAATGGATAAGAACAAAAACTAAAGTGACAGCAAGTGACAGCGAGAATGTGGAAAAAGAGGAACACTCCTCCATTGCTGGTGGGATTGCAAACTGGTACAACCACTCTGGAAATCAATTTGTAGTTTTCTCAGAAAAACTGGAAATAATTCTACCTGAATACCCAGCTATCCCACTACTGGGCATATACCCAAAGATTCTTCACCATAATACAAGGACATGTGCTCCACTATGTTCATAGCAACCTTATATGTAACAGTCAAAAACTAGAAGCAGCCCATACCTCAACTGAAGAATGGACATAAAAAGTGTGGTTTGTTTACACAATGGGATACTATTCTGCTATTAAAAACGAGGGCATCATGAAGTTTCAAGCAAATGGATGGAACTAGGAAATATCATCCTGAATGAGGTAACCCAGAACTAAAATAACATGCAGGGTATGTAATCATTGATAGTTGGATATCAGCCAAAAAGTTCATAATACGTATGATGCACTCTACAGACCCTAAGAAGATAAACAAGGAGGAAGGCCCAAATGAGGATACTTAAATCCCACTTTAAAGGGGAAACAAAATAATCATGGGAGGCAGAGGGAAGGAGAGACCTGGGTGCATGGGAAAGGGGAGGAGGAGTGGAAACGGGGAGCAGGATCATGTATAGGTGGAGTCAGGATTGATGCCCAAAGTGCCAGGAGAAAAAATGGAAATATGCACCAGTGTAGGGTGGGTGCAGAGGATGGAACCTCTAAAAAAGTCCAAACGACCTTGGATGTGAGAGGCTCCCAGCACGCAGTGGGGGTGGCCTTAGCTGAAATGCCCAACAGTGGGGAGATGGAACCTGAAAAAAATATCTCCAGTAGTTATACAGGGTCCAATGTAAAGATGGAACCCCAGCCCACCTGCGAATTTTTCAGCCAAATATCATTCCGGTCTAAAAGAAATGCAGAGACAAAAATGTAGCAGATCCTGAAGGAGTGGCCAATCAGTGACCAACCAATTTGGCATCCATCCCATAAGCAGTCATCAAACCCTGACACCATTACTGATGCTATGTTGTGCATGTAAACCAGAGCCAGCATGGCATTCCTCCGAGAGGCTCTACCAGGAGCAGACTGAGGCAGATGCAGATACTTAACAGCAAAGCATTGGACTGAGTTCAGGGAACCCTATGGACAAGTTAGGGGAAAGACTGACAGAACGGAAGGGGATAGCAACCTTGTAGGAAGATCAACAATGCCAACTAACCTGGACCTCTGGGAACTCCTAGAGACGAATTCACCATCCAAAGAGCATACAGAGTCTGATCTGAATCCCCTGGCACATATGTAGCAGATGACAGCCCTGTCTGGCATCAGTGGGTAAGGATGTGCTTAATTCTATAGAAACTTGATCTTCCAGGGAAATGAGATGGGTTGATGTAACCATCTCTGAGGTGAAGAGGAGGGGAGTGGGGGATGAACTCTGGGGGAGGGGCAATATTTGGGATGTAAATAAATGAGAAATTAATTATTAAAAAAATTAAATGGTAAAATGATAAAAAATAGTACATAATTTATAGAGTAGCTACTTAAATATTTTAGATATATTAAAATTTGACTGGATGTGAAAACCTGTAAATTTTTTTTAGCTGTACAGTTCAGATAGCAAGTAATTTAATTCTATATAAATGTTAATCACACAAAAATAATTTCATTAAAATTTGTCCAAAACAAAGACTTCTGTGAGTTTTTAAAAAAATAATTACTTTTGAACATTCACATTAATCTTTCATAGGAGCAGAAATAGCTTATGTAGAGACAATAGTAATAAATAAAAATTGCAGTCAGATAGTGGTGGCACATGATAGATGAACCGTATATCAAACAAACAAAAAATTAAAGAAAAAAAAGTAAAAATAGTAGGTTTGTTTAACTGATGTTTGATGTATTATCACACAGGAGCTCACATAGTATATAGGAAGAAATTCCTTATTCTTTGCCTCTTTGGCTCTTCTTTCTCATCACCCCTGCTACTACTAGTAAGACCCCTTAAGGAGGGCTTAAAGTGTTCAATTGCTTATTCTAACCCAAAGTCCTGAAGAGTTTCATTGCCCTCAAAAGAAAAGCATGGCCCCGCCTATTGCAACAGTATCCCAGACCCTGGTATCTCCCACACCCTGGTATCAACTTATGTTTAGTTATGGGATTTATTGCTCTAAAGAGACATTATCACCACAAGTGATAGAAAATCTATGAGAGTATAATACTCATAATGGCGAAACAGGTATGAATGTACTGTAAACTAGAGCCAACATAAGAACATCCGGTCATTTGGAGAAACTACTTTCATTGATAGAGGAGTTTAAGTCCACTTAAAATAACAAGATTTTTTTAAATTATTTTTTTAATTTTTATTTTTGATACTTTATTTACATTTCAAATGTTTTCCCCTTTTCAGGTCTCCCCTTTGGAACCCCCCATCCCCTCCTCCCTCCCCCTGCCTCTATGAGGTTATTCTCACACCCACCATCATGTTACTAATTGTAGAAAGTTGGACACATTGATATTGTCTTAAACAATTCAGTTACATGAATTTAGAAATAATTATCAAGCAAATAATGATTAAAAATTAAAAACCATGTCTTTAAAAGACTATGTACTTTATAACCATCAGAATATGATATTCAATTAAATTATTTCAAACATAGTTTACATTATGAACAACATCTTTCTTTAAACAATTACTGTATTAGTAGTAATATATATCCATCAAGAAAAGGTCATTCTTACATTTTTTTTAATGAAAAAGCACTAAAAATATGAATTGTCTTTTAATGGCATTTTAGCAGTGATGTTAATTGATTCTCACCATTGTCCCATCACTAGCAATATTTTATTCAAGAAGTAGCAATATAACTCACCAAATAAACATTCTATCTTAGGGCTCATGCTCGGTGTCTTTTACTAAAACCTAAACAAATGGAAGTTACATGCTATTTGATCACCAAGTTTATTTATTCATATACCAGTGGGAAATGATACTCAAAGGAATTATAAACATTTTGATTTAAAAATGATCATAATAACAGCATTAAAAGCAGTAAATTATTTGCCTCAAACTCCATATGACCTTAGAGCACAAGTAATTTTGCAGCACTGCAGGTACTTATTACAGAGAGTGGCATATAACTTAAAACAGTCCTGTAAATTTTCAAAAAGTAATTACTTTTGAATGTCTATAATGTATTGTTAAAAATAACATGCTGAAAGTAGACTAACAAGTTAAATTAGTGAGGTTATATGGTCAATGTATGCTGTCACATGTATAAATTACACAGAATCTAATCTGTCACAAATTATATGTAACAACAAATGAATAAAATTATAGTAACAAAACAACAAAGATTAGTAATCATATAACTTGCCAGATAGTATCTGAAACTTAAATATCTACAGAACATATTTAGGTGCGTTTATTATTATATTAATAATTATGAAAATGAAAGCAAGGGAAAATATTTTACAAGAAATAATCATTGAAGTTATGTGGCAATACTAATTTTTCTATTTACTTGTTTCCTTCTTTAAACACTTAATTTGTTAATTTTTAAAGATCAATATATGCAAAACATTTAACAGAGCTTATGAAATTTAGTGATTAGCTTATTATTCTTAAACTTATTTAGAATGATTCTAAAAAATTCCGTGAGAGGTGAAAATGTTGAATTTTCTAGCCATGTGTTATAGATGTATTCTCTCTTGCTGTTTTTGGCAGAGACAGGGAGGAAGGATTCAGGAACTCAGCTCTTTTAATCTCTCCCTTGAGACAAGTTCTCTCACCCAATCTGGAGCTTTTCATGTTTTAGCTAGGCCCGTAGACAGTGAGCCACTGCTGCCTTCCTGTCTTTTTTCACAACCTCCCAGACTTCTGAAAACTAAGTTGAGCCACAAGTGCATCAGGCTACACATCACTGTGTACATACACGGATGCTCCATGCTTTTAGAGCAAGCAATCTAATCCCAATAATCATTACTTCAGCCTTGTATTTTTTTCATAATAAGATATTTTTAGATTGTATTTTTAAGTTATTTTATTCTTAACACATAAAGAATTAAATTTTGCATTCTAGAGAATGAGGAGTAAAATCTTCACTATTTCTTCCACAACTATATAATGCATTTTTTCATGTCACATTACCTTATGTGTGTTTGCCTAATTCTACCTCAAGCCAGAAATCATCTTGCTGTCTGAGTAACAATACAATGCTTTTGTGTCATTAAGACTGTAATATACGAATCCTTGAATATGTCATTTTCATATCTACTGGTTAGAATGTCCACCTTTGTGTGTTTGTAGTGAATTGATGACTTATATGAATGAATAAAAATAATAGTAATTTGATTTAAGACTTGACTACTCCTAGGAAGTAGTGTCGCAAATGATAAAATGTTTAATGATTGTCAAGTATTCAGTCTCGGAAGAAGAAAAAGTTGAGATAGAAGAAATATTATTTTTAATATTATACACAGCTGACAGAATGTCTTAGTCCAGAAACACAAACTGCATAGCTTAAACATTAATGTATATGCATGCATAATATATGGATATAACATTAAAAAGGTTCAAAACCTTTAGCCTATGAACAAAAATATGTGAAATTTAGAATTTAACCAAATAATTTCAATTTAGTTAAAAACAACAACTTTGATAGAAGCAATAAATGATACTGACATAGTATATCTTTAGAATAGGGACTAGGAATGTTGAAAAGATAAATAACCTTCATACAAGCATTTATTCAATTTAATAAAATTGTTTTCCGCAAAGGCTCATGTTACTCACAGTGTTTTAGGCTTCTATTCTATAATTAAACACATGGAAAAATAGTTGATGGGTTGTGGAAACTAGATTTTGCATCTGAGTACTCTTGCAATGAGAATTTAAAGCAAGCAAAGCTAAGTTGTAATGACCTTGTTTAATGGAGACAGCTATATGAACTGATATTTAGATTAATAATTATATGTTTAAACATGAACATTGATGTGCTTAATTATGTTTTATGCATGAGTTTCTTGAATCTCTCATCACCTAGATTTCAGAAGCAAATTAAGCCAAGAGAATTAATACATAAATCTTCATTGCTACTAGTATTTTTCAATAGCAATAACCAGTGCAGTGGAGAAAAAATATGTCTGCCAACACACTAAAGGAAGGACATACTTTCTAGTGATACTGTTACATCTTGCAGTGGCAGAAGAACAGATAAGACAACAACAACATCAACAATAACAAAAACAATATCAACAATAACAAAAATGGTACTATTGTAAACTATTTATATTTTTATCTTTGCTGTAGGACTGTTAGTCTTTATGTGTATATATGTACCGCACATGTACCTACTTTTTACAGATGTTTCCAGGGTGCTAGAGCTACAGACAGTTATGACTCACCCCATATGGGTTCTGGGAACTTAGACAAAGTCCTCTAATGAGAAACAAATGTTCCTAACATTTAAAATATAATTAAAGAAATTATCCCAAAGAAAGAAAGAAAGAAAGAAAGAAAGAAAGAAAGAAAGAAAGAAAGAAAGAAAGAAAGAAAAGAAAAGAAAAGAAAAGAAAAGAAAAGAAAAGAAAAGAAAAGAAAAGAAAAGAAAAGAAAAGAAAAGAAAGAAATGATTCCTTGCTGTCAGTTTGTAGAGAACAGCCTATTGTCCTAACAACAGCCTGGGTTGTTGGTGATTTCCATGAGACTGTCTATTATAAATAAGACTGCTATGAACATTGTGGAGCACATGTCCTTGTTGGATCATCATTAGGATATACGCCCAGTAGTGGTATAGCTGGGTCTTCAAGTAGAAATATTTCCAGTTATCTGAGGAACCACCAGAAAGATTTACAAAGTGATTGTACCACTGGCAATCCCACCAGCAATGGAGGTGTGTTCCTCAATGTCCACATCCTTGCCAGTTTCTGCTGTCACCTGAGTTTTGATCTTAGCCATTCTAGGTGGTATGAGGTGGACTCTCAGAATCGTTTTGATTTTCATTTCCCTAATGATTGAGGGTGTTGTATATTTCTTTAGGTGTTTCTTGGGTGTTCGATATTCCTCAGTTGTGAATTCTTTATTTAGCAATCTACCACACACACACCCTTTTTTGTTTATTTGTTTGTTTGTTTTTTGTTTTTTCAAAACAGGGTTTCTCTGTATAGCCCCAGCTGTCCTGGAACTCACTCTGTAGATTAGGCTGGCCTCGAACTCAGAAATCCGCCTGCCTCTGCCTCCCAAGTGCTGGGATTAAAGGCGTGTGCCACCACTGCCCAGTGATCTACCCCTTTGTTTAAATTGGGTTATACAGTTTTCTGGAGTCAAACTTCTTGAGTTCTTTGTATATTTTAGATATTAACATTTTATCAGATGTAGGTTTGGGAAAGATAATTTCCCAATCTGTATGTTGCTTGTTTGTCCTACTGACAGTGTCTTTTTCTTATAGCTTTTAGACTTCCTGCGGTTCCATTTGTCAATTGTTTATCTTAGAGTCTGAACCATTGGTATTCTGTTTAGGAAAATTCCCCTGTGCCTATGTGTTCAAGGCTCTTTCCCAATTTCTCTTCTATTATATTCAACGTATCTGGTTTTATATGGAGGTCCTTGGTAACCTTGGATTTGAGCTTTGTGCAGGGAGATAAGAATGTGGTTCGGACCACATATGTGGCAGAGGATGGCCTCGATGGCCATCATGGAGAGAAGAGAGGCCCTTGGGCCTGAGGGTGTTAGAGGCCCCAGGAAAGAGGAATGTCAAGGTGGGAATAGGGGGATGGGTGGGTGGGTGGGTGGGAGGTGGAATTCCTGCATAGAGGCGGGAATGGGGAGGGGATAGGAGGGTTCCAAAGAGGAGACCCAGAAAAGGGGAAGCATTGGAAATGTAAATAAAGTATCAATAATAATAATAATAATAATAATAATAATAATAATAATAATAAAACAAAACAAAACAAAAAAATAATTAAAATATCTAGATTTCAAAGCACTTAAAGCAAATCAGTGTGTAGCTACTTTAGATAGTGACATCTTAGACAATAATGTTTACATTAAATTCTGAATAAAAAGGATTAGTCATATAAAAAATAAGGAATGTATCAATTTGTGTTCTTCTACATGCAGACTACCTGTTTAACCAGCACCATTTGTTGAAAATGCTATCATTTTTCCAATGGTTTTGAGTTCTTTGTCAAAGATCAAGGGACCAGAGGTGTCTGGGTTTATTTCTGGGTCTTTAATTCTATTCCATTGATCTACCTGCCTGTCACTGTACCAATCCCATGCAGGTTTTACCACTATTGCTCTGTAGTATAGCTTGATGTCAGAGATGGTGATTCCCCCAGAAGTTCTTTTACTGTTTACAATTGTTTTCGCTCTCCTTGTTTATTTGTTATTCCAGATGAAGTTGATGATTGGTTTTTCAATCTCTGTGAAGAACTGAGTTAGAATTTTGACGGGATTGCAGTGAATCTGTACACTGTTCTTTTTATGATGGCCATTTTTACTCTCTTAACCCTACTGATTCATGAGCATGGAAGATCATTCCGACTTCTGAAGTCCTCTTCGATTTCTTTCTTCAGAGATGAAGTCCTGTCATACAGATCTTTCACTTGCTTGGTAGTTACATCAACATATTTTATGTTATTTGTGACTATTGTGAAATGTGTTCTTCCCCTAATTTCTTTCTCAGATTGTTTATTCTTTGTTTAGAGGAAGGCTACTAATTTTTTTAAGTGAATTTTATATCTAGCCACTTTGCTGAATTTCTTTATCAGGTGTAGGAATTCTCTGGTAAATTTTTTGGGGGGTCACTCACATATACTATCATATCATTTGCAAATAGTGATATTTTGACTTTGTCCTTTCTAATTTGTATCTCTTTGACCACTTGTTTTGTCTCATTTTGATTGGGATTGCATTGAATTTGTAGATTGTTTTTGACAGGATGACCATTTTTACTATATTAATCCTTCCAATCCATGAGCATGGCAGATCTTTCCACCTTCTAAAGTCTTCTTTGATTTCTTCAGAAATTTGAAGTTCTTGTCATACAAATCCTTCACTTGCTTGGTTAGAGTCACACCAAGATACTTTATATTTTTTGTGACTATTATGAAGGGTGTCATTTCCCTAATTTCTTTCTCAGCCTGTTTATTCTTTTAGTATAGGAAAGCTACTGATTTGTTTGAGTTAATTTTATATCTGACCACTTTGTTGAAGTTGTTTATCAGCTGCAGGAGTTCTATGGTGGAGTTTTTCGGGTCACTTAGGTATATGATCATATCATCTGCAAAGAGTGATAATTTTATTTCTTCCATACCAATTTGTATGGCTTTGACCTCCTTTTCTTGTCTAATTGCTCTAGCTAGAACTTCAATTACTATATTGAATAGATAGGGAGAGAGAGGGCAGCCTTGTTTAGTCCCTGATCTTAGTGGGATTGCTTCAAGTTTCTCTCCATTTAGCCTTAAACTGTAGTGATCTGATAGGAGGCATGGGATTATTTTAATCTTCTTGTATCTGTGAAGGTTTGTTTTGTGACCGATTATATGGTCAATTTTGGAGAAGGTACCATGAGTTGCTGAGAAGAAGGTATATTCTTTTGATTTAGGATGAAATATTCTATAGATATCTGTTAAATCCATTTGGTTCATAACCTCGGTTAGTTTCACTGTGTCTCTGTTTAGTTTGTGATTCCAAGATCTGTCCATTGATGATAGTGAGGTGTTGAAGTCTCCTCCTATTATTGTGTGAGGTGCAATGTGTGCTTTGAGCTTTAGTAAGGTTTCTTTTATGAATGTGGGTGCCCTTGCATTTGGAGCATACATGTTTAGAATTGAGAGTTCTTCCTGGTAGATTTTTCCTTTGATGAGCATGAAGTGTCCTTCCTTATCTTTTTTGATGACTGTTGGGTGAAAGTCGATTTTAAACGATATTAGAATGGCTACTCCAGCCTGTTTCTTGGGACCATTTGCCTGGAAACTTGTTTTCCAGCCCTTTACTTTGAGGTAGTGTATGTCTTTATCGCGGAGGTGTGTTTCCTATATGCAGCAAAATGCTGGGTCCTCTTTATGGATCCAGTCTGTCAGTCTATGTCTTTTTATTGGGGAATTGAGTCCATTGATGTTAAGAGATATTAAGAAATAGTGATTGTTGGTTCCTGTTATTTTCGATGTAACTTTTAGGTTTGTGTGGCTATCTTCTTTTCAGTTTGTTGAAAGATTACTTTCTTGTGTTTTCTAGGGTGTGGTTTCCCTCGTTGAGTTTATGTTTACCATTTATTATCCTTTGTAGGGCAGGGTTTGTGGAAACATATTGTATAAATTTGGTTTTGTCATGGAATATTTTGGTTTCACCATCTATGTTAGTTGAGAGTTTTGTTGCGTGTAGCAGCCTGGACTGGCAATTGTGTTCTTTTAGGCTCTGTATGAGTTCTGCTCAGGATCTTCTAGCTTTCATAGTCTCTGGTGAGAAGTCTGGTGTAATTCTGATAGGTCTGCCTCTATATGTTACTTGACCTTTTTTCCCTTACTGCTTTTAATATTCTTTCTTTGTTTTATGTATTTGGTGTTTTCACTATAATGTGACAGGATGAATTTCTTTTCTGGTCCACTCTATTTGGAGTTCTGTAAGCTTCTTGTATAATTATGTTCATCTCTTCTTTAGGTTCGGGAAGTTTTCTTCTATAATTTTGTTGAAGATATTTACTGGTCCTTAAAGATGGGAATCTTCACTCTCTTCTATACCTATTATCCTTAGGTTCTGTCTTCTCATTGTGTCCTTGATTTCATGGATGTTTTGGGTTAGGACCTTTTTGCATTTTGTATGTTCTTTTACTGTTGTGTCGATGTTGTCTATGGTATCTTCTGCTCCTGAGTTTCTCTCTTCTATCTCTTGTATTCTGTTGGTTATGCTTGCATGTATGACTCCTGATCTCTTTTCTTGGTTTTCTAACTCCAGGATTGTCTCTTTTTTATGATTTCTTTATTGTTTCTATTTCTATTTTTAGTTCCTGGATAGTTTTGTTCATTTCCTTTGTCTGTTTGATTGTGTTTTCCTGTGATTCTTTAATGGATTTCTGTGTTTCACCTTTAAGGGTTTCTAGTTCTTTACCTCTGTTCTCTTGTGTTTCTTTGTAAGGAGCGGTTAGAATATTCGCCGCCACTAGATGGCGCTGACTTCCGCTATTACTCTGAGGATAGCGCGCGTAAACCCCGAAGCACATTATGGGTGTACATGACTAATCACCGCCCATTCCCGGGGCACACCAACCAATGGAGTGCACGCTGCCCCGGGACTATATAACACCGCCATCTTGGGCCCCGTGCGATTCTCCCACTATCTATGGCAACAATAAAGCTGAACTGTAGAAGAAGCCTGCCGTGTGTCCGCGTGTCTTCTTGCCGGCGAGAGGCGCGCGCGCCCCACAACTGGTGCTGAAACCCGGGACGCCGGGAGCCTTTTCACATCAAGGAGAACCCCCGCCGATCGGCGGAAGGCTTCACGATTCTACAGTGGCAGGTGAGCTCTCTCAAATCTGAGCCAGAGCGGGACCACAAATTAAGAGCTCGACCAAAAAGGAGGAGAAATGCAT
>CM052711.1:47757621-47774611 GCA_028551405.1 Uromys caudimaculatus
TCCCCCCCCCCCCCCCCCGGTCTTCCTGGAGGCTGGACCACCAACCAAAGAATACACATGGAGGAACCCATGGTTTGGACCACATATGTGGCAGAGGAGGGCCTTGTTGGCCATCAGGGGGAAGAGAGGCCCCATTAAAGGGGAAAGTCAAGGTGGGAATATGGGAGTGGGTGGGTGGGTTGGTGGGAGGTGGAATTCCCTCATAAAGATGGGGGAGAGGGAAGGGATATGTGGTCTCCAAAGAGGAGACCTAGAAAGGGGGAAACATTGGAAATGTAAATAAAGTATCAAAAAAAATATCTAAAAAGCACTTAAAGGTTCAACATCTTTAGTCATCAGAGAAAGGCAAATCAAAACTCTGAAATTCCATCTTACACCTGCCAGAATGGATACGGATCAAAAATTTACATAACAGCTCATGCTAGCTAGGATGTGTACAAAGGGGGGCACTTTTCTGTTGATGATGGGAATACACACTTGTACAGCTATTTGGAACTCAATTTGGCATTTTCTTTTTCAGAAAATTGGTATTACATTATCCTCAAGCCGCAGCTCTACCACTCCTGGGCATATGTTCCACCATATCAAAAGGACGCCTGCTCAGCTATATTCACAGCAGCTTTACTTGTAATAGTGAGGAACTGAAAACAACCTAGATGCCCCTCATCCAAAAATGGATAAAGAAAATGTGGTATAGTTACTAATGGTTTAATATTCAGTTATTAAACATAGTGGCACCACGAAATTAGCCAGCAAATGGGTAAAACTAGAAAAGATCATCCTGCATTAGGTAACTTGGACCCAGAAAGACAAACATAGTGTCTAGTTACTTATAAGGGATTATTTGCCATAAATTAAAAGATAACCATTCTACACAAGGGTTGGGATAGAAATGGGAATAGGAGTGATCAGGTTGGGGGAATACTGAGGGAAAAAGTACTGGGAAAGACAACTAGAATTGGTAGAGGGGCTATATCTGGGGCAAGACAGAAACCTATGGCAATGGACACTCCTAGGAATTAAGAGAGAGACCCTATCTAAGGCTCCTGGCAATGGGGGATATGGATTCTGAACTAGCCATCTCCTGAAACCAGGCAAGACTTCCAGCGGAGGAACTGGGACACAAATTTCTCCACAAATCGTTCAACAATTTGCCCTTCCTTCAAGATGTACAGGGGTCAAAAAATAAAGCAGAAATTGAGGGAGTGACCAACCAATGACTGTTCCAGCTTGAGACCCATGCCGTGAGAGAGAGACCTCCCTTGTACTGCGTGTATTCTCCTACTCTTGCAGAGAGGAGCCTAGCAGAACTGTTGTCAGAGAAACTTTACCCGGTAACGGATGGAAACGGAAGCAGAGACCCACAACCAAACATTAGTAGGAGCTTGGGAAATCCTGCAAAAGGGTAGGATGGATTGTAGAAGGAAGGGATGGGGGTCAAGGACACCACAAGAAAACACACAGGATCAACTAACCTGAGAGCAAAGGGCCTGAAAGAGACTGAACCAGCAGCAAGTGATTATGCAAGGTACTAGCCTTGGCCCTCTGCAGTATGTTGCTGTTATGTACTGTGGTCTTCATGTGAGGCTCCTAACTGTGTGGGCAGAGTGTGTCTCTGACTCTGTTACCTGCTTTTTTTCATACTGGGCTGCCTTGTATAGCCTCAATAGGAGACGATAAGCTTAGTCTTAATGCACCTTGATATGCCAGGGGTAGTTACTATCCATGGAAGACTTCTCTATTTCTGAATAGAAACAGAGAAAGAGTAGGTGGGAGGAGGGGAGAAGGTAGGATTTGCAGAAGAGGAGAGCAGGGTAAGTGTGGTTGGGGTGTAAAAAAAACATGAATTAATTAATTGTACATGAAAAAGTAAAACAAAAGAACATCAAAACAAGCAAACAACCAAAAGCAACAAGTAAAGAAAACAAAGTTTGAAAAATCTGTATCAATAACATAGAATTGAGAATATACTTCACATCTTATATCAGAAAATAGGAAAGATAGGACCAGAAAACAGATAACTGTGAGAAGACTAAGTTAACAAGAGCCAGGCTGACACCACTTCAGTCTACAAAATTTGGAGAGAGTAGGCCTAAGTTTCTGTTTCTCAGAAATGAGAACCTAGATCCAAAAACCTGTGGTCAGTCAACCACTGCCTGGGGCAGTCAGTCCAGGAGTACCTTGTCATTCAGCCTGAAATAAAATCAGATAGCTAAAATAAGTAACCAATTCCATGGGAAGTCACCAGAGCCTACCCATCTGTAGAATCAGTCAGACCCCTAGACATAGAGCAATTGAACCATCAAGGTAAAGGGGCACACACGCCTCCCTAAAATTCCTCTAACTGACAATAAAAGCTGGGTCTCCAAGTCCACCAGTGGTCACTGTTCCAAATGGGGAGATCCCTACAAGCAGAAAACTCAACTATATAAACGATACTTACTTTTACATACTGTTTAAGTCTGAGACATCATTTTTCAACAATTCTTGGACCATAACCAGGGATCAAGTTTGAAAATGCTTGAACACCAGGAAGATGCATTAGCATCACAGAGAGGCAATGGGGCAATCTGCTACTTGTTACCTCTGTTCCTGTTCAATTTCTTATAAAATATTTCTTAAAAATAAGTGTCTTTAACTGTAATTACTAGGAACGTTACTCATAAATAGTTCTATCATACAATATCTATAATTCATACCAAGATATTAGTTTTACATGGCTTACCTTAACTAGCCTATAAGTCAAATCATATCTAGTAAAATACTGTGATTTGGAGCATTATATTAGCAAATGTATGAAATACTGTATTTTACAATATTAAGAAAACAATTTCTTAACATTGGATGCCTATTTACGTATTTCTGGTTCCACTTTTGACTGTGATAGCCTTCATACAAAGGTTTGGACATGGTTGGATAAGTGGAGTGCATATTATCTAAAGATAACTTGAATTATCACTCTTTATATAAGATAATCTATTAACTGTTAAGTAGTATGAATATACAAGAGATATATTTGATATTTTAATAATTTAAATTTTAAAACATGTCTGAATTCAAGATAATGACTTATTAATTTCAGTTTTATATTAGAAGTCTTAAAATATCCATTGATTTTATCAGATTGATTCTATAGACTTTATAGGATTCTATAAGAAATGTTACTGGGGTTTAATTAAAATATAATTAAATTCATAAAGTTAACTCTGTGTGTCCTTCATGAATTATATTATAACAAAATGTCAATTTAACAAAATTAAATAAAAATTGAGTTTATTTATCATTAACTTAAAAATTGAAGTGCTAAAGTTTTACAAATACACTTGCAAGTATTAAGTAATTATTTTTAAAAAGTTGAAAGACTGTGTCTTTATATTTTGTAATTTCATTGAAAAGAATGTTTACTATACCAACACACAAAAATATCTTAATTCAAATGTAATCCTGTTTAGTAGTAAATTCCTGTGTTGGAAAAAAACTCTCATACTACAGGGATAAAGAATGATTAATTTTCAAAGAAAATATCATTGACAATCTGAAGAAAAATGTAAGAAACAAGATACTAAGATTTTAAAAAGATAGCTGTCTATAAACCTAATTTTCTTAAACAAAATACTACTTGATAACTATAACTTCTTCGTATGTGTAAAATAAAACCATTTACTAATCAGAGAATATTTAGAACATAGTTCTTAACAATGAGGGAAGAGAAGCTTACCTTTGACTTTTTGCTTTTATTTAGGTCATTTACGAAAGGGCTAAAAGGGTAGTTCCTAAGCTTTTACTAACTACAATGTCCATGATTATCCAGAGATTTGCATAAAAAGATCAAGATAATGAGGTGATTATGCACAGATTCAAAATTTCAATCATGCCATCCGTAGGTGGTCTCAATAATGAGATCCTCTTTGCCTAGAGGGAATGAAAAAAATCAGCATGCTGGTTTCTTGGAAAATTAGGGGAAATTGTACATCTAAAGACAGTAAATTCAATCATAAAATTAACCTATATTGTCATATTGCTCAAATAATTAGCTCCTTTATATCATTCGAGTTTATTTTCAATATCATTTGCATATTATGTGCTTCAATATATAAAGTGTGTATAAATTGTTCAAATTATTCAAAATTCTTACATGATAAATTTAATTTTGATTTGAAAATCAATTTAAAATTAGACATGTTTTAAAATGGATACGTAAAAGAGAGCTAAACTGTCCACCTTCTTCAGCCCCTACTATGTTGCCCAGTCAACAAAAAGCACATGATGAACTGATCATGTATTAAAAATTAATTTTCATAGAGTAAATTATAAAGCTGACCACCATATTCTCACTTCAAGCTAATATGTACATTTTGAAAACATAGAAATTCTAAGGTTTAGCAAATGATCTAAAACAAGGTGAAACCAAATATACTTCAATTAAATTTATTTGACTGAAGAACAAAGTTTAGAGAGAGAGATTGAGTGACAGAGACTGAGAGAATATAATCTATGTCAAGAGAATAGAAAGACATAGACAGGATAGAGATGTGTATGGTATCACATGCATCTAGATTTTCCTACTGCTATAAAGTTATGAAGAAACCATTTATATTATTTGTCCTAAAGTATATATAAATATGATATATATATATATTCATATATATTCATATATATTCATATATATTCATATATAATCCAAACCCAAACACAGGATTTTTCTGCAATCATTCCGAGAAGTTTAGGTAAACTTTAAAAACAAGAAAATAAAGCAATGACAGAACTCTGCTGTCCATAGTTTGTTACCAACTTGTGTGAATATGTAAATGGGAAAGACTGATGAACTATGCTCCTAACTTTAGTCAGTCTTAGGAATCAAGTATCCAAAGACTACACCAGGATTGCCCTTGACTCAAGGTTTTGAGTGTCTCTCTTTGCTTTCAAGATCAAACTGATGCAGTTTATCAATACTTCCGGTTATGAATTAGACATGGAATTAGAGTGAGATGGAAACCTTGTTTTCGTCACGTCTCATCTACCTTTTCTCCAATACCTTTGTGTCTTTATGCCAAGTATAAGCAACACTACCATTGTTATCAGCTCTGTATGTCGTAGCTCTAAAATAAAGCTTGATGATTTGTTTCATGAGGAATCCCACTTTGTCTTTTCTTTTTCAGGGAGTCACATCTCACTTTCCTTTTCTTTGTCATATCTCCTCATGCTCTTAGCCTGTCCTTATTCTGTCTGTCACTATCTGTTTTCACTTTCTTTCTATGGCCGAGTACAGTGAGACTTGTCCAAGAATGATGTTTTCAGATTTTAGATTTGTTTGGTTTGGATTGGTTTATTATATTTTTCTTAACAAGCTTCTCACAAAAATCAAATTTCTTACCAAATCCTATCAGTAGGCTTATGACTTTTCAAGATAAGCTGTGGCTGTTAGAACTCCGCACATGGGGGTGAAGAGCTAATTCCAGAATGCCTTCTGTAGTAGGAGACATTCTGAGAAGAGCACCAGGCAGTGCCATCATTTGCAGATGCTGCCCCCAGCAGTCTTGGACTACAAGCTTCAGAGCCAGGAAGTGCTATTACAGAGAAGACCTGCCAAAGCTAAGAGTGGCCAGTGCAGACAATGACTTCTATCATAGAGAAAGTGTATTTTCCATTGCTGTGAACTGAAACATTTTTATTTCAAGCTGTAAATGGTGCGAAAGGAAAATCTAGATTAGAACAGAAGAAATTATTTTCATTATAGCTTTTATTGCTTAGGCAGTTTAAATATGTTACTTTCAGTAGCAATAATGCTAAAACAGTTATGTAAAACTTATTAGAGAGTGTTCATTGATGTTTATAATAGGTCATGCTCAAAAGTCTCAAGTTTCTCTTATACACTATTTTATCAATATTTCCTTAGCTATACTGTTTTAAACTTTAAATTTTATAGCTATCCCCTTCTGAAAGCAAGAATAACAAAAAATACATGCCAATTTCACATAATTATTGTTAAAATTGGATTAAATGAAATAATATAAATCTGATGAATATTGATGACAATCATCAATGCACTTAGGAAGGTTTTATAAGTAGAGAAATGAATATGTATATAAAATTTAGTTGTTATGTAAACACATGCAAATGTATAACTATTTTTAAATTTTTCTAGAAAATGTTTAAATTAATTTGTATCATATCTGAACTTAGATCTTTAATTGTGTTTTCTTCTTTCATATATTATATCCTGACAACAGTTCCACCTCCCTCCACTCCTCCCAGTCCCTCTCCAGCACCTTCCATCTCCTGAGATCTACTCCTCCTCTGTTTCTCTTTAGGAAAGAGCAGGCTTCCCAGGGATATCAACAAAAAACAGTCTAACAAGCTATACTAAAACTGGGCACACACCCTTTTATCAACACTGGGCAAGGCAAACTAATAGAAGGAAAGGGAGCCCAAAAGCAGAAAGAAAAGTCAGAGACAACACCCACTCCCATTGTTAGGAGTCCCACAAGGACCCTAAATCACATAACCATAACATGTATAAAGAGGACCTATATGGGTACTTCTTGGTCGATTCTGTGGGCCACACTCTTGTGATGCTTTTTACCTCTCTGGCTTCTATGATTCTTCTTCCCCATCTTCCATGGTGTTATGTGAGCTCTGATATTTTTCTGGGACAGTTCGTCTGCCCCCATCATTTGGTGGATGAAGCCTTTCTGATGACGATTGGGCTAGATTCCAGTCTATGAATATACATGAATATCATTAAGAATCATTTCATTGATTTTGTACATTTGCATTTGTTTCTATCCTAGGCGTCTGGGCTATCCAGGCTCTGGTTCTTGGCCATTTAGGCAGTGTCAAGCAGAGTGTGGGCCTTAAGTTTGGCCAATCATTGGTTGGCCACTCCCACAAATACTGTGTCACATTTACCCCAGTACATCTTGCAAGCAGGAAAATTGTAGATTGAAGGTTTTGTGGATAGGTAGATGACCTATTCCTACCACTGGAAGACTTGTCTGGTTACAGAAGATGGCTTGCTCAGGCTTCATATAGGCCTTTATTAGGAGTCTTCACTAGGGTCTGCCTTATAGATTCCAAGGAGTTTCAATCACATTATGTTTTCACATCTCTTCCAATTTCCCTCAATACCAGCCATATCTCCCAGACAATTTAATCTTTTATAAAGTTCCAGGGGGGTTCCTGCTGTCTCTCTTGTCCTGATTAAAGAAACAGAATGTTATACCTGTGACCTGGCCAGCTGTCTGTTTTATTTGAGGGCTTGATCTTAAGGTGAATTTTGAAGAATTTCCACTTAATAAAAAGGCTTTTATCATTACCTAAAACTTTGAAAGCAGCTAGTCTCAGCCTGAGCAAAATCCCTCAAACCTGAGATAAAGCCCTTGGTAAATTACCACCTCTGGGCATATACCCAAAAGAAGTCCCAACAAATAACAAGGACACATGTTCCACTATGTTCATAGCAGCCTTATTTATAAGAGCCAGAAGCGGGAATCAACCCAGATGACCCTCAACAGAGGAATGGATACAGAAAATGTGATACATTTGCACTATGGAGTATATGCAGCTATTAAAAATAATGATTTCATGAAATTCGCAGGCAAATGAATGGAATTAGAAAATATCATCCTGAGTGAGGTAACCCAGTCTCAAAAGAACACACATGGTATGTACTCACTGATAAGTGGATATTTGTCAAAAACAAGCTCAGAATACTCATGATATGACTAACAGACTATATGAAACCCAAGAAGAAAGAAAATCACACCAAAGTGTGGATGCTACAGTCCTACTGAGTAGGGGGAAGAGAATAATCTCTGGAAAGTAAAGGGAGAGTGGAAACTGGGATGGAGAGAGGAGGGGATAGGGAAAAAGAGGGCCAGTTCAGATATGGGAGCAGATGGGGGAGAAGTACAGAGGGTCAGGAATTTGAAGGTAGATGTGTAGCAGTGGGGAGGGAGAAGTGGAGGCAACCTCTATAAAGTCCCAGATGCCAGGGATGCAGGAGGTTCCCCAAAAGGAGGACATTAGTCAAAAATACCCAATAAAGGGGAGATAGAACCTGTAGAGACCATATCCACTGGACAGGCACTGTTCCCACTTGAGAGATTGGGACACCAATCCACCTAGAAGATATTAATCCAGAATTCTTCCTGTCAAAAGGAAATGCACAGACAAAGAGTGGAGCAGAAACTGAAGGAAAGGCCTTCCAGAGACTACCCCACCTAGGGATCCATCACATATACAGACATCTAAACCCAGAAACTATTGCTGATGCCAAGAAGTGCTTACTGAGTCCAGTATAGTTGTCACCTGAGAGACTCTGCCAGAGCTGGACCAATGCAGATATGGATGTACACAGCCAAATATTAGACTGAGCTAAGGGACCCCAATGTGAAGTTAGGGCAAGGAATGTAGGAGCTGAAGGGGTTTGCAACCTCATGGGAAGAACAACAATATCAACCAACCAGACCCCTCAGAGCTCCCAGAGACTAAACCACCAACGAAAATGTACACTGGGTATATCTACGGCTCCACCTTGATATGTAGCAGAGGATTGCCTTATCTGGCATCACTGGGAGGGGAGCCCCTTGATCCTGTGGAGACTTGATGACCCAGGATAGGGGAATGAAAGGCCACTGAGGCAGGAGTGGTGGGTGGGTAGAGGAGCACCCTCATAGAGGCAAGGGGAGGGAGGAGGGTATAGTGGGCTTGTGGAGGGAAAACTGGGAAGGGGTGTCTTAGTCAGGGTTTTTATTCCTGCACAAACATCATGACCAAGAAGCAAATTGGGGAGGAAAGGGCTTTTTGAGCTTACACTTCCATGCTGCTGTTCATCACCAAAGGAAGTCAGGACTGGAACTCAAGCTGATCGGGAAGCAGAGGCTTCCTGAGGCCATGGAGGGATGTTTCTTACTGGCTTGCTTGCTTCTCCTGGCTTGCTCAGCCTGCTTTCTTATAGAACCCAAGACTACCAGCCACTCACAAGATGCCCTCCCCCCTTGATCACTAATTCAGAAAATGCCCTACTGCTGGATCTCATGGAGGCATTTTCTCAACTGAAACTCCTTTATCTGTGATAACTTTAGCTTGTGTCAAGTTGACATACAAAACTAGCCAGTACAATTGACCCCTTGTCAACTTGACATGCAAACACATCACCAATAAGCCTCGACCCTTACTTCCTTATTCATCCCCAAGATCTAAATAACTTTAAAAATCCCAGTCTTTGCAAATTCTTACATATTAACATTTCAGTCCCTTTTAAACATCCAATCTCTTAAAATTCAAGCTCTTTTAAAAATTCAAAGTCTCTTAACTGTGGGCTCCACTAAAATACCTTCTTTCTTCAAGAGGGAAAAATATCAGGCCACAGTCACAATCAAAATCAAAATCAAACTCCAACAATCCAATGTCTGGGACCCACTCATGATCTTCTGGATTCATCCAAGGGCTTGAGTCACTTCTCCAGCTCTGCCTTTTGTAGCACACGCCTTGTCTTCTAGGCTCCAGATGCCTGTACTCCACTGCTGCTGCTGTTCTTGGTGGTCATCTCATGGTACTGGCATCTCCAAAACACTGCTGTCTTCCACTGCAACTAGGTTTACCAGCAGCTTCTCATAGGCTCTCTTCATGGTGCCAAGTCTCACCTCCTTTGAATGACCCCTTCAGTCCTGAGCTGTCAATTGCAACTGAGGCTGCACCTTCACCAATAGCCTTCCACGGCATCTCACAGTGCCCAGGCCTCAGCTGCTCTTCATGAATTCTTTATGCCTTCAAAACCAGTACCACCTGGGTGACTCTTACACATTACCAAGTCCAGCCACAGCACAAGGTACAACCCTGACTATCTCTGGAACACAGCCTCTGCTCTCAGAAAACACTTCTCAGAAGATTTCACCTCAATGATGCTGGTCTCCTCTCAGTCATCACCAATTTCCGAGCTCCAACCAACCAGGATCAATAGTGCCAGCAATGCAATGGTTTTGTTTTAGTAGTTCTGGTATCTTGTAATTCATAGCTGATCCTTCATCCCCAGCTAACCCAAACCACAGAATGTTCACAGTCAAAATAGCAATAGCCCTGAGAAAAGTCTTTAATCTTCCCTCTGAAATTTCACAATCCAGACCTCTATCTTCTGCACTGTTCTCAACATTATCTTCCAAGCTCCTACACAACATCTCACAAAGCTCTTAACACCGAATGAATATTCTAGCCCAAAGTTCCAAAGTCCTTCCACAGTCCTCCCCAAAACATGGTCAGATTGTCACAGGAATACCCCACTATGCTGGTACCAAATTGTCTTAGTCAGGGTTTCTAATCCTGGACAAACATCATTACTAAGAAGCAAATTGGGGAGGAAAGGGTTTATTGAGCTTACATTTCCGTGCTGCTGTTCATCACCAAAGGAAGTCAGGACTGGAACTTAAGCACATCAGGAAGCAGGAGCTGATGCAGAAGCCATGGAGGGATTTTTCTTAACTGCTTGCTAGCTTCTCCTGGCTTGCTCAGCCTGCTTTCTTATAGAACCCAAGACTTTCAGCCCACAGATGGTACTACTCACAAGAGGCCCTACCCCATTGATCACTAATTGAGAAAATGATTTACCACTGGATCTCATGGAGGCATTTTCTCAACTGAAACTCCTTTCTCTGTGATAACTTCAGCTTGTCTCAAGTTGACACACAAAACCAGCCAGTACAAGGGGGATAACATTTGAAATGTAAATAAGTAAAATAACCAATAAAATTTTTGTAAAAATACCCTTTCTTTCCTGGAACAAGTTTTTCACCTCAGAAAATGTTAGGTTTCTTGGTGCACAGATTTAGATGTTTTGTAACTTAGTTTTTGAACACCTAAAAACATAGTGCATCTTAACATTGAGTAGATGGCAGAACTAACCTCTTCATTTTACTGAACCTGGAAACTACAAAAGGAAGAATTCCAAGCATACCTTCCATGATTTGAATTCCTCACTCTATGCCTAGCTGTCAAAAGTTTTCACTGCCTCATGAGTGCTCCAAGCTGAAGACCCCCACTTAACATACAAGACTTTTGAGGGCTTTCTAAAGACAAACTGTAGGAATTTCATACCTAATTTTTATACCTTTACATTCTCGACCTACATTATAGGAATTTTTTAGCTTGATACACATGATACATTTTCTCTTTTTCTAAGATATTCTGTAGCACTATGTGTGTTTTCCTACAAACTGTCTGAGCCATTCCCTTCAGTGCCCATTGCTTCTCAGAATTCTTTGTGGTACTGCCTTGCCCAGATTCCCCTACCCAAAGTACCAGAGCTGCTCTACAGGAAAGTTTATTCAAAACAAACAAATATCACTGAGTTTTAGTAGTGTCAGATCTTCAAGTGGATTTCTGCATTTGTATAAAACTTAAACTTTGCACAATGGTTTTTCTCCTATGCTCTCAAGTTTATAGTGCAAGAATAGACGTCTTAAATCTCAAGAAAAATAATCTAGACAACACATAATAATCAGAGCATCCATGCAGAAATAAGCATCTCTAGTGGCATACTTTTACAATAAAATCAGTTTCTAGGCACTTCCTCAAAATTCCTTGTAATACCAATATATTTTGAAGTGCTATTATTTTTCAAAATAGATAAACTAATTTTAATCAGATATGTTCTTTAGCTTCCTTGGTAATAAATCATGAGAAGGTGTTGATAAAACAGGAATTATTCCTGGTAGATTTTGCTTTCTGATGTCTTAATAGCTTCCTACTGGGATGTGTTAAAGCATCCCCTAGGGATATTTACACAATTTAACTTTAACTAATAGCTAACGAGTCAGCATGAAAGATATTGCATCTTTAGTGAAACTGAAAGAGGTGGTATCATTTACAACTGTTGTCTTGATATGTTTTTGCTTATTTAATTGTTTTAATTAAAATATATATGTTCAAATAAAAAGAAATATTAAAATAACTATTTTCAAAACTTGAATTTCAAAATACATGCATGAATCATATTCTGCATTATGCCTGTTGAAATTTTATATTTACTGCTATTTAATTAGGTAATCACTAATGAATGAATAAGCCCAATATTTATAAAAAGTTCTAATTATCCAGATGCTATAATAAGAACCAAATTACTTAAATGACCTAGAAATGAGTCTTGAAGAGACCCCATTTTTGTTATTGTGAAGGACATTTGAGATAATTACAATCCTTTGTGTTAAAGGATATTGTTAATTAAAAAATAAAACGTTCTCTGGGAAGACAGAGAGGTACTTGAATAGTTGTGGGTTAGTAATGCTGTTAAGATAATTAGAACTCTTTTAAGCAGATAGAAGAAATCATCTTCAAGACCAGGATGGGTAGATATATACAACAGGACAAATCTGCATTTGTTGGAAACATTCCTCAGATCATAAGAAGGACTGAATGGTAAACACACTGTAGTAACAAATGCTAATAGGTTGACTGGTTTTCTGTTTTGGGCAAGGGAGGTGGGTTGAGGGAAGACAATAAATCAAGTTTAGTCTTGTTTACAAATCTCGGATCCCAATGATGCTCCCACAGTCCAAACTGAAGCCTCATCTGAGCTATTCTAGCATGATTGGAACAACTATGCAAGGCAAGAAGGAGAAAAAAAAAGATGCGTTTATTTAGATAGGAAAATTTCTATCTAAATTCCTACAGCAATGTTGAATAATAAAAAATAGTGTTCTAACTGATTATGACTTGTATACTTTTACCAGCCTAATAGATAGAAATTCTAATAGTCTCTCACAGTATTAGTCACAAGAGTGTGAACTCCTCTATCTTTTTTTTTTAGGATATAAATTGAGTTTCTTGATATTATACAGTGGGCTTTTTCTCTGACTATATGTGTATTTGTCTGTGTATGTGTACGTGAGAAAAACTAATACAATACAAGGCTAACAAATTGGCAACAATAAGAAAGACCGTATTATTCACTACTCTATGTACCCATTTATCCAGGCCAATTGTACCTCATATATTCTCTTTTCTATGAACTTCAAACATTGTTACTCTTTCTATTATGATTACTGCTAAAAATATGTACTCTCCTAAGAACAGTGTTTTAATTCTAGTATTACAACTATTATGGCTACTACTAGTAATAAGTAATTCAAAATTTGAACAGTATCGTGCACAAAACTGAATAAAGATTAACTTTTATTGCCATTATGCTTTATTAGAACTATTGTTAAATTAATAAATTTTTAGCTTTGCTTATCTGTAGGTAGCTTATCATTTTCATTAAAATTATAAAGTAATTTGAAATGTAAATTATTTATATACAAATATAACTGTATCTTTTGATATTATTCTAGGTTAGAATTCACATACCAGTTTTAATTACAGGAAAGATAACTAATGAGAGCCTGCAGGTGGAATCAGGCATCTGAATAATAATGGGCAGGCAGTCTATTCAGAAAACTATAGCAATTAAGACAGAACAGACCCCAGTTTAAGGCTGTAGGGCAAAGGCTGAAGCACTTGAGTAGATTCATCAAATATCTTGAAGACAACTCCCACAAAGAGATAATAGTAAGCAAGACTGCAGATGGTTCCTTGCTAGGAGGTAAATGCTCTGAGACTAAGAATAGTCTCTGTTTTTATCCAATGCATTTTAGGCTCATAAAATTGTCTAGGGGATGATATGAATACAACTTATTCAACAAATTCAAATTTTCATTAATTTCTTTAGTATGTATTTAAGACAGACAAGATATCATTTGAATAAGAAAGCATTGGCTATATTTTGAGTGTTTGCAATATAGAATGAATTTTCATACTTCAAGCACTGAAATACTTAAAATGTTTTATAGACTACATATAATTAATGGCAGATCTTGAAACTTCACTTAACTGAGTGCCAAAGTGTTGAATAGACAATATGAAAATCCAGTATTTTGTTTTTAATCGAAAGAAAAGATTTCAGTAGTTCTTTTGTAAAGGAACACTTTGTGCAAAGTCTATTAACAGTTTCTTTGCATAAACCACATCTGATAGAACTGGGATTCGTTTCTCTGTAGGATTAGGAAAGGATTTGTGGATCACTTCGTTTCAAGTATGTTATTTAAGCAATGTGGAGCTGATTTTTCTTCTTTGACACATAATATCCTGTCCAACTCATGCATGTTATAAAGATGAGCTGAGATAAGCTTTCATGAATACAGTTTAAGAGATAAAAAGTTTAAAGCTAAAATTTTAAATTTAAATGTGTATAAATAATGATGAAATGGGTTTTGATATTAGCATTTGGCAGAATATCAAGAAGGAATGTTGACTTATAAAAGATACTTCCCTATCCCAGAATGTTCAATATTTTTGATTCCTCTTCTTCTGTCCCTGCCCAGCTAAAAATTAAATATGCATTAAATACCTATACGTCATTTGATAGCACTCTTTTATGTGCTATTATTTAATCCATCTGCTGGGAATGTTGTATCTGCTTTGTTCTAATGATAAAACATTTGATATGGTATTCCATTTTTATAATTCTGTTTAAGAGTAATTGCTGTATCTTTGTTCTGATGTTGTGCTTCGTTTAAGTAGGAATCCATTTCTGTTTCATTTGTGGTGGAACGAGACCTCCAAATCATATGTGTTAATCATAGGACTTTAATCCTCATGACAAATTGAACATGCTGAGTGCCATCAGTTTCTCCTCTGTCATTTGGGATTAGACACATACCTGCATAAATAGTAATTGAAAGGAAATAAAGACTGGATAGAGAACAGTCTATCCCAAATAATATTACTTAATTATTCAAGGTCACTTTTTGTCAGTTTCAATAAAAATTAGAGATCATTTATTAAGGTTAGTCTAATGGCACACACCTTTCATTCCATCTACACTTCAGAGAATGTCATATGAGGCAATTGAGTCACATCTGAGCTACAGACTGAGTTCAAAATCAACCAGAATAATTTAGTAAGAATTTGTCTCAACAAAGCTGAGAATATAGACTTTAATAGACTATAGCACTATAGTAGAACCCATGTGGCATGGCCCAAGGTACAGGATAAATGCTCAGCAATTTCTGTTTGATTCTATTGATCAATTTATTTACTTATTTACACATACCATTTCACTATACTTGAAACTTCAATGTTCCTGCCTTATTTTCCCTAATAACGGGATATTGGCTCATATTCCTAATATACAATGGGAGGAATGACAAATGGTAATATAAACAGAAAAAGATATATAATTATGCAGAACTGTTACCTTATGAAAAATGTGATTACTATAGTAAATACATACAATAAATGCAAAGTTGAAAGTTAGATGAACTGTGGTATCTAATGAAAATGATTCTTAAGCAGGAAACAAAATTTAATCATAATTAATTTTATTTGTAGATACTTATAACATAGCAGAAGTGTTCCAAGGAAAATATTTGAGAAAGTAAGGAAAAGTTAAACATTACTTTTACTGAAGATCATCAGACCAGAAAACAGTTTTGAAAACGATTCTTAAAAACATCAAGCAATATGTAAGGATCACTATTTAGATATTTAGTGATACTCTTATCAATATTAGAAACCTGTGAAGATGTACATCTATATATCCACATTTCCATCCCATAGTCCATGAATCCCTTGAAATGTTTAATTTTTAGAATTTTTGTATTACAGACATTTGTATGGAAGGGACAGAAGGAAAAATGGAACACATTATAGAACCCAGAAATAGAAGCATGCACCTACAGTCAGCAGGCAAATGGTCTCAACAAAAAAATAAAAGAAGTTCAGTGGAAGAAGAGTCTTCTCACTATGTAAACCTGGAGTAATTGTGCATCCATTGACAATCTAGTATCCAGCTAAAACCTAATTTGTATAAAAAGTGAAATTTCATGTATCGTTCACTTATGTGTAAATGACAGGAATTTTCTGAAGAAAAAAATATATAAGGGAAGATGCCTTGAAGACTTGTGGCTAAGAAACAAGTTCTTCTGTTTGACATGAGTGACAAAGTGTTGTTTGATATAATTGATCAAGAAGAAATCTGACAATTTCTGTAATCAGTTATTTTTGACAGCTTATGTTTGAAAATCAACAAAATGGTAGAAAATATGGTACAGACTGGAAAAGTACCGGGTTCATCAAAAGAGTTCAAGAAATTTTTACATTCCCAAAACTAATCATAACAATAGTCCAATTAGAACATGTGAAGAAGAGGTCACAGAAACCCCACCCTGGTGTGGGAACAGAAACATATCACAAGTTCATATGCAAAGGGATCACAAGTACAACCAAGAGTGAAGTAGAATGTGATCCCACTTCACCCTGTGGAAATCAGTTAAAATGAAGACATTTGATTACCAAAAAGAAGAAGATAAATGAGATAATATTGATCTTTTAAAACTGACAGGACATGACTTTGGTGGCATGAGAGAAATTATAAGAGGAACAAGTGAGGAGATAATGAACTTATATTGTGTGAATTTTCAATGAAGAAATAAAAACATTAAGAAAAAAACAATAAAAAATAGCAGTGAGGAGACACTACAATGTGCCCACTCATAGATTAGAATAGAAAACAGAACAACAAATTTAGATGATTCTTCGATCTTTACTTAAAAATTTAAATACACAAACTCTGAGCCTTTTACACAGCAGTGGGAATTTATTTAAAAATGCACATATGCACATTACCTGTATCCACAGTAATGAACCATGGGAAAACCAGATATTTCTCAATCTGAGTCCTGTTCAATAAAATGTGGCACAATTTTGCAATGTAATACTACTTAACAAGAAAAAATTACTGTTATATAAAAGCAAGTGAAACTAAATACACTCATGCTGAGAGAAAAATTAAGGTTAAACAGACACTATTATGGTATGCAATGCGTGAACAAATTTCCATATCATTTATTAAATGACAGCTTGCCAGGGTGTAGTAATTGTATGCATAGAGGAATGTCTTTCTAGCTATTCGAAGGTAACAATCTCAAACGTGTTAGCACATGCTTCCAGTCACAGT
>CM052711.1:47774711-47797304 GCA_028551405.1 Uromys caudimaculatus
AGAGAGAGAGAGAGAGAGAGAGAGAGAGAGAGAGAGAGAGAGAGAGAGAGAAGGTTCACAGTGAAAACAAATCTTGTGGTAATTGAATTGTTTTATATAATAACTGTTTAGTCATTGCAATATGTAAGTAGAGTACTATGGTTTCATATGACATTAGAGAAAACTGAAAAAAAACATTCAGAAACTCTTTATTATTTAATATAATA
This sequence comes from Uromys caudimaculatus, assembly GCA_028551405.1. Taxonomy (NCBI): domain Eukaryota; kingdom Metazoa; phylum Chordata; class Mammalia; order Rodentia; family Muridae; genus Uromys; species Uromys caudimaculatus. Next base: position 47,774,918 of record CM052711.1, read on the forward strand.
TGATATGAACATAGATTTGTATTGAAAAATAATAATCTGAAACACTTGTACTGTAAGCTTTTTTTGGTAAATTGGGACTCCTTGCCCACATTATTTGATACTTCATTAGGATTCCTTCATGTAATTTAGGAAATTTCCACTGCACCAGTTCTCCTTACACACCTTCAATGTCCCTCAATTCTGGATTTTCTCCTTAAACTCCCTCCTTCAACTCCTTCTTGATTCCCCCAATTCACCTGAGGTTCCCATTTTAACTTTTTCCCTTGGCCCCCAACTCACCCATAAAATTATTCTATTTTACACTCCAAAGAATTATCATGTGTCCCTGTTCGTTCATTCCTGTATAACTACCGTCTGTGGTTTTATGCATTGTAGCTTGCTTATCATTTGTTTGATGGCTAATATTCAGATGTAAGATATAATACCAGATAAACTGAAACTAATAGAGCAGATCCTCGAACACATGGACACAGAGGAAAATTTCCTGAACAGAACACCAATGACTTATGCTCTAAGATTAACAATAGACAAATGGGACCTCATAAAATCGCAAAACTTCTGTAAGACAAAGAACACTGTCAATAGGACAAAACAGCAGCCAACAGATTGGGAAAAGATCTTTACCAATTCTACATCCAATAGAGGGCTAATATCCAATAGATACAAAAAAACTCAAGAAGTTAGACTCCAGAAAGGCAAATAACCCTTTTAAAAATGGGGGTACAGAAATAAACAAAGACTTCTCAACTGAGGAATATTGAATGGCAGAGAAGCACCAAAAGAAATGTTCAACATCCTTAGTCATCAGGGAAATGCAAATCAAAACAACCCTGAGATTCCACCTCACACCAGTCAGAATGGCTAAGATCAAAAACTCAAGTGACACCAGATGTTGGTGAGGATGTGGAGAAAAAGGAACACTCCTCCATTGCTGGTGAGATTGCAAGCTGATGCAACCTCTCTGAAAATCAGTCTGACGGTTCTTCAGAGAATTGGATGTAGTACTACCTGAGAACCCAGCTATACCACACCTCGGCATATACCCAGAAGATGCTCCAACATGTAATAAGGACACATGCTCCATTATGTTCATAGCAGCCATATATATAATAACTAGAAGCTGGAAATAACCCAGATGTCCCTCAACAGAGGAAGGAATACAGAAAATGTGGTACATTTACACAATGGAGTACTACTCAGCTATTAAAACGATGAATTCTTGAAATTCTTAGGCAAATAAATGGAACTAGAAAAATATCACCCTGAGTGAGGTAAATCAATCACAAAAGACCACACATGGTATGTATTCGCTCGTAAGTGGCTATTAGGCAAAGAATGTGGAATACCCATGGTACAACTCACTGACCACATGAAGCTCAAGAGGAAGGAAGACCAAAGTGTGGATGCTTCAGTCATACTTAGAAGAAGGACCAAAATAATCAAGGGAGTATGGGAGGGGTTTGAGAGAGGGAGGGGGAAAAAGAGGGCAGGATCAGGTATGGGAGGAGACAGGGATGATATACAGAGGGTCAGGAATTTGAACAGAGGTGTGTAGCAGTGGGGAATGAGGAGCTGGGGTAGTCACCAGCAAGTACCAGATGCCAAGAAAGCAAGAGACTCCTAGGACACAACAGGGATAGATTTGCTGAAATGCCCAACAAAACGGAGGGGAGATCCTGTAGAGACTTATATCCAGAGGTTAAGCAAGGCCCCGGTTGGGGGATGGGGCCACGCACTCATCTCCAAATTTTAAACCCATAATTACTCCTGTCTAAAGGAAATAATTAGACAAAGTGTGGAGCAGAGACTGAAGGAAAGGCCATCTAGAGACTGCCCCACCTGGGAATCCATCCCAAATACAGACACCAATCCTGGACATTATTGCTGATGCCAAGAATTGCTTGCTAACAGGAGCCTGGTATAGCTGTCTCCTGAGAGTCTCTGTCAGAGCCTGACAAATACAGATGAGGATGTATACAGCCAAACATTGGACTGAACGTGGGAACTCCAGTGAAGGAGTTAGAGAAAGGACTGATGGAGCTGAAGAGATTTGCAACCCCACTGCTTATGTAGCAGAAGATGGCCTTGTTGGGCATTAATGGGAGGAGAGGTCCTGTGAAGGGTCGTTGCCCCAGTGTAGTGGAATGCCAGGGTGGGGAGGCAGGAGTGGATGGGTGGTGGGGGAGCACCCTCACGAAAGCATGGGAAGGGAAAATGGAATAGGGGTTTTTCCGAGGGGGAACCAGGAAAGGGGATAACATTTGAAATTTAAATAAATACAATATCCAATAAAAAACGGAAATACACTGTTTAACATTCTGAGTCTATGTTGCCAAACTCAGACTGATTTTTTTTTCTAGTTTCATCTATTTGCCTACAAATTTCAAGAGGTCATTTTTGAAAGTACTGAATAGTATCCCATTGTGTAAATGTATCACACTTTCTTTATCTCCTCACATGAAGTCACAGAGACTGATGTAACAAGGACAGAGCCTACCTGGATCTTCACTATGTCCTCAGTATATATATTTTAACTCCTAGTTTAGTATTTTTGTGGAACTCCTGATTGTGGGAATAAGTAGGTCTCTGATTCTTGTGACATCTCTTCAGTTTCTTTTCCATCTGTTGTAATGTCTCATCCAACTTTGATATAATGGTTTTCATTTTATCTTTTATTGTTTTATTTTTAAAAATAATAATCTGAAACTCAGAAACAAAACATTGGAAATAAGGTATTGTTCATTTTTCACTAAGACATCTTTTATATTACTGTGGTTCATAACCACAGGCTTTTGTTTGTTTCTTTTGGTTTTCTCTAGTATCTTTAATAATAATTATTTGAAACTATTCTTTGATTTTTTTTTTTGACATTTGTACAAGTTATTTTGATCACATTCATGTTCCAAGTATCCCCTCCCATTTCTCCAAGGATTTTTTCAACACATCAATCACCACTCCCAAATTATGTCTTCTAAAAGAATCTTGAATTCATTTTAATCCTTTGAATCTTCTTTTTTGAGTGACCATGTTCTCTTAGTAGTTACTTGGCTGGGAGGGCTGCCTTGATAACCCAACAGTCCTTGTCCTAGTTTGTACCTCTATTGCTATGATTGATATGAAACAGATTCTTGGTAGTGGAAGGATTGTTTTCTATTAACTAATTTATTTATTTATTTATTTATTTATTCACTTAACCCTAATAGTAACCCTCCTCCTTCTCCAAGTCTCCCTCACAGCCCCTCCCTTTAAATTATATGTTTTAATGCGTTATCTGGGGAAACCAAGACAAGAAATCAAGGGAGGAATCTAAAGGTAAGAATTTTGAAACAGATATCATGGAAGAATACTGCTTACTGGCTGGCTCTTTGTAACTTGCTTAGCCTGCTTTTGTTCATAGTTGGCTGGGTGCTCATATATTAATCATCAATGACTATGAGATTGTAATATGGTGATTCTTAGTGACATTAAAAAAAATCTATATGTTCTGCATGACAGAATTGGTATGGAACTGTACTAGATATGGCATTCTTTTTACTAGGGATAAGATACACCAAGGACTCCTATTTTTTTATATTTGTTACAGAAAAAAAATCATTTACTTTAAGTATGGCAAGAGTTTGTATGATGTTACTCATGGGCAGTAAGCATTTCATATCAATGCACTCAATAATAAATGAATAATATGAATGAACTTTTTACCGACAGTGTGTTCACAAGAGGAGGTATGATTTAGTTACATCTAATAAGCATTTTGCTGTACAGCTGCCATACATGTATTTATAAAAACTTTCCGTTGGCATAGGAGCATGATTTAAATAATATTTTCTCTCCTTAATGTATTAAAAGAAATGTTCAAAAGTTAAAAAGGTGCACTAGAAAGAGATTTTAAGCATATTCTCAAAACAAAATACTATTATTCATTCTTGCTAATTCAGTCTTCAACTCATATTATTCTCCTTGAAAGCCTTTAAAGATATACATGATACCCAAAGTCACACCGTACTCTTCATTAATGAAATCTACTGACTAGAGAAAACAGATGGGAACATTATACTTCAATATTATTCTATTTGGACACTGACTAATGAAATAGGAATAAAGGGCAATGAGGTCCATCTGCTCAGAGAGTGCTTTAGAATAGTGGGATCCAGTCCAGGAAGAACGATGCTCCCTCAGCCATCAACAACGTCATTTCTACCCACTCAGCATAATGACTTTTACTTGGAAATACAATTAGTCTTCTTAAAGATATCTTCATTTCCAATATCATTTGTCTTATACACTGTCAAATGAAATTTGTGGTTTTTTTAAATCCATAAAAAATAAGTTACAAATTGAGCCATTGAAATATTTCTTTCAAATCATGTTTAATCCAAGAACGACTAGTGCTGTATCATTGAAATATATAATCAGTTTAACTTCATTAGCTAATGATTTTTAGTCAGCTTTTGTAAACTGTTTCACACTGTGGCTACTTAAAAAGTAATGGGAATTATAGTCTTGTTTTAATTTGACAAATAACAACCACATATTTTTCTATCAAATAAATGATTTAATGTAATCTCTATATTCCTAAAGTGTAGAATTTAGTTGTACATTTTCATTTAACCTGAAGAAGAATAACTAGTGCTTGGTATAGCACACTAATGGTATTAAGACTAGGAGCCTAAATGCATGAAGAGTAAGCAGCCAATATCAGTTTTTGATACAAAATGATTTCATTCTCAAACTCTGTTACAAAATGTCTAGTTATTTTAAAAGGTAAACAAAAGAGTAAAGGAAAATTGATAAAGGAATAATAGAGGAATGGTCTTCTCTGCAATCATTGAACAAAATGGGCTTTCATTGCTGTAAATGAACACTAAACAATGTTAGAGTTGGCTAGTGTGGGTGACTGAGATGATGTCTTCAGTAGCTCCGCTTGTGAAGGACCTTTCCCTTCTTCTAAAGTCTGCAAGAGCAAATATATTTTTATTGTTGTTTTAGTGAAATTAATATTTCTATTTTCTTACTTAAGATCACTAATTGTAAAAGAGGCATCACATTGCTGAGTTTAATATTTACCGAAAGCATTGTTGAGGTGGCTGTGAAGTGTTTTTAGGAACTACTCTTACTCCTTTTCTGTCTAGAAAGATGATACAAAATTTTTAAATACTATGTATATCTGTTTAAAAATATTTATTAATGTGATATTTTAAAATCCTAATTGTCATCATGTTCTCCATAACTCTGAAAAGTTAATATGAAATAAGTTTTACTTTAATATATATGTATGCTGTTTTCTACTTGGCATGATTTAGTGACAGTTTGAAGAAATAATGTTTGAATAGTTGGTGCCAATGATGATTCCTTTGTAATTCTAAGGTACTGCCAAGGCCTTTAAATTGAAATGGAGTTGTGTATGAACAAAACAATGCACCTAATTTATTGCTTAGAGTAACAACAGTTTCAAAACAAGTTTAAAAACAATTTCATGATATATTTGCAAATTCTCGCTAGCCTGAGATGTGTAGTGGGTAATATCAGGAGGCTAGTGTGAAATATAGATAAAGGTAATTGAATGTGTACATGGAAAGCCCACAGGTGAGAGCAGAATTATTGTAAGAAGCCATCAAATCAAGGGCATAGGAAGCAGAATGATGGTATCAGTTACCTTTTGTGTTTTGGTTATAGTTCTCACTCATAGTTATTTAAAACTCAAAGAAGTGAAACTTGCATGTATTTCAAGGTGATTCTTTCTGTTGATTTGAATGCTTGCCATGGTTTTACATAAATTACAATACACATTTCATATCAAAATATGATTACTTCTAATATTTGTCAACCTAAATCCCTCTGATCATTGAAGAAAGAATGAGCATTAAAATCTTTTTTAGGGCTAGGGAGATAGCTCAGATAGTAAGAGGTCTGCCACACAAGAATGAGGACTAAAGTTTCCATCCCCAGAAATCATGTAAAAATCATGTGGGTTTGTTGCCCTCCTCCAATATCAGGATGAGAAAGATAGGAATCCCCAGATAAGCAGACTAGCTAAAATGGTAACATCTGAGTTAAGTTATGAAAATCTGCCTCATTATATAAGGTAAAGGAGTAATTGAAGAAAACAAAGCATGACAACTTTTGACCTCCCACAAGTAGGCACATTTATGTACACACAGGCCTGCAGGCACAAAAAAGCTACACTCACCCAAACATACGTACAGTCTCATACAATCACATACACGCATGTACATATACAAAAATAGTTTTCAATGTATACTCAGTGTTTGTGTATAATTTCTAATCTATTTTAGGTGTTCATCTAGTGGGTTCTTTTTCTTACTTAAGAAAATAAATCTCCCAAGTGTTTTTAGTAATTCTGTTTTAATAATAATGTAATACAGCTATAATTTAAAAAAATATTCCCTTAAAATTACACTAGAATCTATACAAGAGCTTCTAGTTTTAAAATATGGCACAAAACTGTCACTTATTGTCTATTTGACAGACGAATGGTGCCCATCTAAGTCACTCTCAAGAAATTGTTCCAAATCTCTCGAGAAGAGCTGATCACCCACTACTCTGCACAATTAAGACTTATCATCATCATTTGAACTTTGAGTAAGAACGTCAGATTGATTCATCTCCTCCATCTCTTTTCACAAATATAGAGATGTATAAACCCTTAATACAATGCTCATTTTATTGGAAATGGTTTGTGTTTTCTTTACAGTACTAAGATTATTTATTCAAATCTTGTTTCAATTCTCATCTTCTGCTCCCATTCCATTGCTTTTATTGAAAATATATCCTTTTCTCATACAATATATCTGGACTATAATTTCTCATGTCTCTTCTTCTCCTTCCCAAGTCCTTCCACTCCCTCATTCCTTTCCACTCCTTTTCTGTCTCTTATTAGAAAAAAATAGAATTTAAAACATAACAATCAGATATGACAAAATAAAAATAATGAAGCAAAAACTTTCATAATGACATTGGTCATGGCTACCCAACAGGAGGAACAAAAGGTACCAAGAGCAGGTAATAGAATCAGAAACTTATTTATTCTTAGGACCCCAATAAAATTACTAATCTAATATCATATTATGAATCTGGTACAGACCCATGTAGGCCCTGTGCTTGCTGCTTTAGTGTTTGTGAACTCAGATGTGCCTTGCTTAGTTGACTCAGAAGCTTTGTCCTCCATCTCTTCTTATGCCAACTTATTTTTTTAAAAAAATTCTGCTTCCACAGGATTCTCTGAGTTCTGAAGGAAAGAATGTAATGAAGACCTCCAATTTAGACTTTTTCTGTATAATATCTTACTGTGGGTATCAGAATTTGTACATATCTGCTGCTGGAGAAAGTTTCTCTGATAATATCTGTATAAGGCACTAATACATGAATATAGCAGAATGACATTGTGAATTATTTTATTTTATATTTTATTTTATTTTAGACCAGTCATGTTTGATTTATCCAATCTCTGGGCTATCTAGTCTCTCTATCTAGTCTTTCACTCTTGGTTTTATCCTAGTCTCTCAAGTTGTGTGGGTCACAGGTTGCTTCTCAATGAGTGGGGCTTAGATCAAGTCACACATTGGTTGGTTACTCCTACAAGATCTGTACCATCACTACAATGAGTTGATTGTATGTGTGTGTGGTCTGTGGTGTGTGTGTGTGTGTGCGTGTTTGTGTGTGTGTTCCTTCAATTTTTTATATTGTGGATTACATTCCATGATATCCTTATATGGAACAATGCCTTCATCTCTGGAATGAAGCTGACTCTATCATGGTAGATGACCGTTTTGATAAATTCTTAAATTCTGTTTGCAAGTATTTATTCAATTTATTTACTTGTTAATTATTTATTTTATATCCCTGTCCCTGCCCCCCTCAGGGTCTCCCCTCAGAGGCTTCCTCCCTCATAACTTCTCCCCATTTCCTATGAGAGAGTGGGCACCCCTAGGTATCACTCTATACTCAGACAACAAGTCTAAACTCTGTTCTCCCAATGGCTCTTTCTACTATCCTAGCATTTCAACCTCTATTTGCAAACTCTCTGACTGTAGCCAATTCTCCAATTCTTTCTAATACAAGAGCATTGAGTAAATCTTCTGAATTTTATGCTTTCCCTCAAATCTTTTTTTCAAAATAGTATTCATGAAGACTATGAAGCAAAACCAGAAACCCCCCCTCTAGGAGGAAGGGAGGGGACCACTCAGTATCAGTAGCATTATTTTTGCCAACCTTCTTAAAAACATTGCCAAGCCATCAAAAGCTGCCAAGTCCTTTACTACATTAGAATGTGAGTTACCTATTATTCCTAGGCCAACTTGGGTGCAACCTGTAGGTTTAGATTTTTAAAAAACTACTTTATTTAGGGTTCTTGGATGCTTTAACCACCCTCCTAGCCCCCTGACCAGAGGTTGGGGAGAGAGAAGTTTAATAGGAAAGGGGGTTTATGGATCTCTTTAGAATGAATTCTGTTGGAAGATTCCACTCTTCCTTATCAGGATACCAGAAGTCCAGTCTGATAGAAAACACCAAACAGGAATCAGTAGTGATAGCTTGATCCAACAAAAAAAGCAAGGCTTTGCCAAAGTGTCATGAGTTAGCAGAAGCAGCCAAAAGCAGCTGAAATATCATGAGAAATTCTTTGGTGCATTTCTTTCTACAATGTAAAGACCAATGAAGACAAGAGAAGTGTTCCACAGCATATCATGCAATAGTGACCTCTCACTTTTTGTGGGGTTCTATTTAGATTCTAAACATCACATGCCTTCTCATGTGTGTGCTTTCAGCAAAGCATCATATGTGCTTTCATAAAACAGCTTACAAAAAAAAAATCATTATGTTACCCAACTATGTGGTAAAGAAATCAGAAATTTCCCCTTTCTTTATTATGCTGATGTCTATTCCTTACATCACTAATGTCTACATGGTATTATCTTGAAAAAGTGTTTATTTTTATCAAAGGTCTTTTCTGCATCTAATCAGATTATCATTTGAATTTCTTTTCCACCAGTTTTTAAAAATATGTTTGATTACATTTATTGATATTTATATATTGAATCATCCCTGTATCATTTGTATGAAGCCTTCTTGTCCATTGTGGTATTTTTGTTGTGTTCTTAGATTCAGTTTGCAAATGTTTAATGAGTAGTTTTGCATCGATATTCATAAGGGAAAATGGCTTGTAATCTCTTTCTTTTATGTGTCTTTATGCGCCTTGGGTATCAGGATGACTGTGACCTCATAAAATGAAATCAACAATGTTCCTTCTCTTTCTATTTTGCAGAAAATTTTGAGGAGCATTGATGTAAATTTGTTGAGCATCTCCTAAAATTTTGTGCTAAAACATGGCCCCGGGAAGTTTGGTTGGGAGATTTTAAAGACTGCTTATATTTCACTAGAGGGTATAGGTCTATTTTAATTGTTTACCTGAAGTTAAATTAACCTTGATAAGTGGTAAATATCATGGACAATTTATTCATTTATTTTAGATTTTCCTATTTGGTGGATTACCATTTTTAAATATACTTCCTTATGATTTTATCAGTTTCCTTAATGTCTGTTATATAGCACCTATGATTTCTGATTTTGATAATTTTGAAAATTCTTTCTCTATCTTTTAGTTAGTTTGTATAAGAGTTTGTCTGTCTTATCAATTTTTCTCAAAGAACCAATTCTTCATTTCATTGATTATTTCTATTGTTCTCTTTAATTCTCTTTTATTGTTTTCAGCCCTCAATTTCAATATTTACTTTCTTCTACACTTCTCTCTTGTGCTTATGTCTTTTTATTCTAGAACATTTGGGTATGCTGTTAAGTTGCTAGTATAATATTTTTCCTGTTTTTTTTTTTTTATGTAACCAGTTGATATTATAAATGATCCTCTTAGAAGCACTTTTATTCTGTCCTATAAATTTGTGTGTGCAATGTGTTCATTTTTCCTTAACAGACTTCTAGAAAGTCTGTAACCTCTTTCTTTGTTTTGAGCTTGACCCATTTTTCATTCAGTTTTCATGAGTTTGTAAGGTATCTATTGTCTCTGTTTTCTTTGATATCCAGGTTTTGTTTGTGATGGTTGATAGGGGCCTGAGTGGTATTTCAATTTTCTTATATCTGTAGAGATATGCATTGTGTCTTTGTGTGTGGTCAGTTTTGGAGGAAATCCCATGATGTGCTGAGAAAAAGGTATTTTATATAAATATTTGCTATTTTCATTTGGATTTCAATGTCAGTTTGATGCAGTGTTTCTATGTTTAGTCTTTTCCTGGGTGACATGTCAGTTAGAGTATGGTATTGAAGGAAGGATGTTAAGAAATACAGATGTTGTGAAGTGAAGTGTCATCTTGATGGATTTTTTTCTTTGATGAGTATAAAGTTTCCTTTTCTAATTGTTTTTACTAGTTTTAGTTTGAAATCTATTTAATTTGATAGTAAAATGCCTATCCTAGTTTGCTTCTTAGCTCCATTTACTTAGTATGCCTTTTTACATCCCATTCCTTGAGATATCGCCTATGCTTAATATATAGGTATATGCTTCTTCAATCCACTAGAAGGATGGATCTTGCTTTTATATCCACTCTGCTGTGTCTTTTTATCAGAGAATTGAGATCACTGATAACTAGAGATATAAATGACCAATGAGTGTTGATTCCTATTTTATTTTTCTTTTATTTTCTTTGGATTTTGGTGGTAGATATGGTAGCCGTGGGTTTGTGGTTATGTTTGTGTCTGTGTGTATGTGTTTCCCTTATTTCATATTTGCAGGTCTGAGGTTATTTTTTGTGTTTTCATGGGTGCAGTCAATCTCCTTACAATGAAGTTTTCATCCTAGCAAATTCTGCGTGGTTGTATTTGGGGGTGGGGGAGAAGAGAGAGAAAGAGAGAGATTATTTTTAATTTGTTGTAGAATGTTGCATTTTATCCACTTACGGTGATTGGAAGTTTAGCAAGATATAGTAATTTTAGCTTATATCTATAGTCTTTATGAGTATGTAGCATATCTGTGCTGTCCCTTCTGAGTTTTAGAATCTGAAAATCAGATGTAATTCAAATATATCTGACATTTTATGCTACATGTTCTTTTTATTGCAGCTTTTACCATCTTTTGCTTCTATATGTTTAGTATTTGGTTATTACGTGCCAAATGGATTTCTTTGCTGATACACTCTGTTTAATGTTCTCTGTACTTCTTGTATCTTTTCCTTTCCAGAATTTTTTCAGTTTATATTTTCATTATTGTTTCTTTTTCAAAAGGAATGTATTCATTTCCTCAAAGTATTTGTTTATGTTGTTCTGTATTTCTTTAATGGGGTTATTCGTTCTATTTTACTTGGTTTTAAGATGTTTTTCTTCTGATTCAGCTATGTTGGAATATTTGGGAGCTGCTATGGCAAGCTGGCTAGCCCCTAGAGAAGCCATATTGCCTTGGCTATTATTGACTGTGTTCTTACAATGGGGTCTAAGCATCCCTGGTTTGAGGTTGCAGGTCTAGGTGGGGTTTTTTGGGGGGGTGTTGGGAGTTTTCTCTTCCTTGGTTTTTGTTTTCAGACTTTTAGAGACTGTGATGGCTATATGCAGCCTGTTTTCATGATCTGCTTAACTGATGTGTTCACAGTGAATACCTGCTGCTGTAGGAGGCTTAGATGCAGTGAGAAGGAAAAAAGTTTATGACACAATGGTCTATGGAAGTCATAAAGGACCAAGGCAGGGGTGAAGGACAGCTGTTGGATTGGGTCTAGGGTAACAGAAAGAGCAGAAGGCCTGTGGTCAGCATTCCTAGTTTTCTGGCAAGCCTGGTCTCTGTTTAACAGAGTATACCTGCTCCAGTTGGGGCTTGGATATAGTGATGAGTTGGGGGGAGAGAAGTTAGATGGGAATTGTTTGGGGGACTTACCAGAGATGTGGGCACAGGGAGGGTTATCTGTTGCATCACTCGGGATGAGACAGCAGAATTTGATCTAGGGAAAAGAAAAAAAAAAGAGAGAAGGGGTCTGCCAGTAGCCAGACCTACCAGGCATGGCTTGTGGTTGATCAGGAGGTGTCCGCTTGAGTAAAGGGCAGAGATACAGCAACATGTGTGGGAAAGGGAGGTTAGGTTGCAATGATCTGTGGTTCCACAGAGGCTGTGGGAAGAGAAGGCTGAAGCTGGTGATCTGCTGTAGCAGACTTTGGGTCTTGTGGAAAGGAACGTGAGGGTAGGATTTACCTAATTTCAATTTTCCTAAAGTTCAATGGAAATAAACTTTATTTACTTGCACAAAATATTCTTAACACAGAATGTATAAGTACATTCTTGTGCAAATATGACTATACCCAAGTTAAAAAACATATTAATCATTCTAAAATATTTCTATATGACAATTTATTAACAGAAATCTTTTCATCCTAGTCTTCACAACAGACTTTTAGAAAACTATTGGTCCACTTACTGAGCAGCAAATTGACTTTATTCACCTTTGCCATTCTGACCCCATCACCAATAAACCTTTTCTATTATGATTTTTATTATATAGAAAATTCTTGAGTACTCGCCTAAAGATTGAGTAGTGCATCAAGTCTAAAGCTCTCTGGTTCCATTTCTTTGCATTTTTTTCTACCTAAAAACTCTGCTTCATACGGACTTTCCTCTTTCACTTAACATATTCAATTCAATGTTTTTCTACTTGGAAAGAGAGTGTCATTTAGATTGGTCTCTCCAAGCATGATTTCATCATATATCACACAATATAGGAAGCAGCAATTTTAGAGCTATTTCTGTCAACTTCCAAGAGTATTATTGCTTCTGACAGTTTGAGTGAAAATGATCTCCATAGGCTTCCGTATTTGAAAGGTTATTTCCCAGTCATGGCAACAAGAAGGCACATGATAGAACATACAGTCTTTTTAGAGGAAGTACATCACTGGGAGAGGCATTTAAGACTTTATACCTTTACACCACTCCCACTTTACTCTCTGTTTCCTAATTGCCTGTTGCTATGCTGTTCCTTCTGTTGTGGACTATCCCTCTGGAAGCATGGGCCAAAAATAGACTCTTTCAGGTGTAAAGGTTTTGTTTTTGTTTTTGTTTTTGTTTTTTGTCATGATTTTTTATCCTAGTACCAGAGAGTATCTAATACAGGGTTGGTACCAGAGAATGGGTTGTCATGAGTACAAAGGCCTTGTTTTAAGAAATGTGAAAGACTTTGGAATTTGAGACTAGAAAATAAATTGAATACTAAAAGTAAAGCTTAATGGGTCATTCTGCTGAAGGCATGGAAAACAGGAATGCTCAAAGGAATGAGCACTCTGGAGGTCAGGTTTATGAGATTCCAGAAAGAAACAAGATATCTAGCAACTTGTCTAGAGGCCATTGTGATTGTTTTCACAGAAGCTGAATACCTTCTGCCTATGACCAAGAACTTGCCTGAGACTAAATTTAAGAGTAATTCACTAAAGCCAAGTGATAGTGGCACATGCTTTAAATTCCAACACTTGGGTGGCAGAGGTAGGCAGATCATTGAGTTTGAGACCAAGTGCTCTACAGCGTGAATTACAGGACAGCCAGAGCTACACAGAGAAACCCTGTCTCAAAACAACAACACCAATAACGAAACAACAACAACAAAAAACAAACAAACAAACAAACAAACAAACAAAAAACAAAAAATTAAGGCACTGATTCTTTAACATAAACAATTTCAAGACCCAATAATAATGAGTATGTGGTTATCAATTATAACTCTTCACAGTTCTACACCACAAAAGAACAAGGGGATAGACAGAAAACTAAGATTTAGAGAGATGAAGTATAGTTGGATGTTTAACATCACAGCCAAAGTGTGAAGTGAAAGAAAGGTGGTTAAAGAGCTTAGCAAGGCTAAGTAGAGACCTCCTCCTCTGCACTGAAACAATGACAATGGTGTCAACAGAGCAAGACCCCAATTATTTAAACTTTGACTTAGGAAAGCCAAAAGTCCAAGGTAGGTGTTGGTGGTGCTAGTAGTGTTGGTGGTGGTGCTGGTGCTGGTGCAGGAGCTGGTGCTGGTGCTGATGGTGGTTGTGGCCATGCTTGTTCTTGTTCTTGTTTCTGTTTTCATTGCCATTGTTGTTGTCCTCCTCTACCTCTTACTCCTCCTCTTTCTCTTCCTTCTCCTCCTGTTTCTCTGCCTCTTCTCTTTTTTTTTTTTATTTCTTCTAGAAAGCAAATGCATACAAAACAGTACAAAATTATAAAAAATAAAAATAAAAAAAAAGTCTTGGAGATGAGGGTCCAACCCAAGTTGGCAGTGTCAACAGTGTGGCACTACCTCTGTATACATGGGAGAATATGCAAGAGAAATGGCATCATGTTTTTTGTTTTTTGTTTTTCTTCTCAGGCTTCAGAGAACCACTTAAACCAGGTAATATGTGGCAGGAGAGACCCCTTGTGTGATAGTGTGAAAGGGGAGTGTCCCTAGGAGGCCATTGTGAGAATCTATAGGCTAAAGCTTGATTTACTGTGTAGAGCTCAAGATTGAAGAGACTAGCTCTCTAAGCTATTAACCAATGAAATGTGCATGCAAGTGTGCAACCAGACCAACAAAGAGATGTACATTGCTTTTAGGCTGTTTGGAACTGAAGTCCTAGATCTTGAAGATTGGCTGTAGAGCTTCATGACTTCAACTTATCCGCCTGTGTTTTAGTCTTACTTTGGTCCACTATTACCCTCACTGTACTCACATTTCTTGATTTGGGGAAAAAATGCATATGTTGTGCTAGTATATGTTGGAAACATGTAATGGACTGTTTTACAGGGGTCACAGGCTACAGAGTGTACTGAGTTATATATACTAACAATTTATATCAAGTTTTTGTCAGAATTGTAGGTTGTCCATTTGTATTTCTTTGAATAACGTTATTATAAACATCATTATGAGAATGACAAAACTGTTATATTCAGTGAACTGCAGTATGCACTTAATCTGAGAAGATAGATATCTTTCTAAAACACTGTAATGTTGATATTGATGATTTATATTAATAATTATGAATTCAGCAATGCTGCGCTCATGTCTAGATTGTACAGTATAGTTGAAAATCTAAATATCCTAGGGCAAAATAAGTTTTTTAAGACATAATTGTAAGTCATTAAATAAAGATTGTTGTCAATAAGAAATCAATATTTGTATGAATAATGTTGATACTGATATGAAATTGAGATGTTACCTCATAGAAATAATGGATTATTGGAGCGGAGACTCTTACATGCATCCTTGAGAATGAGGAGATGTGTAGGCATGTATATGTGGGGGGGGGTGCGTGTGGGGGGTGGATGTGTCTGTGTCTGTGTGTCTGTGCATGCTTAGTGCTCATGTTTGCATGTGTTATGCACCACAGCCTACATGTGGATCTTATATGACAATGGATAGGAGATGATTCTCTTCTAAAAGAAAGTATTAGGATCAGCTCATAAGACTTAGTTGCATGCACGTTTACCTGCATTTATTTGTCTTAATACAAAAAAAAATATTTTGCTATAAATATTTTCTAGCAAGTGGCATATCTCTTGTAAGTCCAATGGTATATTGCGTTTTTGTCACCTAGCAAAACTTAGTAATTCCAGAGGTTAATGTCCTTTGGTCAAATAAAATACTACTCTAAAAGGAAGACAATATTCATAACATATAATGTTTGGTTTTTATTGAATAAGGTAAATCCTGTTTTGTAGCATACAGTAAACAATTATTCTGATATATTTTTTAGTTCAAGTTATTTTCATAGTGCACTTTCCCGCATCTTTGCATTCATGACACCTGACAACTGATTTGCAAGTTTGTGTTGTACTTGGATGATGTGTTCTTCTCTAGGAGATGACAGATATTGGAACCTCTTGCAACAGATGGAAGGCACCCATAGATGGTTTTCTCTACTTGGAGAATTGAAAAATTAATGGAAGGTTTTGGTTCTGATATTGAAATTGTCTTTGCTAGCACCTCTCCAGGATTTGTGGATGACAGTTGCTGTCTTTATATACTTCAGAACCTTATTGACATCCAAGTTCTCTAGACTCCTCATTCTATAGTCTGAAAGCAAATCACTACAGTGAATTCTGGACAATCTACATGCTTTTTGTTAAATTTAAGGTTTTTTAAAAGTTTTTTTTTAGACTAAAGAGAAATTATGTGTGCTGTTAAGGAGTGCATATTGGGGATAAATGAAACATATATGGGAATTCAACATCAAAATTCCAAATACACATTATGCACGAGCGTTCTCATCAGTATAAATGTTTGGGTCAAACAGGAAAATCTCAACCAAGTGACACCTGCCTCATTAATATTCCTAATTTTATGAAATTTTGGATACGTAATTGGAGATGGCATTATTTTCTACCATTTTATTCCTCCTTACAGTATTTTTTGAACAGAAGAATATTTTTTATAAACTATTATATGTCCTTATTTAATTTATAAAATTTCCTAACTCTGTAATTGTGTCCTGATTCTCCTCTTTTGCTACTCTGTCTTTTGTTTCAAATCAGATTGTAATTCATGATAGTTATCTTAGTTGTAAAACAAAGTCTTTTTAGATTAAATATGTAATTTAAATAATTTTAATCAGTGTTTCTGTCTCATTATCTGCAATATCCGCAGATCCTTAGATTCAGAAGTGTTTTGTAAATATAGCCACTGGGACTAGGCTCCACAACTCTGCATTTTAATTCATTGTGTTTATCAATAGTGGTCTACACCTATTATAACGCGCTGTTACTTTGATGAGGATTGAAAATTACATTTACCTGTGGCTATACAGATCAATGTTTTGAATATTGTTAGGGGTTATGCTAGTTCAGAAAATTAGTGATTATGGATTATCTTCCAATATTCATGACTTCATTAGCATTTAATAGTTAGCTAGATCTCTAGTACCAATCAATATTTTCATCTTGTTGAGTGGATCTTAAATCCAATTAGAGAGGAGTTTGTTACTATAAAGATATCCAGGTCACTACTGCACCCAGAGCACGATCATTCCATGCTGGGCACTGATATGGTTCCTTGGCTTCATAGCTAGGTCGATCTTTCTGTTGCCTCCTTTTGTTGGAAACTTGCATGGCACCTTCTGTTGCTGTGAAAGCTACTACTCAGGGAGGAACTTTCAGTTCAGTTGTACCAATTGAGGGGTCGAAATGTACACAGAAAATTCTACAAGGCTTCAATTTAACAGAAAGAAATATAGGCAGCCGAGGATGCTGGGAACACCACACGAATTGGTTATACAATATCAAATACTCCCCAAAACATACATAAAATAAATATACAGACTAAGCAGGTTGTATTTAGAAATATGTATGCATTGACACATACATATATGCATGCAATCACAATTAATTACGGTAGAGACCATGAATTTTAAAGAAAACATGAAGGAGTAAATGACAGGGTTTGCGTGGAGGAAAGTGAAGGAAAGAGTTTATAAGTATATTATTATCTTAATAAGTAAAATAAAACCAAAAACTTAAACAAATACATTAATTGCTATTCTGTTACCAACACAGGTTCTATGCATTTATTCTATATACAAAATACTAGGAGCAATTTACAATACATTTTTCTGTATCTTTCTTATCAGATTTGTGAATAGAGCTTTGACTTTTACCATTGTTGCCTTGTTTGCCACCCCAATTAGTAACATGTTAGACTTTAAATTATTTAAATTTATAGAGAATACTAAATTGTAGGTAGTTGTTTATTAAATAAGAAGGAACACAAATGTCGTCATGAAATACAAATAAGGAAAAAGAAACTTAAAAGTGTTCATCTTGACAAACTATCATTTCTTAAATCAGAAGTATAAATGTTCTTTTACCAGCCTGTATCTGTGGTAAAAATAAATGTGGTCTCATGTAAATGCTAATTAAGAACCCACAGATTAATGAGCAGGTAATGATTATTTACATGAGCTTTGGAGTATAGGGGGCCTTTGACTGTCAGTACAGAATTTCTTATCTGCATAAGACCATGGGGGAATTGATTACAGCTATACTTCACGACACTGATTGCTTATTTTCTTTTAGATTTCACTTCAGTAATAAGTTATTTGAAGATACAGCTGTACTGGAGCAAAACATAAGATTCAAAATATTTATTTCACTGTTACTGAAACAGACAAACTTTATTAAAACTAATAACATTATTTTGCCTCAATTTCTTTTTGATTAATTTAAAAAATACTAGCCAAATTCAGTTTATTTATGTTTTCCAGTTACATTTATCAATTGCCCTTCAGCAAATTACAAAAATGAACAGTATGATTTTCTAAAGTTGCTAAAATAAAATAAACAATGATACCAGAAAATAATCTTCTGTTAAATTATAAAAGTGGGTGAAAGAGGTCTAATATAAAGCATACAGTTTTACAAGCTAGGTAGGTAATTTACAAAGATCTCACATATCTTGAATTTTTGAGAGCTCACAGACCAGTAGAATAATAAGTTCTTAAAAAGACAGTATATTTGATTATTATGTGGTCGACTTTTGACAGTGATAAAAAACAAGAAAAATCATTGTCTATTGTGACAATGATGACACTATATTTTAACAGTAGCATTTATTATTAAATGTATATGCATTTAAAATATTGAAGCTAAAACAAATAATATGTATCACTTACAACTTGCCAAACCACAATAGAAGTGCATATATATAAATCCAATTTTGATGTATTAGATGATCCTCTTGACAGTTCAGTGGGTCTAATATTTGTATGGACCTACTTTATAAACAACAAAGAAAACATCAATAATAACAATATAATATCAACATAAAAACTCAAACACTTTATGCCATGTGAAACTCATGGAGAGTACAAATGGGCACAAGAGAACATTTGGAGAGTCATACTCTCTATATGTGTTTTGGTAGTGACACCAAAACTGTATATATTTATCAGAACTTATCAATCACTCTTCTGTCAAAAAGTAAAACTATTTTAATGATTGCAAACTTAATCTAAAAAAATGATATTCAATAACAAATAATGAAGCTAGTATGCTATCAAGCATAAAGAAGACAGAAGAATCTATATCTTATCTATCTGTGTGTATCAGCTATTGTCTATCAATGACCCTGTACATAGATAAGTACCTAATATTTTATGTGTAAAAATATGGTTAATCCTATCAAGATTAGAGGCTGGATTATATAGCATAATCTGTTGTTACTCATACAGTGAAAAAATATAATTCTTAAATTGCTAAATCTGTAGTTTTAAATGTTTGTTAAAAGTTATAAGTTAAGGCAAATGCTTAACTCTAAAATCAATAAGAAACTCTCTGTTTCTTTTGTGATTTGTTTCTTCAGGTTATAAACATTCTTTGATTTAATTGTATTGTAATGTCCAGGCAAATAGGAAATCCTATTAATTTACATTCTTTTAAAGATGAGTAATTGGATATTGAATGTAAATTTGTCATTTGTCCAGGGATTGTAATATGGTTAAACACTGTTAATATTACTACAACACTTTCATAAAACTGATCAAACTGGGTTTATTAACATCAACATAATTATATTACAGACACCTCATTTAGTGTCTTTTCCACTGTGGGGATTTTTTTTTATTATTATCAAGGCAGTGAGGGGAAGGACTTTTACTAATTTATTCCATATTTTATTTCCAAGATAAAGTACTAAACCTATTGAACCACAGACATTTGGTGAATTGATCTCTTCACTTGTGGTATTTACTGCTCTGGTAAATTAGGTGTACATAATAACCAGCTGTCAACCTCCAGATGCAGGAGAGTCAAGCTGCATAAATCCCAGCCTTTCAGACACACACATTGCTAGGATTTTATCTTTGATCTTGCTGTATTGCTGCCATAAATAATTTCATGCTGGGGAAACTAATTTCATGCTATCTTTCTTTTTATTTATTTAAAAACATGAAAAATGTGTGATAAAATTTCAACCACAGTAACAATACTGTCAACATGTTTAAGATCAGATATTTTATATGACAGAAGTTTCACTTTTGAAACCCCTTTCACTATAAAGACATACTCAATGTTCAAAGAATATATTTACCTAATAAAATTAGAAGTAACCTTTGCAGAGCATTTTCTGAAAATCAGTGATTCTAGTATTATATTTATTTGTACAGCTCTTTTAAAAAATGAAAAAAGAATGAAAAAAATCAGGCAGTCTAGACACTACCTTAGTTGATAGCAAAAACAGATGATGTGAATAAATGTATAAAATGAACTGAGCAACTATTTAAGGATGAGATAACTTCTCTCTGTCTGTCTCTTTCTTTTTTTCTCTCTCTCTCTCTGTCTCTGTTTTCTCTCTCTGTCTCTCTGTCCCTCTGTCTCTCTGTCCCTCTGTCTCTCTGTCTCTCTCTCTCTCATACACACACACACAAACACACACACACAAACACACACACACAAACACACACACACACACACACACACACACACACACACACACACACACACACCTGTAACTCAATAGAATAGAAGGAGGACTTACTTATACAAATCACTGATAATAAGAAAAAGACCAAAAGAAAGCTGTTAAGTTTTCAATGGAAGGCCCAAAGGTGGATATTGAAACTGTCTCTTCTGAAAATTTGATGGTATGATAATTATAAACAGAATGATCAATGCATAACAAAATCTGGCTGAAACTGTCAATGACTAATTGATTCTTCTAAGTTTAAAAAACAAATGGAACATAAAACTATATTGATAATTTCTCAAGGAGACTTCATGATTGACAAACAATGATCAAAATTGAGTTTTATGTTTGTATTTTTAGATTTTATTTCCCCCTTTTATTTATATTTTTCTCATATATTACATCTGGATATGGATTCCCCTCTCTCTGCTTCTCTAAGTTCCTCGCCAACACTCCATAAATTCATTTTAACTCTATGTCTCTCATTAGGAGAAAAAAAGTCAAGATTTGGAGGGATAAAAATAAGATAAAAAAATAAGTTGATCACACTAGCACAGCTGAACTTGACCAAGCAAACAAAATGAAGGAAAAGAAAACAAGATGAGACACAATAGAGACCCAGTCATCATTCTCTCTCTCTCTCTCTCTCTCTCTCTCTCTCTCTCTCTCTCTCTCTCTCTCTCTCACACACACACACATACACACACACTCACACACTCACACACACAGTCACACACACACACACACACACACACACACATACACACACACTCACACACTCACACACACAGTCACACATACATATGCACAAATACCATAAAACACTAAGTTAGAAGCCAGAATACATATACAATGAACCTGATATATGCCCATGCTGGAGCTGTTCACGCTGACTCGGTCTCTGAGTTCATATGTACTTTAACCACATTGATATAGAGGGCCTTGTGTTCTTAGTATCCCTCATCACCTCTCACTCTTATACTCTTTGTACCTCTTGTTCCATTAGTTGTAAAAGCTGTTGCTTCCTTGATTTCTTTATAAATCCTTTTGTAATTTTTAGATAGGAGGGCTATTGATTTTTGTGCATTTATTGGGTATCCAGATATTTTGCTGAAAAAGTTTACCAGCTGTAGAAATTTTCTGGTAAAAGTTTTAAGGTCACTTATGAATACTATTCTATGTCTCCAAATTTGATTTCTTTTTTTTTGACTCTATATACCATTGATCTGCTTAAGTTGTCTTATTACTCTAAGACTTTAAGTATTATACTGAATAGATGTGGGGATAGTAGGCAACCTTGTCTTGTTCCTGATTTTAGTAGAAATGTTTTGAATTTCTCTTCATTTAATTTGATATTAGTTATGGACTTGCTGTAATAAACTGCCTTTATTATGTTGAGTTGTGTCCTTTGTATCACTAATCTCTCTAGAACTTTTATTTATGAAGAGATATTAGAAATTTTCAAAGGCCGTTTCTGCATCTAATGAGATGATTATGTGTATTTTGTCCTACAGTTTGATTTTTGGTGAATTACATTATTGATTTACATATGTTGAACCATCCTTGAATCCCTGGGATGTATAAGGTTTGTCAATGGTCCAGAGGCAATGGGATCAGGGAGAATGAATACAATAAATAAGGCAAACTACAAACTCATGGAATAGGCAAATTTATTTGGAGTATCAGACAATTTATAATCTGAGGATTAAAAAATTTCAAGAGTAATGCTCTCATAAATTTTTGCTTTGATTAGAGTTTTTTTTAATTTTTTTTAATTTTTGATACTTTATTTACATTTCCAATGTTTCCCCTTTTCTGGGTCTCCTCTTTAGAAACCCCCTATCCCCTCCCCCTCCCCGCCTCTGTGAGGGAATTCCTCCTCCCACCTACCCGCCCACCCATTCCCATATTCCCACCTTGACATTCCCCTTTACTGGGGCCTCTAGCACCCTCAGGCCCAAAGTCCTCTCCTT
>CM052711.1:47797804-47816461 GCA_028551405.1 Uromys caudimaculatus
TGATCTTTCCAAGACTTTTATCATGAAGGGATGTTGAATTTTGTCAAATGCTTTTTCAGCATCTAAGGAGATGACCATGTGGTTTTTTTCTTTGAGTTTGTTTATATAGTGAATTACATTGATAGATTTCCGGGTATTGAATCATCCGTGCATCCCTGGGATGAAGACTAATTGATCATGCTTAGAGATTAGAGATAAAAATGACACACCTGAACATAATAAAGGCCATTTACAACTAGTACAAAGCCAATATCAACTTAGAAACACAGCACTTGCACTAATATCAGAAACAAGACCAAGTTGTCCACTCTCTACTTATCTATTGAAGCTATATGTGATCAAAAGAACAATCTGTACATATCAAAACATGCATGTTTTTGATAGGCAAAAAGAATATAGTAAGACGTAATCAAACTGAGGACTGAAATAATAAAGTAGGAACAACAATAACAAAATAACAAAAAGACGATACAAATTTTTAGTAAAAGCAGTGAGTTAGTTCTTTGAGAAGATTAAAGGAATGGATAAATCCTTATCCAAATTAACTAAAAAGGTTTTTTGCTTGACAAAAAGTCATGTTTTTCCATGGAGCCAAAGAATGCTTTAAACACTTAATTGAATATCAACTACAAACAAAATTGAAAGATGTGAAATAAACTCTCTCCTATCTACTGTGCTTTAGAGATGAACAAAAACACATTCCAAGAACAATTTCATGTTTTAAGAAGAAACTGACATCACAAGACTCTTGTCTTGCTTTCATGGAGTGTTCTCACCATTCACTAAGAAATCTTCTTATAGAACTTTATTTGACGACCATGTTCCTGCAATAGTGGAAGATCCTTCAGATGTGATTTTGGATTTGGTTAGCAAGGATTTTATTGAGAATGATTGTATCTATGTTCATAATGGAAATTGTTCTATAATTTTTTCTCCTTGTTTGCTGCCTTTACTTGGTTTGGTACAAGGGTAACTGTAGCCTTATAAAATGAGATGGGCTTTGTTCCTTGATTCTATTTTGTGGAATAATTTCAGCAATATTAACATTAACTTTTCTTTAAAATCTTTGTAGAATTAAGAAAAAAATCTGTCTCTGGGTTTGTTAGTTTTTTTTTTTTTCTTCTGTTTTTTTATTAGAAAACTTTTAATTGGGGATTATAAGCCTGTTTAAATTGCTTATCCAATCTTGACTTAACTTTGGTAAATAATATATAAAGAAAAAAATTGTCATTTTTTTTAAAAAGAATTCCAATTTGGTGGAGTACAGTTCCCCACCCTCACCCCACCAGACATCACCACTCCCTAGGGTCTCCTGTCTCTTGAGGGTTAGGGACATCTTCTCACACTGAGTCCAGACCCAGCAGTCCTCTGCTGTATATGTGTTGGGGGCTTCATATCAGCTGATGGATGTTGCCTGGTTGGTGGTCTAGTTTCTGATTAATTTTGGAGGTCCAGGTTAATTGGGACTGCTGGTTTTCCTATAGGGTTACCCTCCTCCTCAACTTCTTCCAGCTTTTCCCTAATTCAAGCACAGGGTCAGCAGTTTCTGTCCATTGGTTGGGTGTAAATATCTTCATCTGACTTTCCCCTGCTTGTTGGGCCTTTTAAGGGCAGTCATGTTAGGCTCCTGTTTGTAAGCATACCATAGTATCAGTAATAGTGTCAGGACTTGGGGCCTCCCCTTGAGCTGAATTCCAATTTGCATCTGTTATTTGACCTTTTTCTCAGGGTCTTCACCCTTTTTGACCCTGCAGTTCTTTCAGACAGGATGCCAACCCCATCCGTCCATATGATGCTCTGTCTTTCTACTAGAAGTGGACTCTACAAGTTCCCTCTCCCCACTTAAGGACATTTTTTAAGGTCCCTCCCTAACATTGAGTTCTGAGGGTCTCTCACTTCCCAAGTCACTGGTACATTCTAGAGGGTCCCCCACCTCCTGAGGTTACCTGTTTCCATTTTTTCTGCTGGCCCTTAGTGCTTCTGTCCTGTTCTACATCCCCAATAACTGATCATGTTCCCCTCTATTCCTCCCTGTCCCCTTTCACACCCAAGTCTCTCCCTCCACCCTCCTGTGATTGCTTTCTTATTCCCACCAGGTGGGATCGAGGCACCATTACTTGGGCCCTTTGGCTTGTTAACCTTCTTGAATTCTGTGGATTGTATCCTGGGTATTCTGTTCTTTTTTTGGCTAATATCCACATTTCTTTCTTGATAACTTTTTCACTCAGCAATGAGTTTTTCTGTTTGCATGAGTTGGTAAGCTTCCTGTTGTTTCTTTTGTTGTTGATATCCAGCTTAGTTCATGGTAGTCAGAGAAGATACAGCGTGTTATTTCAATCTTTTCTTGTCTGTTTACACTTGCTTTCTGTCCTACTATTTCTTCTATTTTGGAGAAAGTTCCATATATTGTTATAGCATTTATATTCTTTTTTATTTGAGTATAAGAATATAAACATCTGTTAGGGCTGAGACTGGGTGGTTGGAATTAGAGGAGAGGAGGGATAGGTGATGAATCTGCAGTTAGCCCACTTGTGTCCCTGTCTAGTGCGGCTTGTGGGTTCCTGGGGACCACCCACTAAACTTGCATGCTGGGACAAAGCAAAAAAGCAAAAGGAAGTTCAGAGTGAGAGTTCTGAGTAACGCACTACAGATAGGGCTGGGCAGTAGAACAGAGTCCATAGCAAAGTCTGCGGCAGAGCAGACAAGGAGACCAAGGAGCTGGCTTTGGAGGACTAGAGGGAGAGACGAACATCTGCAATTAGCATACATGCTTCCTCGACAGATTTCTTATGTTGGTATCTTTGACACTATAGAGGATCTGTGGATAAGTTATTATAAAATTAATAATGATAATAATAAAAATATTAACAATGATCACTAATGCCTAATATTTATATTTTTAAATACAATTCTTAAATGAGAGCAAGTAAAATCCATTCTCAATTCAAAAGGGAAAAAAGGTTATTAAAACATGGTAACACATTATCTCTCTATAAACTGCTAATGCATCATGATACATGGGCCTTGGGCAAATTAGTTTTAAAAGACAGTTATGCCCTTTTGCCATGCCGTGGCCTAATTTCTCTCGATGTGTGGCATCTCACTAACTTATTAATGAGATATGAAGATGAAACTCAACTCTATAAACTTGCAGAACATTAGAGCTGGGTTTATTCCCATCTCAAAACAACTATAAAACAAAAGCAACAGAAAAAAACTCATAAAAGAAATAAACCTGAAACTTTACAAATCAGAAATTTCTCCACATGTCATTGTGAATTTGAAAGTTAAAGCAAATTTATATTGAAATATCAAGACTAATTGCTAAAATGATAAATGCTGATTATGTCAGTGAGTCCAGTGAGAGACAAAAATCAGTGATCAAAATATTATTCAATAAAATAAAATTCAGATGATGGATTGAAATATTCCAGACATCATAATAGTCACTATATTAAATATATAAGGAGTATAATGCTTCTGACTTACACACATATTCTACAATTTCAAGAGTGTGTAAAAGAATATTAAAAGTAGTTGATATTTGAATATATTATATTTTCTTAACTTTAAGATGATCAGTATTGCCTATTACTATGTAAAGAGGATAGATTTTTCCAGGAATACAGAAATAAATAATATACCCTGAGGAAAAAATAGAAAGGAGACAACAAAATTGAATAAAGACAATTTTATGGATGTCTGAAACAGAATAATGAGACATGAAGAGTAAATGGAGATTACTAAGGGCAAAGAACACCTCAAATAAAAGAAGAAAAGGAGTGATGGAAGGGAAGAGATGGGCGGGCCAGGGGAAGGAATGCAGCATGAGATGTGAAGGAACAGGAGAGGGGGAAGAACACAGTACGTAAGCAAGCAATAGATGGGGAGGAACAAGAAATCACACTGAAATATATGTGCATAGAGGTCATATTTTCTCTTCAGTATTCTCTATAGCATTCACATTGTATTACATATTACTTTTTAAAGTGGAAAAATACCTTTTGGAAGAGTACCATGAGTTGGTAATTGAGGAAAACGGGTTATAAACAGGCATGTGGACAAGTCAATTATCATAACAGGAGCGAAGGCAGTCTGCTCACCATCTGTGATTATAGTGGGTGTTATGAATGGGAGAGTACATTGCTTTTTATTTCTTTACCTCAATCAATAGTAAATAAGGTCATTGCCTGATATGAAAATAGGGAAATTATACTTGGGAAGTGTATAAGAAATATTTATTTGTGTTTCCATGTTACTATAACTGATGGAAAAAGAAACTAGAGTTCCCCTGCATTTCTTTCTTTCTTTCGTTTTTAGAGTTGTAATTTCGTTTTTTAACATTTTATTAGACATTTCATTTATTTACATTCAAATCTTATCCCCTTTCTGGTTTCCCCTCCGCAAATTCTCATCCCATCCTTCTTTCCCTCCTTCTGTGAGGGCGCTCCCCCACCCACCCATCCACTCCCTCCTCACCATTATGTGAGTTATTTATGTTCTCCTTAAACACATCAATCATCTTCAGGAGAGTTTAGGTCAGAATCTTGCTTTTCAGGTGTGTTATCCAGGGTATCCAGGGCTTGCTGTGATGGGAGAACTGGTTCTGATGATGCCAAGTTACATTGGCTTTGGCTGCTTATGCTCTTGTAGTTACCTGTCACCATCTGGCTATCTCTGGTGTTAACTGTCCTGGTTGTCTCTGGAACCTGTCTCTCATTGTAGGCAGGTAGAACTCTGTTACCTGTGTTGGAGCAGGTGTCCTGGGAGGAAGACAGTGCTTTCTCAGTTTAAGTGGGGTTCCTGTGTCCCTGGTTATGGCAGACCTCAGGACACAGTCAGACTGTGGGATGTGGGAGAGGGACAGGAACTCCTGATCAGCCCCTGGAGGAGCTGCATACCAAAAGGAAGATGTGTTTCTGGCAGGGAGGATTGGTCCTGTGTCCTGCATCAGCTGGGCTACATAGGGGTCCCAGCTGACACTGGAATTTGTTGCAAGGATCTCACCTGTGTTCCTGCTTACAGGAGACTACCTGGGAGACAGGCTGTCTCAGCGATGTGAGTGAAAGGCAGGAGGACAAGATCTGCCTCTGGCAGAGATGCAGGAAGGTCGCCAGAGCTGAAGGAAGACATGTCTCTGGCAAGGGGATATGCGATGCTTCAAGTGGACTGCATGTAGGTCCCAGATGGGGCAGGTACAACGGAATACTACTCAGTTGTTAAACAAGGACATCATGAATTTTGCAGGCAAATGGATGGAACTAAAACATATCCAGAGTGAGGTATCCCAGACCCCAAAGGATGTACATGGTATGTACTCATTGATAAGTGGGTATTAGCCAAAAAGTTCAGAAAACCCATGATACAACTCACAGACCATATGAAGCTTAACAAGAAGGAAGTCCAATTTGTGGATGCTTCAATCCCACTTAGAAGGGGGAACAAAATAATCACAGGAGACAGAGGGTGGGACCTGGGTGGGAGAGTGGAGGGGGAGGGAAAAGTGGAGGGGCAGTGCAGGGATAGAGGGAGACAGGAGAGAAGCCCAGAGGGCCCAGAATTTGAATAAAAATTATTGTAACAAGGTTATGTCCTCAACAAGTCATTTACAATTAAAGATATAATAAGCTGAACTAAATTTGATATATTTTAACTAACTTGATATTTTAAAGTTCCAAAGACTATATAACACAGTTAGAATAAACTTTTGATCCCGTGACTGACAAGGTGCCAGCACTCAGGATTAGGGTAGAAATGAATACACACTGCTAAACCTATCAAACTAATGTCTGCTGACTACCTTGTTCAGACTATGGTAATGTATAGCAATCATAAATCTAATCTTCATAAATCAGGAATATACACTCTTATGAGTTGAGAACATAACACAACGGCAGCACATGGAAAGGGCAGGCTTCATTACGTGTGGCAATGTGTGACATACATCACTCAAAAAGACAGTCTAGATTCAACTCCTTCTTAATGAGAAATTTTTCCTCACAGGTCCATGTTCATGTGTTTGTTTTGGTATTTATGTATGTTTGTGTGTGTATGTGCATATGTGTGTGTTTGCAGGTACCCACGTGAGTGGGCATATTGTGTATTTGTGCAAGTTTGTGCATACATATGAAGGCATGATTGATGCCTACAGTCTGCATTACTTTCCTACATGCTCAATAAAGTAGGGCCTCTCAGTTAAACCCAAAGCTCACTTATAGGCAGTATTTAAATAATAAGAGTATTCCAGAGTTTCCTGGTCTCTGCCATACTAGTCCTGGAGTAATAGGTAGACCATCACATTCATCTGTTTTTTTCTGTCTGATCAAGGGAACTGAACTCTGGTCCTCAGTTTGCACAGTAGGCACTTCAACTACTGAGCAATCTCTCCAGCCTTTATAATCTATTTTTCCCCTTTTTTACTTCTTGTTTTGTTTTTGTTGTTGTTTGTTTCATGTTTACTGTCTTCCATTATGTGATACTAAGAACCACTTGATCTTGTACAAGTGAGTGCTCTTTTTTTTTTTATTCTGACTTTGCTCGTACCTGTGTTATAACTATTGCTATGTTCTATACCAATGAGGTGCTCAAGTCCATGTGAAACACACATTCTGAATACTCTAGTTTCTTTTTTCAATAAATTATTTTATTTATTTACATATCAAATGTCTCCCTTCCCAGTCCCCTCTCCTCCCCTATGCCTCTAAGAGGGTGCTTCCCCACCCACCCACTCGCTCCCACTTCAGCCTTATAACATCCCCCTTCCCTTAGGCATCAAGCCTCCACAAGAACAAATGTATCTCCTCCCACTAACTTCAGACAAGGCAGCCCTCTGCTACATATGTAGCGGGCACCATGGACTAGCCTATGTATGCTCTTTGGTTGGTGGCTTACTCCCTGGGAGCTCTGAAGGGTCCGGTTAGTTGATACTAGTTCTTTCTATGGGGATACAAATCCCTTCAGCTCCTTCAGTATTTCCCTTAACTCTTCCATAGGGGTTCCCAGGCTCAATGCAATGGTTGGCTGTAACTGTCTGTATCTGCCTCACTCATGTGCTAGTAGAGGCTCTTAGAAGACAGTCATATCAGTCTCCTTTCTGCAAGCATATCTTGGCCTCAACAATAATGTTGGGGTGTGATATCTACAGATAGGATGGATTGCTAGTTCTCTGAATGGCCTTTTGTTCAGTCTCTGACCCATGTTTTGTCTTTCCTTTGGGCAGGAACATTTCTGGGTTAAAAATTTGAGATGGGTGGGTGGCCCCATCCCTCAACTGAGGACAGTGCCTATCTACTGGAGGTGGTCTCTACTGGTTCAATCTCCCCTTTGTTACATATTTCAGTCAAAATTATCCCCTTGGGTCCTGGGTCTTTTAAGTGTTACAGTGAAGCAGATATGAAAATAGGTAAAAGAAGGATGGAGCACAAACCTCAGCTTATAGACAAAATTGTTACTTTAATCTCAAAGGCATATTTTGGTTCAAAAGATGTTGAAGGGGGGGTCAGGCCCATTGATGCTGTTGCTCCCTCATTGGGGCTGCGAACTCCCTCAGCTCCTTCAGTTCTTTCTCCAGCTCCTCTATCTGGGACCTCACTCTCAGTCCAGCTGTTACTATAAAGTGAAACTTGGGCATTCTGAACTTTTGGGCTAATATCCACTTATCAGTGAGTACATACCATGTTCGTTCTTTTGTGACTGAGTTACCTCGCTCAGGATGATATTTTCAAGTTCCATCCATTTGCCTGCAAATTTCATTAAGTCATTGTTTTTAATAGTTGAGTAGTAACCCATTGTGTAGATGTACCATATTTTCTGTATCCATTCCTCTGCTGAGGGACATCTGGGTTGTTTCCAGCTTCTGGCTATTATAAATATGGCTGCAATGAACATAGTGGAGCATGTGTCTCCTCCCTGGTCATCCTGAGTTTGGACCACCAACCAAAGAATACACATCGAGGGACCCATGGTTCGGACCACATATGTGGCAGAGGATGGCCTCGTTGGCCATCAGGGAGAGGAGAGGCCCTTGGGCCTAAGGGTGTTAGGGTCCCAGTAAAGGGGAATGTCAAGGTGGGAATATGGGAATGGGTGGGTGGGTGGGTGGGAAGTGGAATTCATAAAGGCAGGAAGGGAGAGGAGATGGGGGGTTTCCAAAGAGGAGACCTAGAAAAGGGGAAACATTTGAAATGTAAATAAAGTATCAAAAAAATAAATTAATTAATTAAAAAAAAAGATGTTGAAGGAATGATTCAGTTGCTATTTTGCTGCTAGAGCTCATCTGTCTGCTAGTGATGCATGTTGAATTATAGTATAGTAAAAAACTTCTGAGATATCAGCTTCTAAAAATTAAGGTTTTTTTTCTCTTGGTTTTAGAAGTTTCTACTGATGCTCACTTGAATCTTGTTTGGGTTGTTGAAAACTTGTAATAGAAGAAGTCTGTTGCCCCATGACAAGACTGAAATGTAGGGAAAAAACCTAAGCATTTATAGTGCACTTTGATTGGTAGGTTCCATCTCTTAAAAATGTCACTACCTCCTAATACTAGAGAACATTACCACATTGAAGCTGGTAACATTTAAGACTGCGTGGAGTATTGGAAAATTATAGGGCTAATGTAAAAATGAGTTTATTAAGTATAATGCAATGTATTTCTTGTCTATTGTTTTATTTTTGTGACTACCCATATTTAAAGGCAGACAAAACGTATTTTAACTAATATTTGTAAGGTATTAGAATATATTTTGTAATTATGTTTCTAGATCAATTAATATTTTGTGAAGTATTTATATTTTCTGTGTGTCTCAACAGTGTAAGGCAATACCCTATTTGAATACAAGACTCATGCCATACTTTAATCATAGTCTTGATGACAGTGTCTTTTGCCTTACAGAAGCTTTCCAGTTTCATGAGGTCCCATTCATCAATTCTTGATCTTAGAGCATGAGCCCTTGGAGTCCTGTTTAGGAAACTTCCTCTGTGCTAATGAGTTCAAGGTTCTTTGCCACTTTCTCTTCTCTTAGATTCAGTGTATCTGGTTTTATGTTGAGGTCCTTGATCTACTTGGACTGAGCTTTGTACGAGGTGACAAATATGGGCCTATTTTTATTTTTCTACATACAGACAGCCAGTTAGACCAACACTGTTTATTGAAGATGCTTTCTTTTTTCCAGTGTATATTTTTGGCTTCTTTGTCAAAGATCAAGTGTGCGTAAGTGTATGGTTTTATGTCTGGGTCTTAATTCTATTCCATTAATCAATCTGTCTGTCTCTGTACCAATACCACACAGTTTTTATCATTATTGGTCTGTAGTAGAGATTGAGATCAGGAATGGTGACTCCCTCAGCCATTTTTTTATTGTTAAGAATTATTTTTGACATTCTGGGTTTATAAGGACTCTTAAAAGAAGATTATTAGCTTTCTGTTCTCATAGTGTTCTGACATATATCTGGAAAAGTAAATAATGAAAAGAATACTATTAAAATTTAAAAATGTTATAGAACCTTGTGAGAATTGTATTACTTATAATTTACTCAATATTTAAATGTAAATGTTTTACATTTAAATATTTGTTTCATGACAAAATATTTTCATATTAATTTTCTATATGGTAATTATGGATTAAATTGTTTTCCAAACTAGTTTGTACCTATTAATTATACTAGTTATGATTGACACTTTTGGTAGTAAATGTAGACATGATCTGATGCATTTGGGAGGTGACAGGAAATCATATATTTTTTTTCAATTTCTCATGGAGAATCTGAGTCAATGAGACTGTGCTCTCTCCAAAACAAGCTTACAGGAAATGTTTGAACAAAATTTTCCCTCCATAACTATTTTTATTTTTATGGATATTTTTCTGTGTAGTTTATTTTTATGTCAGTCTGAATTTCAGGAGCCATGATCCATATGTTAAATAATACAAGACAGTATCACCATAATCAGGGTGGTTAATTAGATAGACGTTAAAGGAGAGTCTTCTTAAAATACACACCCAAGGAAAATCTAGTAACCTATTCTTTCAGAACTAGGTGGCCCCAAATGTTCCATATGCGATAGACACAAAGGCACTGTTGTGCATTTTAATGTGTATGTGTTTCATGCCTGTGCATTTTTTCTAGAATTGCCAACATTTTATTACTTAAACAGAATTTGAATGCCTTAAAGATCTAGAAGTCTGTCTAAAATTTAGTTACCAGAGCCATGGTGCCTGCCTTTCATGTTCTCATTTTTGTTGGCCATGGCAATTCATGGTCTGTAGATGTCACAACTTTAGTCTTTATTATCAGACAGTATCATTCTCCTATGTCTTCACATTTTAAGGATCCATGATTCATCAAAGAATGATACCCTAGACTCAAATAATATGTAAACACAAAGACTGTTATATTCTGAAGAATTCCAGCATGCTGAACTCTCTCATTACCAGGATAGAGAGACCCTGAAGTGAGCTCGCAGGTCCAATTTTAAAGCACATTAGGGAGTTCTGGGGTAGGTGGGCTTTTCTTACTCTATCCCTAGCCATTCCAAAACCATTACAGGGTGTGGAGGCTGGCAGCTTGCTGAGGAATACCGGGGAAGGTAGGATTTGTCTTACTCTATCTCTAGTCAAGTGCTGTAGTGAAAAGAGGGAAACAGAGTTCAATCTGTAACTGACTGTGAAAACTCAATTGAGATGACTCACTACCTTTGGACCTGCCCGTCTCTTCTGTCTCATCATGATATCATATCATATAAGGAAGGCATTCCTGCTGAAGTGAGGAACCACTCTTCTCATCATGATCTCATTATATGAACCTAGAGGCAAGGGCAGGACATTAATGCATCGTATGCTTCTTTTTTTTATTCTTCATTTTATTTTTAACGGAATAGCATCAAATTGTGATCTTCTTATTGAATTACCCTATGTCTGAGATTACAGGCAAATAGTCCCACATTCAGCTATAATTACAGGAAGACATAATTAAATCCATAACTGTAGGAATACAGTTGGATTTATTTTACACTGCTCTTTTAGTAATACCTTGAGGTAGCCAGACATCACACAGTATACATGGCTCCCTCCTGAGTGGACTCTCTACAAAACAAAAAGTAAAGGACAATCTTTGGGTTTTGGGCTTGGACACTGGTACAATGTGTCTCCCTTTCCTATTGTATTAATCAAAGCTCTCATTAGTCCCAGCTGCTTTAAAAGAATGACAATTTTTATTTTGCTCTTCAAAGGTAAAAGTGACAGAAGTATTGAAACTCATTTTTAATCTAAATTAGAATCAATTATACTAACCAAAAGTTAGCTTTCATGATTCAAGTTCATAATGAGAATGTCTTTGATGAGTTATTGCAGATTCCTATTGAACTGCGTTGTTCAGAGATACTAACAAATTCAATTGCAAACTACATCAAACTTAGACATAATCGTTAAAACCCTGAGTCAGCATTTCAAGCTATTCTTTATATTGATAATCAATCAAATAGTGCTGTGGACCATTTCCTCTGAGTCTTGGAAAAGTTGCATAAAGAACTGAAAATGTTATGATTTAGTCTTAAGTTTTCAAGTCAATGGCTAAGTTATTTGAACTACCTTTTCTTGGCCATTGCAATGTACTAGTCCCAAGTTCACAAAAATAAGGCCAAAAAATAAGTACAAGGCATAATTATGGTAGTAAGTCCCTCTGCTTCCCAATTTGCCATTCTCAGAGGATGCAAAATAGAAGACTGCATTCACATATTGGTAGGCGATTAAAAGGGGAAGTCACATAGTAGAGAAACTCTCTTCCTGACACAGACTGCCATGCCTTTTCTGGCATTTTTTTTTCATTTAATTTTTTTTTATTGTCAGTATTCTAAACACTTAGCAAGCTATAAACTCCACATTTCTAAATCAGGCGTTTTTTTTAAAACAAAATATATTATTGTTTAGGTATCATTATAAGTAAGGTAACCGAAAGCAGTAAAAATAGCATATTGGAGTGTTTCTTGCCCTACGTATGTATAATGATGCTGACTACTTCAGCAAACTGACATTGAAAATAATCATTTCTTATGTCACGTGATTCATGATAGGTGACTGGCTTTATTGTAGCTCGCTTCAGCAGATATGGGCCTCAACATGATAATGTCCACACAGATCATTTTATAAAAAGCTAAATCCATTTTCCTTTTTGCTTTTGAGTGGGTAAAATGAAAATTTTAGGCAGGGGATATACATTAGAATCCATGCAACTTTTAAATCTTGATCTTTTTCTCTAACCACACAGGTCCCTCAGAACAAAGTTCACTCACAGACTCTGGTTCACTTACTTCTTTTTTTCCATGTTATTCACTGAAAGCCTTTATTATTTTTCAGGTTTTGACAAAAATAGCTGTCAAAACAACTTATGGCTGAAAACTTAAAAGAATATGATATTATGACATGGAGATATTATTAAAAATTCACAGCCTAGTATCCATAAATAAAATTTTGTATTGTTTTTGTAATACAAGGACAGAAAGAGTATTCTTAAAAATATAAGGCACATCCTCCTTTTTGTTTCTGTTTTAGGGTTCTGGTTTAGGGTTTAGGGTTTAGGGTTTAGGGTTTAGGGTTTAGGGTTTAGGGTTTAGAGTTGACTCAAGAGTTATCTTAGAATAGGGAACCTCACTTGAGAAAATTCCTATGTAAAATTGGCTTGTATGTAGCATATGGGGGTTTTATGGATTAATTATTTATATGGGAGAGTCCCGCACATTATGAGTGCTAATTTCCTTTCACTGGACAGGCTGTCTGAGTTGCATAAGAAAGCAAGCAGATAAAAGTCAGGAGAAGCAACCATTAAGCACCATGTCTCCAGGGCCATTGCTTCAGCTCTTGCCTGCAGGTTACTGTCTTGGGTTCCTCTCCTGACTTACTGTATAGTGGACAAGGATATGGAAGTATACATGGAACAAATTTAAACTTGCTTATGGTGTTTTATCACAGAAATAGAAACCTAAACTAAGTCAAAGTTAACCGTCAGTGAAACAGAAATATTATCTTGAAGATGGGTCTTAGTTGTATTGATTCTGCTGGGCAACAGGCAAATGTGTGTGTGTGTGTGTGTGTGTGTGTGTGTGTGTGTGTGTGTGTGTGTGTGTGTGTGTGTGTTTTAACTATATAGTCAATGTGGGTAATTGTCTTTAGGTCTCCCTCTAGAAAATTTAAAAATCTAATTTAGTACCCTGACATTACAACTTCCAAATTAATTTCTACTTCCCCATCAAGGTCATGCGTCTGGTTTTGATTTGTAACTTTGAAAACAGGCAACACATATTTAGCCAACAATTCAGGTTCCTCCGTATTCTTATACATTTTATTTTTATATTATGTTGCCACTTACTATACTCCCAATTATTAATTTTTACTCTCAGCTTACGACAAATAACATTCCTGTAGGCTCTCGTGATTAAGCAGTTTTCTACTCAGCTCTCCTACGTGTCTTACTATGGTGTGAGCTATTTTCTCCTCATTTATTTCATCAGAGGCTCCCATTCTTCCAAATCAAACAGATCTCTAGAAATTCTTCCTAATCTCAAATAAGAAAGCTCCTTCATAATAGGCATACTCACACACAAACACATGTGTACACATACAAACATAGGTGTGTATGTGTGTGTTATGTACAATAAATAGAGATCATAAAAGAACCTATGCTTTAGTTTGTTTTGTTTTGTTGTGATTTCCTTTTCCTAGGCTTGGTTTGCCTTTACTCCAATACATCCCTCTCCATCACTTGTCTTTGTTTAAGGTGATCACTACAGGATAAAACATCTCCACATTTTCACCTAGGACCAATGAGAAATCTAACTATATTGTAAGATACATAAGATAGTTTAACATGTATATCTATCTTGCTGTTATGCTTAGAAGTAAACCATGATAAGAATTGCTATATCTGTTTCTAACTGTAACCCAATTTATTTCATAACATTATTATAACTCAATACTTTACAATTTCAAGTAACAGGCATATTTATCAAGTGCTTTTTAATATCTCAAAAGAAAACCAAACAAGTAGCAATGAGCCTTCACATCTCATTATTGTTTTATATCTGTGGGAATATATTTAAATACTGTTGCAGATTAAAATTGACCATAATTCAAAAATTAATACACAATCAAACATTTCTTTGGAAGAATTTTTAAAAATAAGTAGTTTCTTTCTCTTAGAATACATGAATAAATATCAGAATCAGTTTAAGCAGCCTTTGCTGCCTAGATGCAGGCACAGGAGAAAATATGTAGCTTCTGCCACTTCTGCATGCAGAGGATGATTTGTTTATGTTATTAGCAAAATCAACTGAGTGAAACCAAGCTGGATGTGGTTGAGAAATTCTGTTGCTGCACTTTTCAGGAACAGCTACATGTATATGGCAGATTCATCAGACAAAAACAACTGAATATTTGATTTATATCAGATTTACTAACATGCACTAAGACTTGTCTATATACCTAACCTAAATAAGTCCTTTGGTGCCTATAGAATCTCTACTGATATCTGAGAAAATATTACAATATGTGATGGAATTCTATTAAGATGGCAAAAGTCATTCTGGGAAGACAGAAGCAGTAGCATATTCAATGTAAAAGCAATCGAGGAATAAGATCCCAAATGCTTACACTTCTACATATTTTAAAGATAATTTTCATTCACATGATTTTTTGTCTTGGTTACTTTTCTATTGCTAAGATAAAATTCTAAGAGCAAGGCAACTTTTGGAAGGAAGGGGTGATTTGGGCCTTACAGAAGGACAGGAGTTATCACCTTTACTTTGGGGACACAAAAGCAAGAAGAAAGGTGTGACACTAACCAGAAGCAGAGACTACACAAGGAATAGCCCCAGGCTTTTGAAACTTTAAGCTTTCTTATTTTGTCCTTTACAGCTACACATTCTATTAATCAAATATCCACCAAGTGTGGAAAAAGCTCAACTGGCAGTGTCTTATGGAAAACAACTCCTTCAAATCAACACACTTTCCAAATTGTTATAGGTTATAGAATAACTATGTGAATTCAGTAACAAAATAATATTTGATATATGAATGTTATG
Organism: Uromys caudimaculatus; assembly: GCA_028551405.1. Taxonomy (NCBI): domain Eukaryota; kingdom Metazoa; phylum Chordata; class Mammalia; order Rodentia; family Muridae; genus Uromys; species Uromys caudimaculatus. The sequence goes on from CM052711.1 coordinate 47,812,869, forward strand.
ACTATGATGTTGCATAAATTCACACACACATGTATATAATTTTATAATAGTTTAAATAGGATACTATTCAAATTAAGATACTGAATTTCATTTAGAAGTAAATATGGATACTTAATAATTCCAAGATTGGTAATCAAAACAAAGTGAAATCTGCTGTTAAACTCATCTCTAAAGACTTCTATGAGAATAATGTCATAAAATATACATGCCCATTAAATGTGGGAGCAAGAGATGAAAAGACTGTGGGAAACATGGTTCAGACATGGTTCAGACATGGTTCAGACATGCCTCTTATAAACATTAGTATATCACACTACCAAATGCCTGAAAGTTTTAATAATTATCTAAATATGTAAATTATTTGAATTATTTGTACATATTGATATAAAGCTTGGGTGAGAATTTTGAACAATAATAGGATAAATACAAAAAAGAGTGGAAAAGTTATCCAAGAAAATAATAAGAAATAGAAATCATGTTATAAAAATTGGGTGTTGGTACTGATTATGAGGAGACAGTACATCATGTAGAGTCTGAGAAACAGTACAAACATGGATATGTAAAATAAAAAAAAAACTTGGGATATGAGAAATGACTCAAAAGGTAAAAGCACTTATTGCTCTTGGAGAGGACCCAGGTTCAATTCCCAGTACTCACATGACAACTCACACCAATAAGTTACTGAAATTCCAATTGCTCTTATTCCCACTTCTTGCCTCTAAGGAATATATATATATATATTCCTCACATGTAAAATATAAATAAACCTTTAAGAAAATGAAAAGTATAGAACTTATATTTGGGAAAAGATTAACTTTGGGCATTCATTGTCTATGTGTTTATATGAGCATATGCGTTCATATTGAACAGCTCTCTCTCTCTCTCTCTCTCTCTCTCTCTCTCTCTGTCTTTCTCTATGTTGGGAGGACGATGTTACTAAGAAATACAAATGTGTGTATTCCCTCTATTATTGAAAATTTCTAAATTATTGAAAATTAGTGCAAACTATAAAAAATTCATTCTTCTTTTTTTTGTATATAAGAAAACAAGGATAACCACTAAAAGTTTTAACTCTCATCCAGTTAATTTAGGACTGACTTCATAATGTCAGTTTATACATTTATGAACCCAAATTTACTGGTGTCCTTGTTGCAAAATATGAGGTGAAATACCAACAATAAGCCTGTTTTTATCAAGATTGGAAATCTGTTGAATAGCTGTCCATGGTTTAACAATTTTGGAAGGATTGAAGTGTACAAATTTAAAGAACAGAAGGAAATATTCCTTTCTTTGTAGAATCACAAAGAATAGAAAAATTGAAGCTCATAGTGCTGAATCTTTTACACTGAATCAAGAAACAGGAAAATTGGATGGTTTTACAAAGAGACCAAATTTGTCAGCAAACACCTTAACAAGGGAATAGTTGCAAATTCATTGTGATTTTCTTCCTTCAGAAAATACGAGAAAACACTGCCTGCTTATCAAATACACAGTTATGGACATCACTTTAATGTAAGCCATAGAACAGAACGATTTCCTGTCTAGTTTGTGGTAATAATCAGATATACTTTGCAAAGCTTTATAATACAGGACAAATAAGCATGGGACATGGGATGAGGTAAAATGAGTACTTTTGTCAAAATATTTAAGTTCAAATTTTCCAAACATGCTCACGATTTTAAATGACAGTTTTGCCTCCTATGGGTATGATCTTTCTATTGTCTCTATTAAATACCTGAAATTATTATTATTTGTCCATCATCTGTTCTTATTTTTCACTTCTCTTACAAATAATCATAGTCCAATTACTCAGCAGCCTTTGGAGATGACAAAGTCAATGTGACCTACAGGTTTCTTTGATATTTTTCTCAAATTTCAATGCATTTTATGAAAGTAAGCACTCATGCAGATGTTTGATAAAACTCTCCTCATCACCAGGTGAGGGATTCTACTTATTTTTCAGAATAATAAATAATAACACAATATTTTTATGCCCAAAGTATCTCAGGTTTCAATACTATGTGGTTCCTCTAACCCATTAATTACTATTTCAATTTTAAGCCATTCATATACAATTCTTTCAATATTTCCAACTACAAGAACTAAAAATTATCATTGTTGCATAATTCAGAAATATTTTATTAGATATTTGCGTTTTCTACCCTTTGTATATTTGTTTCATTAAGGAATGAAATTGCATTTCTCTGTTTTGAAGTATTTTCCTCTTCTGTGTTAATTGATCAGGTTTATTGTGAAAAACTAACTGGATTCTCCAGAATTTACTAGTAATAAATGGAATATTTATTGTTTATTTATTTATTGTTTTTATTTATGGTAAAATCTATTTATTCTTTAAACCCTCATTATTGACAGCTCCTGCTATTCTAAGAACAAACTTCCAAAGATGTATCAGTCATCTGAGCTTCCACCAAGCTTTATAGCAATGTAGAGTTCACACACACTTAGCTGTGTATTACTAACTCCCTATGTTGATGAATTAATTTTAAAACATCTATCTGTTCACAAAATTTATTCAGAATAATATTTTAAAGGGCAGAAAACACTAATTTCATTAATAAGCAAACATTCTGTTGTCCATAAGTAATGACTTTAGAATATGTATATTTCCTTTATTAACTGCCTACAATCACAAAATAAAAATTAGTCACCTTGGAAGTAATAAATAGCCATTATTTAAAAAATAATTTCCAACATCCTTTATTAAAAAATAATAAAACTCGGAACAGAGCTAAACAGAGAATTCTCAACTGAGGAAATTCGCAGGGCTGAGAAGCACCTAAAGAAATGCTCAACATCCTTAGTCATCAGGGAAATGCAAATCAAAACAAGTCTGAGATTCCACCTCACACCAATCAGAATGGCTAAGATCAAAAATTCAGGTGACAGCAGATGCTGGCGAGGAAGTGGAGAAAGAGGAACACTCCTCCATTGTTGGTGGGATTGCAAGCTGGTACAACCACTCTGGAAATCAGTTTGGCAGACCCTCAGAAAAATGGACATAATACTACCTGAGAACCCAGCTATACCACTCCTGGGCATATACCCAGAAATGCTCCAACATGTAATAAAGACACATGCTCCACTATGTTCATAGCAGCCATATTTATAATAGCCAGAAGCTGGAAACAACCCAGATGTCCCTCGTCAGAGGAATGGATACAGAAAATGTGGTACATTTACACAATGGAGTACTACTCAGCTATTAAAAACAATGATTTAATGAAATCTGCAGGCAAATGGATGGAACTTGAAAATATCATCCTGAGCGAGGTAACTCAGTCACAAGAACGAACATGGTATGTACTCACTGATAAGTGGATATTAGCCGAAACGTTTGGAATACCCAAGTTTCACTTTACAGTAACTGCTGGACTGAGAGTGAGGTCTCAGATGGAGGAGTTGGAGAAGGGACTGAAGGAGCTGAGGGAGTCTGCAGCACTATGGAAAGAGCAACTGTGTCAACTGGCCTGACCCCCCCCCCCCCGGGGTGATATAATACCCATTGACATTGCTATATCAAGCCAAAGTACTGTAAGATTATGTAATCTTAAAGCATGTTTCTATGTGGACTG
>CM052711.1:47816961-47851967 GCA_028551405.1 Uromys caudimaculatus
AAAGATGGCCCAGGTGGAGGGAGTACAGGTGAGCAAGCCCCATGTGTGTGAGCACTGAAGTGGCGGCCCTACCACTAGTCTGCTTTGAGGTGGACTGGGCCCATCTCCTCTTGACTACTTGACACCTGTGACAGTCAGGAGAGCTGGTAAGCTGTCCAGGCTTAACTTAGGCTGCAGCAAAAGGGAAGTTGAGCCCTGCACCTTGCTTGGGCAACAGAGTAGAGTTGGCCTTGCTGAAGAGGGCACAAGTGAGCAGGATCCTAGGACATGAGAGCAGAACAGCTAACCTCCTGCTGAACATGGATGGCCTAGCAGGAACAGAGCTGGAGAGCTCACCCTGGTGGTCCAGATAAGGGAGAGTCTGCAGGCTGACCAGCCCAGCTACCACACAGGCTCAGTTTCAGGGCTCTAAACTGTTAGGGTACATAAAATGGCTGGCCTACTGATCCAAAGCCTCAGGATCTCCATAACACAAAGCAACAACAGGATAATTGAGAGAAGTCCCTGTAAGGTTCCAATACTGATGGTGTCACAGAAGCCAGAGATGTCAAATCAGACCGATGACTCACTGCAGTGAACATTTGCAAATGAGCATGTGTGGACAGAGAGATGTATTTTGGGACACACTCCAGTTTCCACCATGAGATGTTTTCTGTATTTTGTTGTATGTATTTTTTTGTTCTTTTTTTTTTTTGTATGTGAGTTATTTTAAATGACTGTGGGAAGTTGCAAAACCAGAAGGTGGATCCAAGGGGTTGAGGAGATGAGTAAGACTGGGGTTCGTGACATGACGCTCACAAAGAATACTAAACACTAAACATACAGAACAAAGAGATAATAGTAGAAGCTGGAAGGGGAAAAATACTAAGTAACATATAAAGACAGACCTAAGAGAATTATACCTGGTGTCTCAATGGAAACCCTAAGATCTGGAAGAGCTGGAGTCATGTGCTGTAGACTATAACACACCAAGGAAACAAGCTCAGACTACTATGCCCACAAAATTTCCAATCCACATAGATTGAGAAAATAAGATACTTGATGATTTAGGTAACTATTAAACAATGTCTGTCTGCAAGTCCAGCCCTACATAAAGTGCCTGAAAAAAAAAATCCAACATAAGATGTTTAATTACAACAATAAGAAAGAAAATAATCTCACACCAGCATAAAGAAAGAAAGAAAGAAAGAAAGAAAGAAAGAAAGAAAGAAAGAAAGAAAGAAAGAAAACACACACACACACACACATATACACACAAACGCACAACCCCGACAACCAACACCTCTATCAGCAATAACAAAACACAAAATAACAGAAATTAGCAATAATTGGTTATTGATATCTCTCAATACCAATCATCTTAATTTTCCAATAAAAAGATACAAGTTAACAGAATGAATGTAAAAATATTATCCAACTGTCAGGTGCATCTAAGTAACACAACTCAACATCAAAAATAAATGATCTTTTAAAACCTATTTCAGAGTAGAGTTGGAGAAAAAATATTTCAAGCAAATAGAAAAATAAAAGCTAGTATAGACAACTTAGTATTCAACAAAATAGAATTCCAACCAGAACTACTTATAATAGATATGATGATACATACACACCAAAGGAAAAATCCAACAAGATGGTATTTTAATTCTAAACATCTATGCTCCAATCAAAGTGCACCCACGTTTGTAAAAGAAATAATACCACAGCTTAAATCAAATATTGACGATTACACACTGATAGTGGGAGAATTCCATACTTCACTCTCACCAATGGACAGGTCAACTAGACCAAAACTAAACAAAATACTGGAGCTAACAGACATCATAAATAAAATGGATCTAACATATATTTATAGAATATATCACTAAAACAGAAAAGAATATCTTCTCTTTAACTCATGACATTTTTTCCAAAAGTAACCACATATTCAGAAACAAAGCAATTCTCAACTGATACAAGAAAGTTGCAATAACTCCCTGCATCATACCAGACCACCATGATTTACATCATTAACAACAGAGACAACAAATAAAGGAAACTGAAAAACTCTCTAGTGAATGAAAAATGTATCAAGACAAAAATAAATAAATTAAAAACTTGAAAATTCAACAAAAAATGAGTACACAACATTCCCAAGCTCATGGGACACAATGAAAGAGATGTGAAGAGGAAATTTCATAGCAATGAGTGCCTACATAAAAACACTCGAGAGATCTCATACCAGTAATTTAGCATCACACCTGTAAACTCTACAATAAAAAGAAAAAAATCATACAAACAAGCATTAGACCACAGGAAATCATAAACTAAGTACTGAAAAAAATAGAAACAAGGAGAACAATACAAAGAATCAGTGAACCGAAGAGTTGGTTCTTTGACAGTATATGTAAGACAGACAATTCTTTCTCCAAACTAAATAAAAGATAAAAAGAAAATATAAAAATTAACGAAATGAGAAGCAATAAAGTGGACATAACAACAGACACTGAGGAAATATACAGAATCATAAATACATATTTTAGAAACTTGTACTCCAACATATTAGAAAAATCTGAAAGAAAGGAATAATTTTCTCAATAGGTACAACTTACAAAAGTTGAATCAAGTTCAAACAATTTAAATAAACCTAGTAAAATACAAGTAGTCATTAAAAGCCTCGTAACCAGAAAACAAAACAAAGCAAAATAAACAAACAACAGATTTAGGAACAGATGGTTTTAGTGTAGAATTCTACCACATGTTCAAAAAAAGACTTAATGACAATACTCCACGAATTATTTCATAAAATAGAAACAAAAGGGACATTACCCAATTCATTTTATGAGGCCACAGTTACTCCGGATATAGAAACCACACCCAGAAACAATAAAGAAAGAGAATTACAGACTAAATTCACTTCAGATTATAGATGTAAAAACAACTAAATAAGCCGGGCAGTGGTGGCGCAGGCCTTTAATCCCAGCACTTGGGAGGCAGAGGCAGGCGGATTTCTGAGTTCAAGGCCAGCCTGGTTACAGAGTGAGTTTCACGACAGCCAGAGCTACACAGAGAAACCCTGTCTTGAAAAAACAAAAACAAAAACAAAAACAAAAAACCCAAACCAAACCAAAAAAACAACAACTAAATAAAATACTTGCAAACTGAGTCCACAAACACACCAAATGATAAACCACCATGATCAAGTAGGCTTCATCACAGAAACACAAGAATGGTTCAATATATGAAAATCAGTAAATGAGGTCTTTTGAGGATCCTGCTTGAGGTTTAAAAATAAAGACAGGAAGATATTTGTATAGTATAAGACTCTTGGTCATTTGCTGGGGTAGACTCTCAGCTACAATCTCACTCAACCAGACTCCTCTGTCACTGCATCTCTCCATGTGGCTCTTACTCTTTACCTCCTGTGTTATTCCCCTCAATACTTCTGTCTACTGTTGCCTGCTTGATGCCTTTTACTCCAGCTCAGCCACTAGCTCTTTATTCTACCAAAAGTTGCATTCCATTCTGAACCAATCAGCAGCAATACAAGGCCAATCCATCTCTTTGATTACCTTTTGGTTGGAATGAAGGCTATGTGCCCTCCTCCATACTTATGGAAGTCTCCTTTTTAACATGATAATCTCAGAGAATCAACTTTTGGACAGGTAAAAATAGACAAGCATTTACATATAAAAAGATTAAAGAATAAATTTTAAAATAGGAAAAATAAGCTCAAGAAGAAGGAAGACCAAAGTGTGGGTGCTCTCACTTGAGCAAATATGGAGACAAAATGTAGTGCAGAGACTGAAGGAAAAGCTACCCAGAGTCTGTCTCACCTGGGGATTCATCCTATATACTGTCACCAACGCCAGACACTATTGTGGATGCCAATAAATGCTTGCTGGAAGGAGCCTGATATAGCTATCTCCCGAGAGGCCATGCCAGAGCTCTACAAATACAGAGGCAGATGCTTGCAGCCAACCATTGGTCTGAGTTCAGGATCCCCAGTGGAGGAGTTAGGGAAAGGAATGAAGGGAATGAAGGAACTGAAGTGGTTTGCAACCCCACAGGAAAAACAATACCAACCAACCAGACCCCCCCCCCCCCCCGAGCTCCCAGGGACTAAGCTACCCACCAAGGAGTACACATGGCTACAGCAGAGGATAGCCTTGTCAGACATCAATGGGAGGAGAGGTCTTTGGTCCTATGAAGGCTTGATAAATGCCCCAGTGTAGAGGAATCAAGGATGGGGAGGCAGGTGGGCATGGGTGGGATGGGTGGGTGGGGAAACACCCTCATAGAGGCAGGGGTAGGGGGGGATGGGGTAGGAGGTTTCTGGGGGGAAACCAGGAAAGGGGATAACATATGAAACATAAATAAGGAAAATAATAAAAAGCAAAAAGAAGTCACACTCTTAATAGTGAAGCTAGAAACTTTTTATGGTCAGGGAACAAGATCAATGGCTTTGACTGAAGCTGGATCTGTGATGATTGATTCCTTATACACATTTTGCTCTCAGCTTCCTGATATATAATAAGAACTGCTGATGAGTAGATATTCGTTCTGAGGATTTAAAGTATATATGACTGAATTTTATAGAAAAGTTTTACAGAAAAATTTTATAGAAAACACTGTTGCCGTGGTCAAGAGGCGCTTGCTGACAGGAAACTACAGGGGCAGTTACTGGTCCAGCCAACACCTGACCAATGCAGATGTTGATGCTTGGAGCCAACCATGAGACTGAGATCAGAGAAATTGTATATTTTTAAATTCATGTTTTCAGAGTTCTTTCCAGAGTCTTAAGAGCTGTCCTGCAGGTCACAACGTTTACCATTTTTGCTAAGGACATAGACAAACCCTCACCTCTCAGACTCATACTGTCTCTGATTACCATGGAGTCATTAACCTTAGCAACGAGGATATTCCTTGATAACCTTGCCAGGGCAAATATTTCCCCATATCATAGAGCCCCATGCCCTGTTGGCAGAAAACCATGTCACACTGTCACTTCCACATGACCATGCAGGACTTGGCAATAGGAGAAAAAGAAAACACAATCACATTGTAATTTTACCCTGCTTGAAAGATTTGGCTGGGATATATATGCCATGGGAGAAAGAATAAAGTTGTTGGAAGTTTGTTGCTTCCACCTTCTAAGTATGCATGCATGTATGTATGTATACATGTACATGTAAGCATTTATATGTGTAAATCTGTGAGAGCATGTGTTGGAACGTTGTTCCATCCATCAAATCTGTATGCGTATATGTTGATTTCTGTGCCCCCCCCCAGCAGAGCTTTAACCATTTTTCCCATGCCTGCCAGCTATTTCATATTGTTGTTATTATATACCTGCCAGTCATTGACACAGAAAAATAACATGACTCAGAGATAGGTCATGCGGATCACATATACTGTTATATTCTGAATGATGTTGGTTAATCTTAAGAAATTCCATGAAGCTTTACATAGGACCTATCAAATTAAAGGTCAGTATGAACTATTATGAACTATATCTAAAATGACTTGAGTCAGAGCATACTACCAGGCAGCACTTCCTGCACCTGTGTTTGTGCTCATTGTGGTTTTTCTGGTTTTACTATTCATAAACTGACAGAGAAAGATATTTGTCATCTTGGCTCAGCCTCTGAATTCTGAGCTACAACCTTGATCCATCATTATTAGGGTGTATATTCAATAAACCACCCCTGTCTGACTGAGATAAGTATTCTTATGGTTTATGGGGTGACTCTTGAACACCAACATGTATATATGTAAAGCTTGTCTAGATGTGTTTTGGAGATTGCTCCATCTACCTTCTGTGTGTATGTGTTGTGTGTGTGTGTTTGTGTGCTTGGAGCTTGCTTGTTGGAATTTTGCTCCATCTATTCTATGTGTGAACATGCACATGTCTGTCATCCATGTGTCTGTCTGTCTGCCTGTATGTATATATGCACGTATATATGTATTATTATGCATGAAGTTATTAGAGTCTGCCTTTTGCTTGGTTTGCTCAGTGTGTATGTGTGTGTATGTGTATGAATTTTCTCTCTTTCCTTTTCTTTTTTACTGGCCCCAAGGAATTAGAAGAGTTCAGACTTTTCTTCTGTCCACACAGAGTTCCAACCCCAGTAAATTAAGCTTTCTTCCCTCAGAGAAAATTCTACTGAGTTATTTCTCTATTCACTGGCTGCCATAGGCAGCATCCCTCATAAGTATTTGAACCAGCCCTTGTCAGCTGCTTTCAGTGCTGATCCCCCATCAACTGCCTGCCTTAGTTTACCCTATGGTGTCATTGGTATCTGTATAATAAAAGCATCAAGGTTTTGAAGAAAGACATTGAAGAAGATATCAGAAGATGGAAAGATTTCTCTGCTCATGTATCAGTGCAATTAACAAAAATAGCCATCTTACAAAAAGCAATCTAAAGATTCAACGTAATCTCCATAAAAATCTCAACACAATTCTTTACATATCTTAAAAGGAATACTATCAACTTTATGTAGAAAAAAAAAAAAAAACAATAGCTGTAAAACCCTGAACAATAAAACAAATGCTAAAGGCTGCAGAGGAATTTTAATGAAGCAACATGGCTGCTGTGGCAAGGGATCACATTCAAAGACCTTCTACGTCTATGTGATCTGTACAAAATGCAGACATACCCCCGATGATCTACAGTATGAGCTAGATAGAATACAGATACAGATTAAAGATATACATCTTTAATCCCTAAAAATGCAAGTAAGGTTAGTGTGTAGAAGGAAACAGCCAAGTTTAAAATGACCTCTAATTGAGGAGAAGACAAAAGGATGAATCAGAGAAAGATTTGACAAAATGAGTCAGAAATAGGATATGCCCAACTCAAATGAGAACATCATAGGAAAGAGAGGCTACTTAGAGCAGTAAAGAGGAGAAAGTCTACTAGATGTTTATGGCAGTTTTACTATGACAGTTTTACAGAGACAGGGTGCAGAGAGAACATGCTAGACACAGGGGAGGACAAAAGGAGCCAGATAATGAGAAAGAAACAGAAGATTAAAGCATATTGCCAAAGTTAGTATGAGGCCAAGCAGAGTAATTCAGTCATACCATAAGAAGCCAGATGAATCAGTTAGCCAAGAGAGTAGAGTTGAGTCAGAACAGCTGAGTTGAACCAGCTAGGGAATGTTCAGAAAGAGCTCAAAAGGGTGAGCTTATTCAGGAATAAGTCTCCCAGAAGACAATTACATTTTGTGATAAGAGTTACTTTATAAGAGGTCTCCCTATTCCTGATTACAAGTTTACTTCAAACCTATAGTAATAAAGTCCTCATGCTATTGTCATAAATATAGACACATCCGTCAACAGAATCAAATTGAAGATCCACATAAATTCACACAATTATGGGCATGCAATGTGATGTGATGATAAAAAAATGTAGATACACACACACACACACAAACACCCGCACTCATGCACACACACACACACACGCGCACACACACACACACACACACACACACACACACACACACATACAAACTGAAATTAAAGCAGAAATTTTCTGAAATTTAGAGAAACTACTAGTCAATATAAACAAAGGAGGTTTTAATTAGCCAGGGTAGACTAACCAGAGAAGAATTTCTCTACAAGATATGTCAGTTTCTTAAAAATACAAAGCCAAAAATAAGAAAAAGATTACCAACTAACCTACAAAATGAACTGATTAGGATAAGATTAGGCTTCTACAGAAGGTCTGAAAGCTAGGAGAGCTGGAAATGGTGTATTTCAAGGTTTTGCTTCTTCCTAAATGTCTATTCTGGTTGATCTGCACTGACATTTTTCTGAATTTAATTCTCTTTCATCTCATGGCTGTTGAAAATTTATTTTCTAAACTGCCTCTATGCATATTTATTAGTATTTAAAATTAGGATATGAAATATTGGCTTCTTTCATGGTATTTCACACATACTTTATTCTTATTTGTCCCTCCTCCCCTTACCAATCATTTGTTTTCCTTGATGGTCCCCTTTACCTCCTCTAGGGCCTCCCCTTTTATTATTATATATATTTCTCATTATTGTTGGATATATTCTTTATTACATTTCAAATATTATCCCCTTTCCCTGCCCTCCGAAACCACCTATAACATGCCCCCTCTGCCTGCTTCTATGAGGATGTTTCCCCACCAACCCACCCACTCCCACCTCCCTGCCTTGGCATTACCCTACACTGGGGCATCCAGCCTTCACAGAACCAAGGGCCTCTCCTCCCATGGATGTCTTACAAAGTCATCCTCTTCTACATATGCAGTTGGAGCCATGGGTCCCTCCATGTGTAATCCTTCATTGGTGGTTTAGTCCCTGGAAGTTCTAGGGTGGGTATGGTTATTGGATATTTTTGTTCTGACTATGGGGTTGCAAACCCCTTCAGCTCCTTCAATCCCTTCTCTAACTCCTCCGTTGGGGACCCTGTGCTCAGTCCAATGGTTGGCTGCAAGCATCCACCTCTGTGTTTGTCAGGATCTAGAAGAGCCTCTCAGGAGGCAGCTATATCAGGCTCCTGTCAGCAAGCAATTCTTGGCATCCACAATAGTATCTGTGTTTGGTGACTGTATATGGGATGGATCTCCAGGTGGGATAGTCTCTGCATTGCCTTTCCTTCAGTCTTTGCTCCACAATTTGTCTCTGTATTCCCGCTCATGAATATTTTGTTTTCCCTTCTAAGAAAGAACAAAGCATCCACACTTTAGTTTTCCTTCTTGATCTTCATGTGATTTGTGTGAATTGTATTTAGGGTATTCTGAGCTTTTAGGATAATCAGTGAGTCCATACTATGTGTATTCTTTTGTGACTGGGTTACCTCACTCAGGAAGATATTTTCTAGTTTCATCCATTTGCCTAAGAATTTCATGAATTCATTGTTTTAATAGCTGCGAAGTACTCCATTGTGTAAAGTACAACATTTTATGTATCCATTCCTCTGTTGAAGAACACCTGGGTTCTGTCCATCTTCTGGTGATTATAAATATGGCTGCTATGAACATAGTGGAGCATGTGTCCTTGTTATATGTTGAACATCTTTTGGGTATATGCCCAGGAGTGGTATAGCTGGGTCCTCAGTTAATACTATGTCCAATTTTCTGAGGAACAGCCAGACTGATTTCCAGAGTGGTTGTATCAGCTTGCAATCCCATCAACAATGGAGCAGTGTTCTTCTTTCTCCACATCCTTGCCAGTGTCTGCTGTTATCTGAGTTTTTGATCCTAGCCATTCTGACAAGTGTGAGGTGGAATCTCAGGGTTGTTTTGATTTGCATTTCCCTGATGACTAAGGATATTGAGCATTTCTTGAAGTACTTCTCAGCCATTCAATATTCCCCAGTTGAGAATTATTTGTTTAACTCTGTACCCCATTTTTAATAGTGTTATTTGATTCTCTGGAGTCTAACTTCTTCAGTTTTTAATATATATTGGCTATTAGCCCTCTATCATATGTAGGATTGGTAAAGATCATTTCCCAACCTATTGGTTGCTGTTTTGTCCTATTGACTGTATCCTTTGTCTTACAGAAGGTCTGCAATTTTATGAGGTTCCATTTGTCTATTGTTGATCTTAGAGCATAAGCCATTGGTGTTCTCTTCAGGAAATTTTCCCCTGTGCCCAAGTATTTAAGGCTCTTCTCTGCTTTCTCTTCTATTAGTTTCAGTGTGTCTGGTTTTATGTGGAGGTTCTAGATCCACTTGGACTTTAGCTTTGTACAAGGAGATAGGAATGGATCAATTTGCATTCTTCTACATGTAGACCGCCAGTTGAACCAGCACCATTTGTTGAAAATGCTGTCTTTTTTCCACTAAATGGTTTTAGCTCCTTTGTCAAAGATCAAATGACCATTGGTGTGTGGGTTCATTTCTGGGTCTTCAATTATATTCCATTGATCTATCTGTCTGTCTCTGTACCATTATCATGCTGATTTTTATCACTATTGCTCTGTAATACAACTTGATGTCAGGGATGGTGACTCCCTCAGAAGTTCTTTTATTGTTGAGAATAGTTTTTGCTATCCTGGGTTTTTTGTTATTCCAAATGATTTTGCAAATTGCTCTTTCTACGTCTATGAAGAATTGAGTTGGAATTTGATGGGGATTGCACTGAATCTGTAGATTTCTTTCAACAAGATGGTCGTTTTTACTATATTAATCCTGCCAATCTATGAGAATGGGAGATCTTTCCATCTTCTGAGATCTTCGATTACTTTCTTCAGAAAATTAAGTTCTTGTACTGCACTTACTTGGTTAGAGTCACACCAAGATATTTTATATTATTTGTGACTGTTGTGGAGGCTGTCTTTTCCCTAATTTCTTTCTCAGCCTGGTTATCCTTCAAGTAGAGGAAGGTTACTGCTTTGTTTGAGTTAATTTTATATTCCGTCACTTTGCTGAAGCTGTTTATTAAGTTTAGGATTTCTCTGGAGGGTTCCATAGATTCATGTATTTGAATGCTTGATTTGCAGTTGGCAGACTGTTTGACCTTGAATAGGATGTGTAGGCTTGTTTGAGGAACCATACAATTAGAGTTTGGATTTTAGCTTTCAAAAGCCACACCATTGCCAGTTAGCTCTTTCTCCCTAGTCTACATGGATCAGATGGTTCCTTTACCATGCCTGCCTGCTTGCTGTCATGATGCATGCAATAATGGTTATGGACTCTAATTCTCTGGTCCTATGAACCCAACTAAACATTTTCTTTGATAAGTCTTAAGATATTTTGCTAAGGCAATAGAAAAGTAATCATGACAGTAACCAACCCCAGCCTCCATCATTTTTATCTTTTTCTAGGTTTATGATCACAACTCCCCACAGGTATGTGTGTGTGTGTGTGTGTGTGTGTGTGTGTGTGTGTGTGTGTGTGTGTATGTGTGTATATGTGTGTGTGTATGTGTATGTGTGTATTTGTGTGCTTATGTACAATATATATTGTACAAGCTAATATAGATTAAAATGTAAGGTCTTCATTTTGTGCTTCTGATATCAGAATTCCAGTTCAATGCACTTTTCTGAAATATCATGACCTATTTTTTCCCTACTAATTAATAAAATGTCATTGTATATTCAAGGGCACATTTCCCTTTCCCATTTAGTAGGATGGATCCATTCTGCAATTGTGATAATTTAGTCATAAACATGAGCGTGTAAATAAACCTGTGGAAATGCTTGGAGTTCTGTGTGTGTACTCTGGAGTAACATAGTAGTTCTAGCTTTATGGCTTTGAGAAAAGCCTATGCTGATTATCATGGCAACTGTTCAACTTACATTTCCATTAGGAATGACTAAGTGGTCATCCTTCAACAAATCCTTTTTATTTATTGTCATTTGTTTTCTTCATAATAGCTAGCTTGCTTTGAGTAAGATGAAATCCCATAGTAGTTTAAATGTGAATTTTCTTGATGAGTATATTGACTACTTTAAAATATATTTATGTTCACTTACGTATTTTTCTTTAGAGACAATTGTATATTCAGTTCATTTTTCAGCTAGATGATTTAATTTTATTGTTTTATTTTTGTTGTTTTAATTTTGAATTTCTGACTATATTATACATATTAATAACTATCTGATATAGAGTCAGGCAATATTTTTTTTTATTTCTGTAAGCATAATTTTCATTCTAGTGACTGCTTCTTTGAGAGTAGTCTTTAATTTCTGGTAATTTCCTTAGTTCTTGTTAGTGTTCCATGTGTACTAGGACAGCTCTCAGAAAGTCCTTGCTATTCTACTTGGAGACCCACAGTTTCACATCTGATGAACTTAAAGTGGTTTACACTGTTTGAGTTTATTTCAGTTCAGCGTTACATATATCTATCTGATTCCATTCTTCTCCATGTAACTATGCAGTTTTCCAAGCACTATTAGTTGAAGAGGCTGTCTTTGTGCCCATATATGATTTTGTACCTTTGTCAAGGTAGGCCTTGCCTGAGCTTTCCTAAGCTCGTTCTATAATTTTCCGTATTTCTTAAAAACAATAAATGTGTGTTGTGGGGCAGTGGTCTGTGGCAGGCAATCTGATACCCGGTTGAGCACAAGCTGAAAACTCTGGGAGACCCAGTGGAATATCCACGAGGGATCTAACTATGCTTTTGGCCGATGCTCCCAGAAGACTCCTGTAAAAACAGCTGCAGCTTTCACAACCCCTATATATAGAGAGGCCTGGCATGTGAGACTTGTCACGTAGAAAGCAACTCTGAGTCCTCCCACAAGTAAATGAGGTATTGCAAAGCCCCCAGACCAAACCAATAGGAAGTATTTGTTACAAACCCCTGATCCCTCCCAAACAGTATATTAGACCATCCTAACCTGTGTAAAAGGCCACCGCTGCCACTGTCCGCCACCGCCACACTGACCCGCCACCCACCATCCAGAAGGAATAAAGGTGTGAGAACTACTACAGAGTCTGAGAGCTTCTATCATAAGAGCTGTAACACTTTCGGCCCGGAAAGAGATCTGCTTTTCGAGAACCACCAGAAGCTTCCCGCACTCCGCAGGCTAGTTAGCCCCTGAAGGGCTCAGCCCTGGGCCGACACAGCACAGGGTGGCGAGTGCTGGGCGAGTGTAGTGTCTGGGCGAGTGCAGCATCTTGGTGCGACCTGGGCGCAGCCAAAGGGATCGAGGCTGAGGAGACCCCGTCCCCACTCGCGCTCCCTCCCCTGTCCATACCCTTACATATGGCTGGGCCAGAGACCCCAGGGAAGGTTCCCAGAACGCAGCCCAGCAGCGTGTGAGTATATATATATATATATACTCACACATACATATATATGCACCAGATCAGGAGTCTCATCTAAGCAGGAACTCACTTTAATAAACTAGGCACTTGCTAATATAGAGAAGGCAAGGAGGTGGACACTTAGGTATGGGAAGAGATGAAGTAGGAGGTGGGAAAGGGTGATGGAGGGTAAAGGGTAACTGACAGGGCCAATGGCAAAGCTTCATATCAGCAATGGCGGGACAGAGGCAAGGCCAAACAGGTTTTGCTGAGTCACCCCAATACGGAAGTGATTGAGACAGGTCTTAAAACTCGAGCTAGGCTTAGGCTCTCCCACAAGGCCACAGAAACTCAAGCCAGGCTCGGGTTTGTCCTTAAGGTCCAAACCAGGGCCAAAATGGGGCCCAACACATATTTATGAATGTATATGGATGAGCGTGTTTATATGTGTTTGTATGTATTTGTGGAAAGTGTGGTATATGAATATGTATGTGAGTTATGCATGTGCTCTGATATGGGTAAATGAGACTTATTAAACACATAATCTACTTCCCAGACTGTCTAATAGTTGATAGGTACATAAATATCAATGTGAAATTATTTACATTTGGACAAACACTGAAGATAAATACCTAACTCCACATTTTGAATTCACTCAACAAAAAATTCAGAGTCCATCAATAGTTTTAGTCTTAGTTTAGTCTTTCAAGAAAAAGGCCCACAGAGTAGCAAACAGCTCATATAATCTGAAGTCATCACATTAACATTATGTTATTATGACTATTTTTCAAAACAACTGTACTCTGTAGTTTACCTGCATGAGTGCTGTTATCTTCAAATTCTTATTTAAAACCTGCTATTTTATTTTGAATTTTCTACTTAATTCCATACCACATGCCCTTCCATTCTCTCTCTTTAAAAATAAAATGATGAAAAAACCGGGACAAAGGAAACATATGACTAAAATTAAAACACACAAGCAAAAAAAATCAGAAAAAGAAACCAACCAAACAAAATAAAAACGAGAAAAAAGTCTAACCAAAGCATTATGAGAGAAGAAGTCTAAAAAATACCATTGAGTTTGTTTTGTATTCTATTGGCTATCTTCTACGGGCATGGGGCATACACTGAAGGGTGTTTAATATATTCCACCTCTAACTAAAATAACTAAAAGCTATTTGCAATTGATAAACCCTTCCTAAGGAAGACCTGCTAAGGATAATTGTAGGTTTACCATTTCATTACTACTAAAAAAAACATTGATTACTTCTACCCCAGTCCTCAGAATATATATGCTATTTGCTTTTGTGGTACCAGGAAAAATAACATTTTATTTTTAACACAACTTTGCTGGGGGCAGGGATAAATATTTGCATACAAGAATAATGTGGCTGATATTTTTATGGTGGTTGATTTTGGCTTTATGGGAGGCAGCAACATTCACAACACAGTAATGCATATTCTCTCCTCTCTTCTCAATATATAGGTGTACTGTGACCAACAAGAGCAGAGAGTCTGTTTGATAACCATTTTAAAGAAGACGAGCAAGCCAGACATGGTGGTATAGACATGTAACCTAAACACTTTGGCACCTGAGTCAGTGGGATATATACATTGAGGGGAAAAGAGAGGGAGAGAGAAAAAGAGAGAAGAAGAGGATGGGGTTGGGGAAGAAGGAAGAGTTTATACTTGCTTTCTAACAGTGACTTCTGTTGCTTTTAATGCAAATTTGAGGATTGTGGTTTCAGTAAGTATATCCAGATGATATGACAGATTTAAACACTAAGATGTGTCTCTAAGATGTGTCATGATTACCTGAATGTTTATGAAGCATTCAATTGCTTAGCCCTGACAGAAGTAGAGCTACATAAATGTTTAAATTATTCCTAATTTGCTTTTTGTTTTCGATTTGATGCCAAAACTGATGAAATTCATAGGTCTAATACTTCATTTATTATAAAAATAAATTTAGATTTATGACATGATAATTTATTTACAAAAACGTATTCCTCTAGCAGTAAGGAGGAAAACAAAGTATTATATAAAAGTTAAGCTGGGCAGTGGTGGCACACGCCTTTAATCCCAGCATTTGGGAGGCAGAGGCAGGCGGATTTCTGAGTTCAAGGCCAGCCTGGTCTACAGAGAGTGAGTTCCAGGACAGCCAGGGCTATACAGAGAAATCCTGTCTCAAAAAACCAAAAAAAAAAAAAAAAAAAAAAGAAAGAAAATTAGGCAGGCATATAAGTAAATTATATAAAAATGTTTTTGTTGACTATCATGACTTACTCATAACCTAATGCACTTATGGGTAACACTTTATTGTGGTTTTCTAAACATTTATTTATTTTAATTTACTCATTATCAACTACTTTTTTCTGAACTCTAAAATACTTTATTCTACCAAATTTTGATCATATATCATTAAAAATATTCTATGACTACCTATCTTCAGGTACAAGTCAATTATTCTTTGACCACAAGAACATTCTATCCCCCTTTTCTCTCTCACTCTTTCTGTTTATATCAGTATATCTGTTTATCTGTCTGTCTATCATCTATTTATCATCTATCTCTCTATCTCTATCTATCTATCTATCTATCTATCTATCTATCTATCTATCTATCTATCTATCTATCTATCATCTATATGTCGGTCTATCATCTATCATAAATATATAATTTAATCTATCATCTGTCTGCAGATGTATCTAACTATCTATCCTCTATCATCATCATCATTTATCTATCTCCATCCTTCCTTCCTTCTATGCTTCGTTTTCCCTTACACGGTATATGATCATGACCAAGGTGAGTATCTTTCCTACTCTTTCTTTTTTCTATTAGTCCCTTACTTTAAGCTAGTTAATTTAGTGAATCTTTTTTCATACTTCAGAGGGAAGGCATTTTTTGCCTTTAAGGCCAAAGGTTATCTCTGATAAGAAGGCAGAGGGGAAAATAATGTAATTTTATTATAATTAACAAAAATGTTTAAAAACAGAGAAAATATGTTTATTCTTCCAAAATTCCCTCCCACACCTGAAGAGAAGAACAATGACATTGAGTTTCATGTTATAAAATTGATTGAGGCCATTAAGTGGAAATAAATAAATATCTTAAAGCAATATAGTAAAATACAATAAAACAGGTGCAGAAAATGAATAGAACTGTTCAAGAACTGAAAATGAAAATAGAAGAAATAAAAAAAAAAAAAACCACACAAATGGAGGCAACTCTGGAGAAGAACATCCTAGGAAAGAGAACAGTAACTATAGATCCAAGAATACAAAAAATACAAGATATAGAAGACAGAATCTAAGGCTAAGAAGATTCAATAGAAGAAATTGCTATATCTATCAAAAACTGCCAAATCTACAAAGTTTCTAACACAAAGCATACAGTAAATTTGAGAAACTATGCAAAGAGCAAACTAAAGAATAGTAGGAATAGAAGAGGGAGAAGATTCTAGCTCAAAGGCCCAGAAACTAATTTCAACAAAATTATAGAGGAAAATTTCACTAACTTAAAGAAAGAGATGGCTATAAACATATAGGAACCTTAGAGAACACAAAATAGATTGTACCAGAACAAAAATCCTTCTACCACATAATAAAACACTGAATATACACAACAACAACAACAAAAAGAACACTAAAAGCTTCAAAGTAAAAAGGCCAAATAACATATAAATGCAAACCTGTTGGAATTACACCTGACTTCTCAACAGAGATTCTCAAAGCTATTCCTTGTTTTTCATATGCATTATTTTGTGTTATGAACAAATAAATAAATGTAGTAATGCAGTCTACTCCTGGTCCATGGAATAGGGAAACTTGAGAGAATTACAAGGCATATGATGAAGCTTTATTAGCACATCTGAGAAAAATCCATCGTATTCACTGAAACCAGGAATTGAAATTGTCAGAATTGTAGCATTTAGTAGTTTCTAAAGATTGGATCTTTAGCCATTGTATTAGATATTATTGAAAACATTTTGCTTATTTTATAAATTCAAGATTAATATATGAGTTTTAGGTTTTGAATTAGCTACTTTTGGTTTTACCTAAATTATCAGACTATGTTGAATGCATTTCATTTATTTTCTTTTCATCAAGGCTAAAAATAATTTGTCTTATTCCTATCAATAAAAGTATAAGGCAGAATAAAAAGAATGTTCTTTGTTAAATTTGTTTTGTTGTTGCTTTGCTTTCTCACTTCTTTAATCTACAGTTTTTCCTTTAAAAATCATATTAGGGTTATGGAGATGGCTTAGTAAGGATATTTGATCTCAAGCATAAAAACTAAAGCTTGAATTGTCAACCTCTGCATAAAAGGCCAGGGATAAATGTGCTTCCCTGAAACCTTAGTATGGAGGATAGAGAGGAAGATTCTGAACACTTGCTGGCTAGCCAGCATTGTTAAATAAGTGAACTGTTGGTTCAGTGAGTCAGGAAATAGCCAAATGACATGCAAGAAGATACTCAAGGCAATGCTCTGATCTTTTCCTTTGTGTATACTGCATACCCATCCATATAGTCATGTGCACACACGACACACCTAACTTACACACACACGCACTACCTACCTACCTACATACATACATACATACATGCATACATACATACATGCACACATATGTCAAATCAGGTTTTGAAAAATGTTTTTTCTAGTACACATTCTAAAAGTCATGCTCATGTTCAAGAAATGGGTAGCATCCACAGTTTCTGCCTTCACAATCTACCTAACAACACACCTAAATTATTGTTTAAGAATTTCACATGTGTGCACAATGGGTTTTGATTGTATTCACTCCCTCTCCACCATCCAACTCCATCAAGATCCAACACTCCCATTTCCTTCTGAAATTCAGATTTTCTTTTTCTTTTTCCTTAAGAAATCATTATGTCCTATCAATGCCTCCAATGAGATTAGGCCATCCACTCGAGGATATGTGACCTACCAGTGACCACAATCATGAAGAAAATAGACTTCTACTCTCCCAGGGGCTATCAATTGCTAATTTCTTCAGTTGGTCTTAGGTCCACGTGAGCTATCCTATAATGCATGTTGAAAGTTTGGTTGTCTTGATCTTATTCAGATCTTGTGAAAGCTGTCACAGCTGTCTTGAGTTTATGAGTTCAACACCCTTCCAATAACTATAAGATAAGATAGTGTTTGTTAGCAATTCCTTAAACTCTGACTGTCTCAGCCTTTCTGTTCCTCTTTCCACAATGTTACATGACTCCTGGTAAATCAAGAATGATACAAATGGTGTATTTATCTTTATGAACTTTACCAACTCATATTCTCTGAACTTTGAACTATTGTGAATCTTTGTATTAGCTGCCATCCATTGCAAAACAGAAGTTTCTCTGATGATGATGACTGAGGTATGCATTGTGTTTATAAAGATAATTATCTCAAAGGCAACTTGATACTATATCCATTTACCAAAATAGTAGTAGTAGAGGCTAGCCTAGGGCTTATTATCCCTGAAGATATGACTTCTCACTGAGGTTTACAATAACAGGCATAAACTCAATCCTGTAGAGCAGGCCATGAATATAATTTTACAGAGTTGGTTAACATCTTAACAATCATGCCATTATTTTAACAATGTACATAATTTATTAGGTCACTCTTTATTGTACCTGCAAGTGGTCGATGTGTGTAAGAAGACTCTTGGTGACTGCCTCTTCCAGACGCCTGTTCAGTATTTTCTTTCATTTTCAGAGATATCCAACATCGATGAACATTTCAAGTCAGTACCAGCTTTATTTCTCTGCATCATGTGACCCACACACAGTATTCCTATTTGCTTACAGCTAGAAAATTTGCATTTCCATGAATCTTATATTTAATATCATATTTCTAATCTAATCACTTATATATGGTAAATTTTGATAATGCCAAACATAATATAAAATTGTTACTTACATTCTTACCGTATATTTCATGCTTTATGTACTATTTTGTTGAACTTAAAAACAAACTAAATTTCAATGATATACAATAATAAATTTTCTTTCAAAGTGAGTAATCTGACATGTATTTGTTAATTTTCAATCTCTCTATCTACATAATTGTACTCAGAGGTTCTTCATTGAGGTAACTCTACTAATCACTATAGGTACACTACTGTAGGTGGAGTTTGTCTTCTAGAAGGGAAAATATAAAGTCACACAGTTCACAGAGTTCATTATTAGATAGACCAATTTATTGTGTCATTTTAAGTTGTAAAGAATAAAAATCACTACTGTAATTAATCTTACTTGTCAAAGGACTTGGGCATCAAACAGATCATTTCTAAATTTAATAATCTGGCTCTGAATCTCGAATGGAATATAGGGTTTTTTTTTTCTGCTTCATATATGAGCAAACAGAATCCTTCTGATAGCTTCCACTCTCACAGTATCAGTGAGATCTGAACTTTCTAGTAAAGTCAGGAATGTATTTTTAAGCTCCCATGTAGTTCAATGTCACAATGATTTCAGATGATATAATACCTTTTTTCTTCTTTGTTCCTATTGTTTTTTAACAATATTGTAGAATGAACACAAT
Source organism: Uromys caudimaculatus (assembly GCA_028551405.1). Taxonomy (NCBI): domain Eukaryota; kingdom Metazoa; phylum Chordata; class Mammalia; order Rodentia; family Muridae; genus Uromys; species Uromys caudimaculatus. The sequence goes on from CM052711.1 coordinate 47,836,234, forward strand.
ATAGTATCATTCCTTGCTTTATTTAGGAACAAACTCACATGAGGTAGTATGTCTCCTAGGGATAACTAATGAAACACCGGTCTACAAAAAAAACAAAACAAAACAAACAAACAAACCACTGAACTACCATAGTGATATACACTCATACTCTAACCAATCAACTTCTGAACTATTCATGTTTTGAAAGTTAGAAACTATTTATCAGCTTAGTTCCTTATAGGTTAAATAATATCAGCAACTTAGTAGCCTTTTTTATTTTGCATATTAAGTGATTATCTCATCCCCATATATTCAAAGTCCTTCTACTCATTCAGCCATACAGACAATTACCTCTTGGATTCAGAATAGTAGTTGATCATAAAGATGACTGAAAATTTCACTTTATATTCTTCTTTACTTTCTAAAAATTTTATAAGCACAAAAACTATTCATTAAAAAGCTTTTGACAACTTTTCATAACTATTTTTATTCTACCATAAAATGGTTTATTAAGGTGATATTTTTATATTATGCTTGTACACTGTGTCTCTGAGTACATATATGTTTAACTCCATATAATTAATGGATATTCTAAAAACTTTGAACATATTCATATAATCATTCATTCAATGACAAATTGATATCCCTTAATGGTAGCTGAATATATCAATTAAACATGCTTTACATATTTATTCAAATTTTCTTTAATGAGTACTTCTGCATTCACAAGAGATATGAATTTCATATTCTATGTCATTTTATTAAAATAACCAAAATATATCTAGGTTTTCAATGTTCTGTATTGACAGTAAGTTAAACAAATACATTATTTTCCTTCAATTATCTACTACTGTGAATCTTACCCAAAATGCCAACATGAACTTTGACATGATTTCCCATACACAAGAGAGAGAATCTTGATAAAATGTTCTAATTTAGAGAAATCTGAAATAGTAATTTCTCTAATACTTTCAGTGTTGACATTGGCTGTTCTTGGTAATGTCTGAGTGCTGTTTCTAAGACTTTTAAATAGTTTTTCATAAATATTTGACAGTTTCAAAGTTTCATACTCTATAAAACAAAATGGTCCATTATAAAATGCCCATTTACCATTGTTTATTTTCAGATATTTTTAAAATCTATATCTTCATCATTCCAGTAATTGTTACATTTTAATGTCATCTTGTAAAATATCCTCAGAGAAGTTACATTCTAACTTCCAAGATGTCTTTGAACAGAATTTAGAAGAAAGAAGAACTTTACAAAGAAGGTTACAGGTCTTCTACATTTTGAGAAATATATAAATCAATGTTCCAATATTCATCTTCTTTCTTTTGCACATATTCCTTTACAAACTACTTGTAATGCATGGATTTATAGAAAAATATTACAATATAATCTGAAAAAAATATTAAAATTGAAAATAGTACTTTTTCTTTGTTGGTTAAAATAAATGGTGAAACTTAAAACATTTCTTCCTTTGTATTGAATTCTTAGAGGAGAACCACTGATGTAAGCATGAAATGTGACCAATTCCCATTCTGAAACCTTGATCAGCTGTGTTTGTGTCAGGAAAGAGCAAATGAGAAAGGTGGCTAGTTCAGGTCACCCCATTCAGAAAGGGATCCGCAACAAAGAATGAGATTAAGTTCATCTTTTTACAAAGCAGGAGAAAATATTTTCTCTCTGAAGCCACAAGAATGACAAAAAGTGTGTATGGAACACTGTAATGTAGATGTCACAAAAACTGATTCCACTAAAGAGAAGAATAACTAGCAAGCACACAATTGTGGTTTCTCTTTTCTTTATGAGACCATTTACTGGGGGACTTTTCTCCAACATAGCTGGGCATAGATTTTGTGTGGTTCATGTCATCAAACTCTGCTGTAGCATGCTGATATTCCAGAAAATATGAAAATACATGTTTTTGTGGTATAAATACAGGATTACCATTAAATTACCCATTTACATAGAGACAAGAATAAATTAACTATAAAAACATTGCTTTATATAGTAAAGAGGAAGCATCTTCTTATATTGCAGATGCCACATTCACAAACAGCAGAGAGCATGACTGCCTGAAGTAATCACTTATTGCTTTGACTGCTGCATGATAACATCTTGCGTTTGTATCTTATATTCCTTGAGATTTGATTACATGTTATATCTGAAAATCAGCTTGTAAGTGTTAGTTTTAATCAAAATATGTATACAAGTAAAAAATAAATAAAAGATCATTCAGAGAACAACAAATGGACCAAAAACTCCCATGATGCAGCTACTATTGACAATATTTAACCATGTTATCTTTGGTTAGCAATTTGATAAAAAAGAAGGCAGGTTAAAATCAAGCACATTTGTCATGTTTGTCAAAGATATATTTTAATTTATCAATAAAAATTTCAATCATATAGAGCATATAATTTGTATTTTTCAAAGTTAGTCTTTTCAGCATATCTTAGATTTAATTTAATGTATTTATCAAATTTTTGGAAATATTATAACAATTATTTTATGTGTGTTTGCTTAGTGAAGAATGTGTTGTGCAGATTACACAACAAGATGAAACTATTGCTATTTAAAAGTTATAAAGGGACTAGAATGATTGCATTGTGGTTAAAACCACGTATTGCTCTCTGTAAACATGAGTTCAATATCTGTCACCCACTGTAGGCAGTTCACTAAGGTCTCTAACTCTATATTAAAAAGGGAAAGGACTCCTTTGGTCTCCATAGGCACTGTAACTCATATGAACTTAATTTCATACAGATCCAAACAGTTAAACATAATTAATGTACTAAAAATAAATTTAAAGAGTAATAAAGTCAGCATCTGACTTTATGTGATGTCTGCACTAGATATCCTTGGTGAGCATCCAGTCATGGTCAACAGCATGTTACCCTCCAATATTTATTCATTTAGGATTGGTCCTTGTCCTTGCTGTGGATAATGATTTTGATTGAATGTGACATCTGTCACTTCTAATTAGCAGTTTGTGGATAGAGCCTGTGAATGCCACTCATACTTTCTATGAAAGTAGGGAAATTCCTGAAGGAACTTACGGGGCAAGGATTAGGATATGGTGTGCTATAGATTAGAGTTAGTACTTCTCTGAGAAGTCCTTACAATAGACTTCTAGGAGTTTTCACTGGTGTTTACTGCAATATAGTCTAGCTGATTCCAGAAAGAATAAGATATGTCTAGTCTGTTCAAGATTTCTTTCATTCTGTTCTGTGGCACTTATGAACTGAATTTCTCTGCTACACAGCAGTCTTTCCAGTATAGTGGAGATTAAATCCTTCCTTCTTATGAAAAGTTCTCAGTACTGTTAAATATGGACCTGTTCATTAGTGTATTTCCCTTCCTCCTGGACTTGTATCCTGTGTATGTACACACACACACACACACACAGAGAGAGAGAGAGAGAGAGAGAGAGAGAGAGTCATTTATATGTCATACATATGTGAAAAAATACATATTTTTCCTTCCAATTATGGAATCTGAATTTAATAATATAAACATGTGAGTCTTATTAGAATTGCTTTCTTTGTTTTTTTTTTTTTTCTGTTGTTGTTCTACAATAATTATGGAGGGAGGAGAAATGTATAGTGACAGAAACCATGTCTTCACAGCCAATTCACACACAGCCAATCTGTGAATTGCTAAGTTATACCTGTATATTTTGCTAGATGTTCCTTTGTCATATTCATACAAAAATACTAGGACATAGCTGGGTAAACAGAGTTTATAATTATTCAGATGTAAGGACATTAAAGTAATAATAAATAAGAGGAGGAGAAGGGGACAGAAGAAAATAAAACATAAATTTTGGGTAAGTAGTAAATTTTATGGCTAGAAATAAGGGTAACAATAGAGAGGCTATTATAAAATAAATGCAGATGAACAAAGTCACAAATTCTAGTTAGACAATATATGTACTAAATGAAAAAACAACAACAAAATAAATGAAATACAAAAGTGTAAGTTAACAAACAGAACTGAAATGAAATAGAAAACAATTACAACATTAGTTAGGGAAAATGAATTATGACAAAGAATTTAAAATACATTTGCTTCTGTCCTTTAAAATAATATTAGTTACTATTTCTTTTTATGTCTGGTAAATGCATGTGGTTTCCTCCAACTATTCACTTGTTTTCTGTAGGTGATTTTGCTTATGGAGATAGGGCTGCTCTATTAGTAATTCAAACAAGTCAGAAAAATATGCCCTTCCTGTGCCATGTAGCTTCTGGATTGGACTCAGCTTTCTTTTCCGTTGAGTTTACAAGTCCGAGACCTCCTCTTCTCCCCAGCTTACAGCCTAGAACTTTGTTGTTCATGGTGCGTTGATGACTACAAATTCCAAAGAATGTTATCATTGTCCAAAGTACTAGGAGGGCGCTGTATTTGACTTTTTTTCCTGGAGATTCTCCTCTTGAACCCATTGTCATCATTGATGCTTCCATTTGAGAGATGGTGCCATGTTTTGCACACTCCTTATGTTTCAGAGGTGTCCCTCACCAGACAGTTGAAGAGATTTAATGTTTCATACATTCTTCAAGCTAGTTCCGTAAAACTAGTATGGGAAATATTATGCTTATGCTTCTCATCACATTCCTACTCCAACTTGGCCTCTGTGCTTCCCAGCCATCTCTCTACTCCTGGCTATCCAGGCCTGGTTATAAGTCCTTAACATGTTCATCCTCTTCTACTTAGTCATCCCTATAATGTGTATACTTAGGAAATGACAATATCCCATTGGTGAGGACTGATTACTATGACCCTCACCCTTGGTCAGAGGCAAGGAGTACAGGACATACTCCTTGCATATCACAAAGAAATTTGGAGAGCTCAGCTCAGCACAGCTATATTCTCTGCAAGATGCTCCTATTTCTTTCATCCCTCTTCTCAGGGACTAGCACTCAAGGAGTTTTCTGTTCTTTCTTTCACTGTTTCTTCTCCTCCCCCAGGTTTGGATGATTTCTTTCTTTCTTTCTTTAATTAATCAATTAATTTTTTTCTTTACACTCCCGATTTTATTCCCTCCAGTCCACCCCCTGCTGTTCCACATCCCTTCTCTTCTTCCCACCCTCCTGTCTCTACATGGATGTCCCCACCCCCCACCATTCACTCCAGCTGACCTCTAAACTAACTGGGGCCTGCAGTCTCTTGAGAGTTAGGTGCATCATCTCTGATTGAACACAGACCCCGTAGTCCTCTGCTTTGTATGTGTTGGGGTCTCATATCACCTGGTGTGTGCTGCCTGGGTGCTTTCTAATCCAGAATTTTATCAAAATTCCCTACAGGGAGATTATTTACACACAGTAAGGCAGGCAAAATTTCTAGAGTTTATAACACAAATAAGAACAATTTTAAAGAAAATTGTGTGTAAAGTAGAATGCAACATTAAACTGGGAATGTATTCATGGAGTTCCCAGAAAGATGATCTAAAATCAAGGCCAGTTAAAACAATCTAAGTTTTTTTCCTTGATTTTATGTAATATAAAATATCCAATTCTTATTAATATAATAATTCTAATTTAGGTATTTTATAGTGCTAAAATAGCAAGTTCTGAGACCTCTAATTAATATAAATCAAAAATACATGGGTTACAGAATATTCATAATACATTTATCATTTAAAAAGTAACATAAACAGTTCCATAGCACATTATATATTACTGTAAATAAAAGAAGAAAAACTTAAGATTTTTGTTAAAAAAATAAAGCTTTTTTCTACATTAGAAGTTGAATCATTCTTTGTAATTTTTAGTCAATATCTATGCCTAAGAGTCATGCTTTCCGAGATTAAAATATTTATTGGCACTAAGGATTTTTGTTTTTTTCATTGCTTTTTTAAACAGTCACAAGAATGCATTGTTTTTAGAGGTGGAGAGATGGCAAATCTTTTGTCACTTTTCTAGCTCAAAAATTCATAAAAGTTCATTATATAGTAATATGTTACTTTAACACTTCATAGCTTGTAATCCCAAAGATTGCACTTTTGCATCAGTAGTTACACATAAACTTAAAGGAGTTTTCATATTGTGACAGTGCAGTGACCAGTGCATGGTATGCTTGTAACACACAAGTTCAAAGGAAAAGTGAACTGGAAAGAACATAGTGCTTAGGAGAAATATCTGCTCCTACAGCACCCTGAAACATATAGTGGAGAAAGGACATTCTTTTTAATAGAGTATTAAGCAATGATGGATATCCACTGCAAATGGATTCACATCTGACTCTTACCTGTTGCAAACAATAACTTAAAATTAAAAGGCCAAAGTTAAGAAATACCTATAAGGAACTACAAAGCAAAGAATTTAAGATATTGTATGGGCAAAAGTTATCAAGGACGAAAGGAAGAAGGAAGGAAAGAAAAAAACAAAGAAAGAAAGAAATAGGAAAGAAGGAAGGAAGGAAAGGAATAAAAATTAAAAATACAAATGAAGGAAAAATAGACAAGTAAGATTACATTAACTTAAAAGGATTTTGCATAGGAAAGGGAACATCTACAATACTGAACACAATAAATCTAAGAAACAGAGTCAAACATTTGCACATCATGTTTCTGGCAACTTGTTATTATCCAGGACATAAATAATTCAATTTTAACTACAAATAAATCAAGTAACTACTTTTAAGAACATATAATAGTCTGAACAGAGCTGAAAATAAGTCATACAAATTATAAACAGAATTCAAACTACTAAAGATAGAGACAATGGAAATCTAAAGAAAAGTGTGAATTACCTCATTCTATTAAGAATGGCTGTTGTAAAATTTTTTTAAAAAAGTGTGAATAATGATGTGGATAAATGTGAATTCCTGAAATTTGTGGAAATGAAAATTACTAGGATCATTTTGGAAATTAAAATTAGTATGAATGGCACACACAAAAGAAAAGATAAATAAATAGAATCACTTGATTCATCAGTCCCACTTTAGGGAGAACCAAAAGAGTATGTGTGTATGTGTGTGTGTGCGTGTGTGTGTGTGTGTGTGTGTGTGTGTGTGTGTGTGTGATGATTTAACTTACCTACACATTTTAAAAAATACAATGTTGAATGATATACAATCTGTATTTACAACAATTGAAGGAATAAGTATGCATAACAGAACTGGATAATTGTTTGCTTGGTTTCACTGATTTACAATTGTCAATTTCTTAATATTCCTGTTGTTTTCCTTGTGTATATTTGTGTATATATGTTCCCAAAGAACTGAATTAGAACCTTCACTATGAGTTGCTTTGACCCATTGATCCATTGATGTGAAGGGTCCAACATTATTTAAGTTGGAGAACAATTCTTTTTTTTATTTGTTATTTCATTATTTATATTTCTTGTTTTTTAAAATTTTTTAATTGGTTATTTTATTTATTTACATTTCAAATGTTATCCCTCCTTTTCCCCGTTTCCCCACCAAAAATTCCCTATCCCAACACCCTTACCCCTGCTTCTTGAGGGTGCTCCCCCACTCCCCCATTGACCCCTGCCTCACCGCACTAGCATTCCCCTGTGCTGGGGCATCAAGCTTTCACAGGACCAAGGGCCTCCCCTTCCACTGATGACAGATAAGGCCATCCTCTGCTACATATGTAGCTGGATCCACGGATCCCTCCATGTATACTCTTTGGTGGTTTAGCCCCTGAGAGCTGAGTAGTCCAGTTAGTTGATATTGTTCTTCCTATGGCGATGCAATCTCCTTATCTATGTCATTCCTTCCCCTAGCTCTTACATGGGGTTCCCAAGGCTCAGTTCGATGGTTGTCTGTGATCATTTGCATCCATATTTGTCAGGGGCTGACAGAGGCTGTTTGGGGTTAGTCATATGAGGTCCTTGTCAGCTAGCACTTCTTGGCATCAAGAATAGGGTTTAGTGTTTGAAGAATAGATGGATCTCTAGATGGAGGTCCCTGGATGGGCTTTTCTTCAGTCTCTGCTCCATTTTTGTCCCTGCATTTCTTTAAACAGGAACAATTCTGGGTTAAACAATGTGAGAGTGATGGCTGCTCCCATACCTCAACTAGAGGTGGTCTCTATAGATTCTATCTCCCCTTCGATGGGTATTTCAGCTAATGTTATCCCTGTTGGGTTCTGGAAGCCTCTCTCTTCCCTGGCATCTGGGAAACTCTAGTGTCTACCCACAGTTCCCCATACCCCACTGTTACATATTTTTATTGGATTTCCTGACACTCTGTACTTCTCTCTTTTTCCTTCCTATACCTTATCCTGCCACCTTTTCCCTCCCCCGCCTTTCTCTGATTCAGGTTCCTCCCTCTTTCTACCTCCTGTGATTTTTTTGTTCCCCCTTCTAAGTTGAATTTAAGCATCCACACTTTGATCCTTTCTCTTCTTAAGCTTCATATGGTCTCTGTGTTGTATCGTGGATATTCTGAGATTTGGGGCTAAAATCCACTTATCAGTGAGTACATATCATGTATGTTCTTTTGTGTCTGGGTTACTTCACTCACAATGATATTTTCCAGTTCCATACATTTGCCTGCAAATTTCATGATGTCATTGTTTTAAATAGCTGACTCGAACTACATTCTGTAAATGTACCACATTTTTTGTATCCATTCTTCTGTTGCGGCACATCTGGTTTGTTTCCAGCTTTTGCATATTATAAATAAAGCTGCTATAAACATAGTTGAGCATGTGTCCTTGTTATATCTTGGAGTCTTCTGGAATAATAAAAAAACTCAGGATAATGAAAACTATTCTTAACAATAAAAGAACTTCTGGGTGAATTACCATCCCTGACCTCAAGTTGTACTATAGAACAATAATGATAAATCCACATAGTATTGGAACAGAGACAGACAGGTAGATCCATGGAATAGAAATGAAGACCCAGAAATAAACCCAGAAAACATGGTCACATGATCTTTGACAAAGAAGCTGAAACCTTCCAGTGGAAAAAAGACAGCATTTTCAACAAACGGTGCTGGTTCAACTGGTGGTCAGCACATAGAAGAATGCAAATGGATCCATTTTTATCTCCTTGTTCCAAGCTCAAGTCCTATGGCAACAGGACCTGCACATAAAATCAAATATGCTTAAACTAATAGAAGAGAAAGTGGGGAAGATCTTTGAACATATTGGCACAAGGAAAAATTTCCTGAACACAATACCAATGGCTCAGTCTCTAAGGTAAGCAATTGACGAATGGGACCTCATAAAATTGCAAAGCTTCTGTAAAGCAAAGGACAGTCAATAGGACAAACCAGCAACCTAGATTTGGAAAAGATCCTTATCAACTCTACATCCAATGGAGGGCTAAGTCAAAAGTACACAAAGAATTCAAGAAGTTAGACTCCAGAGAACCAAATAGCTCTATTAATAAATGGAGTATAGAGATAAACAAAGAATTTTCAACTGAAGAAAGAAGCACCTAAAGAAATGTTCATCATCCTTAGCCATCAGGAAAATGCAAGTCAAAATGACACCAAGTTTCCACCTCACACCAATCATAATGGCTAAGATCAAAAACTCAGGTGACAGCAGATGCCAGTGAGGATGTGGAGAAAGAGGAACACTCCTCCTTTGCTGGTGGGATTGCAAGATGGTAAAATCACTTTGGAAACAATCTGGTAGTTCCTCAGAAAATTGGACATAGTTCTACCTGAAGACTCAGCTATACCTCTACTGGACATATACCCAAAAGATGCTCCAACGTATAATGGGGAATAATTTTTAATAAAATTTCTATGTTTTTGTAAAAATTCATATCTGTGTTTCATCTTAATATTAAAATAACCAAATTGCTACTATTCCCTCAATTTTGGATGTATAATGACAAAACTTGGGAGTTTGTGTCCAGCCATGAATAAAAAAATAAAACAATCAAAACAAAACAAAAAACAATGAGTAGAAATAAGACAAGGAGTTTTGCTGTCTACAAAACATCATATTCTCACTTTCTCTTCTTTTCTTATTTATACACACATACAAACACTCCAAATAATGTAGGTATATAAAGATAAATGCTGAGTGAAAATTATAAAAATAATTATAACCTTTATTGTTATCAAATGATAATCAGTAGATATAAATGCAGAAAGCTGCTGATTTTTCAAGAACATAATAATCATCTTTGATTTCTCCCAGAGATGTGGCTCACATAGAGAAGATGGTAGGATTTTGTAAACAAATATTACAGTAGCACGAACTGAGAGCTGAGCCATATTTCCTTGTAGATCAAAGCATCTCTGATGCATTTCTTTAGAGAGACTGTGCTCTGAAAAATGAGCTTTGAGCTGAGCTGTATACAGATGCAATAATTTCTCCTGTAATCGAAGGTGTCAGAATGATTATTTGAAAACATAAATCAATCAAATAAGCAGATACTCATCTGAACGTTATAAAAAAACGTGGAGACACAAAAATACTTGAGCATAAATAATACAAAACCAGAGCCCACTTATTCAAAAAAGCAAAAAGAAATACCCTGAGGAAATGGTTTTCATTATGATCGTGGCTTCCATGTTCATGGGTCTCCACCTTAATTCTCTGAACTTTGGTTTAGTAAATGATACTAAATTATCCTTTCTTCTTAAATAGATGATTGTTAGTTCTAATTATAGTCATCATAACAAATTCTAAAGGGAATAAATATACTGCAACTAGTAAAAATGTAGCCAAGCAATATAAATATATTTCCAATTAAAGATGCACTATAATAACGTATTGATTTACATTTTAATATTTCATGCTATATGTGGCTTATATTCTCCAAAAGTTGAGACACATAAATATCTGAAACAGAATCTATAAAGTATTTCTAAGCACAGTTTACTTTGAATTCATAATATAATATTTGAAAGCACTTTAAATTGCGGACTCTGTATTGAGCATATTCTGTAGAATAAAATTTTTGATGAAGCTCTCATTTCTAATTTTAAGCAGGGGTGTGCATCTTGAGACCATGTATGTGATGTAGACTGCCTAGTTTATAGTAAAACTATGTAATAATTTCTATGACAAGACTATTTTGAATTTATTATTTTGTGAAAATTATTTAAGTGTTCACAGAAAGTTAAATGTGCTCTAAGTTGCTCTAAGACAAATTTAACATGAAAATAGTAGTTGAATGTAGCATAATAAAATATTTTCTAAATGAATTAAATGAATTAAGTTAAATGTGCTCTAAGTTGCTCTAAGACAAATTTAACATGAAAATAGTAGTTGAATGTAGCATAATAAAATATTTTCTAAATCTGTTTTGTTACAAAATGGAACTAATATCAGCAAATCAAAGTCTGAATATTGTATATATTAGCATGCTATCATATGTGTAATTAAGTTCAGTTATTATGTCAGGGATATGTCTACAAAAATTGCATCTGAATTAGCTTTGCATCACAATACTGAGCATAGTTTTGTTGTAAGATAGAAAATGTTGAATAATACTTCACAATTTTTTCTCATAAAATTTATGCATTAATTTTGTAGAAATGATAAATACATGTTGAAATGTACATATGTTATGTTAGAGTTAAACATTAGCTAATCTGCATGATTAAAATTCAAAGCAATATGTGAGTCCTTGAGAATAGCAGCTACTACTCATTCTATAACCTATTAAAATTATGCATTACTGACATTTGTACAATAATATATAAGCCTCTCTCAAGTGCTTCTCTAGACATACATTATAAGTAACAAATAAAGTAAAACACATGATGAAATGGTGCATCGTTACATGGAAGATTTAATGTTGTATTATCTGAATAATAAGTACTCAGGGTGAGTTGTAGAGATTGATCTGTATAAAAACAGTATCTGCTCTAATCATAATTACATTGTTTTATCTCTACAAATGGAAAGAAATAACTAGCAAATGCTGTTGTGCTTCTCAGTATGATAGATAATGTAAGAATAAGGAAAAAATTGCTTCACTTTGTCGTTTTTTGATGTAGTGCTTAGCAGTAGGTGGCCCTCTGCTCATTATGCCTGACTGCCTACAGGAGCTCTCCTGACAGTTCAGAAGAACAGCTCCCAGGGATTCTATAATGGCAGCAGAGTACAAGATCTCTTCTAAGTGAGATGCTCTAAGGAAAACTTTAGAAGACTTAGATAGTAGGAACTATTTATTATTTGAAATGAAACAAGAATCAGAGATAATTACCTAAAGAGATCATCACTGACATGGTTCCTTCTGGTACACCACGTCATCTCTGATACACAGACCTAAGCAGATACTTCTAATGCAGGGACTGTTATGATCTTTACTTTAAACTTGATTTAATATATATAGAATTCTTCAAGCAAGTTTATGTTTTATTTTTCCACAGCCATAAGAGTTTCTTATAATATTATGGTCTTTTCTAATTATCTTCATCTTTTTTCCCATAAGACAACATTTTCTCATCACTTAGACTTGGAAGAATTAGCCCTAACAAGATCATATAACAAGTAAATAATAAAAGCATTGACTCATAGGTAATAAATTAATAACTATCAGATTTTATTTTATAGCTATACTTTCTCAGTGAGCTGTATTATATTGATGTCATTTTGCTTCATTTAGGTATCCTATTTTAATTCTTAAAATTTGAAATTGAGGCAACATTGGTAAGATAGTAAGGTAAGGTCCATTATCAGGATTTGAACCTTGAAATATCTGACTACATGATTCATATTCTACTTGCATGAAACAAATTATTCAGAAAATATAATATTTAATATATATCAGTAATCAGGAAGATTCTCATATATCCACATATACTTTAGGCTATATTATATTAAATATTAACATCAAAGATTATTAAATTCCTGAGGTGTTGCTGAATTATTAGTACTATTTTAGCAAATATTGTATATATACAACAATAGATATATACTGACTGATTGTGAGTTATTGATCTAAAAGGATTGTCATACTCAATAACTAAGTGTGGGGAATGCGTTCAGCTTTATTATTCCCTTGGGAAATGTCGATTTAAAGGAGTGAGTCATCACTAACATATGGAACATACTAGAAGAATTTAGTTAAATAAAAAATTTAAAAAATACCACTCTTTAATTGCCTCTAAAAATGTCAAATATTTTAAAGCAGCCACATATAATACTCCCACACAGTGCAAAATTCTACTCTTGCATATTTATTCTATAGTAATAAAATTAAGTATGTATAAAACTTTCAGCACAAATATGAATAGTAATTTTATTCACAATTTTAAAGAACTAGAAACAATTCAGATATTTTTCAGCAAGTAAATTTTCAGCAAAACAAAGCGTGAACTCTAGATATAATTCAGCAATATGGATGAATCTTTTTAGAACTCTATTGAGAATATATTTTCAAATTTATATACTCTATTATTTCTAATATATTTTCGGTGATAAACTATCAATAGTAGTTTTTAATGCTGAATCTAGGTAAAAGGAGGAACATGGTGATTACTAAATGGTAATGTGTGAGAATAATACTACAGTTCCTCTGCAAATAATCTGATTGTATTATTCTCCTCTGGTTTGTAAGACATGATAATTGATAATCACTTAGCAGAAAGTACATATAATAAACATATCTTCCTACTACATATTCAATGTCTATATGTCTATAATTATCTCAAAATGGAAAATATATGAGTTAAAATGTTTGAAGAGTAAAATAGAAGCATATTAATTGGTTAATATACAGTTCTTAAAACACTGTGTGTAGCAATCAGGAGCCCATGAATTTTTTTCTATACCCAATATCACATTGTATATGTGTAGAATAGTATTGCTCTCATTTATATATTTAGGGAGTTGTGATCAATAATAACTTTCTCTAACTCCCATTCTTGAAGTTTCTAGCAGTTCATAAATGGTATAGCCATGTGCCTTTAAGGAATTTCTAAGAAGTTGGTAATGATCATGCATGCCTTTAATTCATGTGACAGGCAAGCATATCTGTGTAAGTTCAAAGCCATAGTGAGCTACAAAGCTAGTTCTAGGACAGTAAGAGCACACAGAGAAACCCTTTCTTGAAAACACACACACACACACACACACACACACACGTGTGTGGGCACGTGACAAATGGTGCATGAACACCAAAGAAAATATGTGTAAATGTGATATTTAATTTTAACTATCAAAATAACAGAATCTAGAGTGAATATCTCAATGAGGAATTATCTATATTATGTTAGCCAATGATGGTGCCTCTAAGATGTTTCCTTAACTGAGTTTCCAGATCTGGATGACTGATTCCATTTCATGGACTGAGGGCTTGACTGTGTAAGAGTGGAGAAAAAGAACTGATCACTAGTGTGCCTGTATTCATTCATCTCTGCTCTTGATTGTAGATGTGACCAGCTGCTTTACTTTCTATTATTTTGACTTTCCTACTAATTAGTTTTCTCTGACACTATGCCAGGTGAGATCAGTTAAAAAGTAAATACATGCAGGTTTATTAGGTATAACTCCCAGACAGGTTCACAGGTCCCAAAGAATGGAGCCAGGGAAATCAAGTACCCCACCTAAGGCAGGGACCTTTTTATAGGTCTGGGGAAAGGGGTTATGTATCACTCAAGATCTATGATTGTTCTAAAATGGTCAGAATCTAGCCCCTGGATGGGCACTTGAGCAGACTGCTGAGTTGCAACAACTGCCAGAAGCATGGAACTAAGCTTTTGCCACTATTACTCTGTTGAGAGGAATTCAGGGAGCTTGACATATGGGAGAAGGGCAGAGGAAGTTTCCAAGCTTGTGCAAGAGTGAGCACCTGGATCCAACCAAACACCTACAAAGATGGTCTAGAACTTGGAACTGTGAGCTAAATGAACTCTTTTCTTAGGGACATTTATTAAGAGTATATTGTCATGGTAACAGACAAAAAAGAAAGAGAGCAACATAAAAGGCTACATAGGTTTCCAAATTCATATGTATTCATTTTATTAATGGAAAAATAAGATAGCTCAGCACTCTATAATATTGAAAATAAAATTATATGTGCCACATTTTCTAGTTGTTTAAATGTGTCTTATGGGGCACATGTTATGCAGTTAAAATAAAAGCACCTTCAAACAATTTTTTTAATTTAATTTAATTTTTTATTCTTTGATACTTTATTTACATTTCCAATGTTTCAGCCTTTCTAGGTCTCCTCTTTGGAAACCACTTATCCCCTCCCCCTCCCCCACCACTATGAGGGAATCCCACCTCCCACCCACCCGCCTGCCCACTCCCATATTCCCACCTTGACATTCCCCTTTACTGGGGCCTCTCCTCCCCCTGATGGCCAAGAAGGCCCTCCTCTGCCACATATGTGGTCCGAACCATGGGTCCCTCCATGTGTATTCTTTGGTTGGTGGTCCAGCCTCCAGGAGGACGGGGGATGGGGGGTCAGCCAGTTGACACTGTTGCTCCCTCCATGGGGCTGCAAACTCCCTCAGCTCCTTCAGTCCTTTCTCCAACTCCTCCATCTGAGACCTCACTCTCAGTCCAGCAGTTACTGTAAAGTGACACTTAAGGCTAATATCCACTTATCAGTGAGTATATACCATGTTCGTTCTTTTGTGACTGAGTTACCTCACTCAGGATATTTTCAAGTTTCATCCATTTGCCTGCAAATCTCATTAAATCATTGTTTTTAATAACTGAGTAGTATACTCCATTGTGTAAATGTACCACATTTTCTGTATCCATTCCTCTGATAAGGGACATCTGGATTGTTTCCAGCTTCTGGCTATTATAAATATGGCTGCTATGAACATAGTGGAGCATGTGTCTTTATTACATGTTGGAGCATCTTCTG
>CM052711.1:47852067-47902077 GCA_028551405.1 Uromys caudimaculatus
TGCATTTCCCTGATGACTAAGGATGTTGAGCATTCTTTAGGTGCTTCTCAGCCCTGCGAATTTCCTCAGTTGAGAATTCTCTGTTTAGCTCTGCTCCCCATTTTTTGATGGGGTTATTTGGTTTTCTGGAGTCTAACTTCTTGAGTTCTTTTTCTATGTTGGATATTAGCCCTCTATTGGACGTAGGATTGGTAAAGATCTTTTCCCAATCTGTTGATTGCTGTTTTGTCCTATTGACAGTGTCCTTTGCCTTACAGAAGCTTTGTAATTTCATGAGGTCCCATTTGTCGATTCTTGATCTTAGAGCATAAGCCATTGGTGTTCTGTTCAGGAACTTTTCTCCCTGTACAAAGCTCAAGTCCAAGTGGATCAAGGACCTCCACATAAAACCAGATACACTGAATCTAATAGAAGAGAAAGTGGGGAAAAGCCTCGAACACATGGGTACAGGGGAAAAGTACCCCCAAACAATTTGATATGAATTTCTTGCAAACTCAAGGAGAGTAGAAAATAAACATTCATTACTTTAAGTGCTACATAGTAATTTGAAAATCCAGTAACTTGAAAAATCATACAGATCCAAGTCCGGGGATGCTATTCTGACCTTTATGGACCTAGTACTCCTCCTTCCTGTGGACACTTTTAGTACATTTTTCTAGCTCATTCATATTCTTTTGTTTCAGATAACTAGGATTTTTTACTTGGGGGCTACAGTGGTCTCATTCAGCAGAGACTTCGGTAGGCAAATGGTATTATCCTTACTATATTCCATTATGATTTCTTCATTCTTACTCTCAGTCCTATATCTTCTAGCTTCCAGGTGCTCCACTGCTACATCAGCTTCATCCATTAGAAACTCAAATTTCCTTTCAGACTCAGAGTCCTCTTAATCATTTCATCCCGGTATCTCCAGTTTATTCTTTGCCTTACTGAAACTTACTTGCAGAAGCTCGTCTTATATCATAGCTCTAACAACTCCCTCTCATTGTACAAACAATTCCAGTATCTCATTCCTGAAGTCCCTCTCAACCTTTTCTTTTAGTCCTACTCTATTCCTCTCTACCACCTACTGACCTTCAGAAGCACGTTCTACACAGTAACACATAGCCACCATATTTTCCTAAGATCCAAAGATGACAATAGGAACATGAAATAGAACACCCATTGTATAAGTCAGGGTTCTCTAGAGTCACAGAATTTATAGTAGTCTCTATATAGTAAGGGAATTTGTTGATGACTTACAGTCTGTAGTCCAACTCTCCAACAATGATCAGCAGCAACTGTGAATGAAAGTCTAAGGATCTAGCAGTTGCTCAGTCCCACAAGGCACGCAGGAAAAGAAGAGTGAATCTTCCTTCTTCCAATGTCCTTATGTAGGTCTTCAGCAGAAGGTGTGGCCCAGATTATAGGTGTGTACTAACCACCAAGACTGGTTGTGGGACTTGCTTTGTCTCAGGCTGACCTTGAACTCAGAGATCTCCTTGCCTCAGTCTCCCGGGATTAAGGGTGTGTACTACTTTGCCAGGGGCTAAGCTTTTCATGGACACTATGCCTCAAGATCTCCATGCCAAGATCCAGGTCAGAAACTTGGATCTTCCAGCTTCAATATCTGGATCACAGGTGAGCCTTCTAATTCTGGATTGTAGTTCACTCTCGAAATAGTCAAGTTGACAGTCAGGAATAGCCACTACACCCACCCAACAAAGACAAGATCTGATATCAATACTTAGAATCACCTCAATGATCCTTGTGATTGTTTGAATATGCTTGGCCTATGAGAAGTGGAACTATTAAGAGGTGTGACCATATTGGAGGAGGTGTAGCCTTTTTTTGAGGAAGTGTGTCATTGTGGAGGTAGGGCTTTGAGGTCTCATATATAGGCTCAAGTTTGGCCAGTGTGATCCAGAGCTTCTTCCTTGCTGCCTGCTAAAGAAGTTCCCTTCTCCTTCCTGTGGATCAAGATGTAGAACTCTCGGTTTCTCCAGCATCATGTCTGCCACATTCTGACATCTTCCTGTCAAGATGATAATGAATTTAACCGCTGAAACTGTAAGCCAACTCCAATTAAATGCTGTCTTTTTATGAGACTAGGCTGTCTCTTCATATCAATGAAACCCCCAACTGAAACAATCCTAAATCCAGATGCCTAGACACTGGGACAAAAAGGCAAACATTGCCATGAAAGACAATAAGCTCCCACCAGATTCCAGTAATTCTCCCACAGTAGACCCTGAGAAATAAAACATAGCTGAAGCACATGACAAGGACTTCAAAATAGCTATTTTGAATCTGTCCAAGGATTTAAAGAGGACCTGAATAAATCTCCAATCAAAGATATAAAAGCACAGAGTGGAATGAATCAATGGAAACAGTTCAAGACATGAAAGTAGAAATGGAATGACTAAAGAAAACACAAGCTGAACAAAATGATAAATGATAAATTGAAGAAGTCAAGCAAAACCTCAGAGATTAGGCACAATGAAAATTTACAAGAACTGGAAGAAAGAACCTCAGACATTAAGAGTAACACAGGGTGCATCAGTGATGGCAGAGTGTTCAGTGAGTGTAGTTTAGTTGAATCCAGAGCATCTTGGAGCAATCAGTTCATAGAGTTTAGAGGCTTCGCTTGTTTTTCCAAGCAAAGCAATTTAGTGAGAAACTGAAAGAAGCCAGTTTGAATCAGTGAATTGAGAAGACTACACTATATGGAGGCTAGAAGCTTCCAGACCTTGTCCTATGGATAGTTAGATCAGAGAACAGAACTCTGAATTCCACCCAAACCATGTGTTTGTGAAGCGTCAGTACTGTTCTCATGTTATCACTTTGGGGAAATAAAAGTATGATTTTTCACTATTGCATCCAAGAAATGTACTCTACCATCGAGCATAGACATCATCTAAAGTTAAAAATAGGGAAAAAATATTTTCAAAGTGAATGTGACCAAGAAACAAGCAGCCATAACCATTTTGATATATGACAAAATAAAGTTCAAACCAAAGTTAACCAGTAGATATAGGGAAGGACGCGGAATACTCATCAAAGTAAAACCACCAACATTGAAATTCCAAATATTTATTCACTAAACACAAGTACACCCACATTTATAAAAGAAACACTATGACAGCTAAAATTCCCTCTCACTGTTGTAGTGGGTGACTCTCTCACTCTCCTAACACACATATCATTCATACCAAAACAAAACAGAGAAATTCTGCAGTTAAATAACAACATAAAGCCTGTGTGTATGTGCTAATTGTGTTTTTTAATTTTTTTTAAATTTTTTTCAATTTGTATGTTTTCTAAAGAGAGGGAGAAAATGATTTTGAGTAGTTGAATGATTAGAAAGATGACAAGGAGGTAGAAGGAGATAAAGGAGGAGAAACTGTAACCAAAATATATTGTATAAAATGTTCAATTTTAGTAAAAAACTCATCTCGATCTGACCTTACCTACCTAATACATCTATCTATTAATATTTTTCAAGCACTATTACTCTTGATTTCTTTTCTACCACTTCTGCATCTTAATCATAGTGATCATTACTTTTTCACTTAGTTGAGGGGAACATGCTGAGTTTAATTTTATGGCTCGTAGACTACATTATAAATATCTATAAAATTATATGAAATACACTTTATACATTTTCAGATTGCAACATAAACACAAATTCTACTACTTTAATGTCTATAGCTGAAACTTTATCTTTACGATAAAGTTATAAATAGAATAAGGTATTTTCATGCTACTAATATACAGCAGCCAATACATAGAAACATTAAACACAGAATTCATAATTATCCAACCAATGTATGTACAATGATGTAGACACATACCTATTTTAATGGTAAAACAGTAACTTCCAGAATTTCTGATCATGTAGCTGAGAAATTGAAAACTTACATGACAAAGTTGAGTTTAATTTGGCAATCAGGGCTCTGGTCAGCCTAATTTTACCCCAGACAAGGGAAAATATTGGTATAAATATAGTGCTAAAAAATTCAGTCCCTGGAGTGTTGCTTATTATTCTTCTCGGAGCTATGTGATTGCATTTGCAGCTCAGAAAAAAAAAAAGCTTAGGGCTTTACATCTTTTACTGTCATTTATAGTTTTATGACTTATCCACTACAAAAAGAAAAACAAAACTGTTAGAGATTTGAATCAAGAAAAGTAATTCATTTATATTCCCTTTGTGATTAATTGGTCCTTATGTTTGCATTACATTCTTTGTCATTACCTAATATTACCCTCTTTTGGTCATCTTTCTAAATGTTATGCTATACTGGCTTCAGAATGACCTATATAAACTGTATGGAAGTTAACTGAGTTATATAATATTTGGAACTAGGCAAGTATTTTTTAAGTGGTTGTTGTATCATAATCTATCTTTGTGATATGTTTCTTTTTGAGTTCATCACAATGAATTTATTTCAAAACTATGTATTCTATTATAATTATTTTGAAGACTCATAGTACTGGGATCTCTGCAGACTCAGGGCGAACCAAGTAACTATCATTACACAGAGTAAAGATCACAAAGATTTAAGTAGAGATGCAGTTAAATTGCCTTCTAAATATTTATGTTTCAGCTCAATGACTAATCCTACTCTCAACTTTGTTGAAATAAGTAGGCTCTTTTTGCGGTGAGTAGTGGTCAAAATGGAAGCTCATAACTGGTCAAAGTTCTGAGAGTATGTGATTGGTAAGTGCAGAGAGTAAATGATTGTAGAAGAGGATGGAGAAAGACTATATGAGCTAAAAAACACAGAAGATTGCTGTAAAACACTCTTTTCTGGATATGCCTGTTGCAATCATTTACAGTCAAATAATGTGACCAGGTGCATGGGCCCTAAAACACAAGTAAGAGAGGGAACACAAGTTGGGAGCAAGTGGGTCACCAGTAGTTGAAGGTAATAATAGAGAATAGTGATGTGTATATAATCACACTGAATTATATATATGGATACCATAAACACTTTTTAGAATAATTTAAAATGGTAGTTGGTTTTATGGATTAGAATATAGTATGTATTTTGATTTATCATGTTCATCTGGCATTTCAAAGGTCTTTTTAATATTGAATAAAATTTTGTTAATTTGCAATTAAATGTATATTATGCAATAGCATTTTATAAAGTCATTGCACAATTTATACAAAAATCCAAAGAATAAAAAATGTAGCACAATAAGATTATAAAAGGAGAGAAAATTTGAGAGAAAATTGCCTTATCATATAGGAAAATATAATAAAAATTATAGTAAGCACCAAGTCATTTAACTGTTAAAAAGTTAATAACACTAAGTAAACAGTACAAAATTAATTCCCAACTGATTTGTAAATTTGTATAGAACTTTCAAGATGATGAAGCGATATCTCAGCATATTTGCTGACAATTACCATACAAACATAAGAGAACAATAATCACACACATTTCATACAACTAATTTGGAAAGACAACATGTATCTTTCACCATGTCAGAGTACTTCTTAGGTGGGAAATATGAAAGTTTTGAAGTTAATCTATTATTTATAAATGTGAATATAAACATAATTTATAGGTTAAAGATGTACATATGTTAACTGTAAATTCAGAGAATCTATTTGGAGCTCAAAAAAACCAGCAAATATATAATGTGAATTTTTATCACATATAAAATAATCCATTGTGAATTGAAACATAGCTTAGTAGAAAAGTATGCTTGCAATGCAGGCAATAGGACTTCAATTTGGATAATCAGCATCCATATTGTAAAGATCAGCATGACCCCATTACTGGAATTTCTCTCTCAGTGTTAGAAAACAGACCTGAGAATAGATGAGGCTCTTTGGCAAGACCACATAGATGAAACCAGCTAGCTCCGGATTCAGAAGGTGTAAGAACAAAATTGAATCTCCTCTTGTGGCCTCTGCATGTGCAAGCACAAATAAACGCAACAACGCATTTGCACACCGATGTATGTACACTCAATCTGAATTCGTGAAAAAGATATAAATGATGTAGTAGAAAACAAGCATTTGTTTAGGAGAAAAGACACAGTGAAAAAGCAAAATGAGCATTAATTCAATAACATAATTTGTATAGAAATACAGAGAAACAAAAACAATATTATTTTCTCACCAAAATATTTCATTTTGACAATGAAGTGTAACAATGAGTAACATAGTCTGGAATTATTTATAACCTCACGGAATTAATCTTCTTTTTTTACTGAGAGTTGGTTTTTATTTGATCGAGCTCTACCAAAGACACTGGTTTTATTTGAATAGCATCCTGCTTAGATGTTTGTAATACAAAAGTAAATTCCTAATAAGTACCAGAATTATTTTAAACTTTTTAAAATGCATATGTCAAAAGAATTCAGCTGTAACTTTTATCCCAGAAATATTGGGGGAAAATTTTATAAAGTAAAAAATACTTAAAATTTACATGTTAACTAATTTGTTTGTTTATTTATGTGTTTGCTTGCTTTACATCCTGACTGCAGTTTCCTCTCTCTTCCCAGTCTTTTTCCACCCCAACTCCCCATCCCACCATCCATTCTTCCTCCATTTCTCTTAAGCAAAAAGGAGGATTAATGTGGATATCAACTAGCCCTGGCATATCAAGTTACAGTAAGACTAGGCACATTTTCTCCTATTGAAGCTACAAAAGGCAGCAGAGTAGGATGAAAGAGTCCCAAAGGCAGGCAACAGAGTGAGAGACAACTCATATTACAAATGTTAGGACTCACACATGAAGACCAAGATACACGACAGTAACTTATGTGCAGAGGGTCTAGGTCAGTCCCATGCAGGCCCAATGGTTGGTGTGCAGTCTCTTTGAGGCCCTATATGCTTAAGTTAGTTGATTCTGCCAATTTTCTTGCTCTGTCCTTGATCTCCCTGGCTTCTAGAATCCTTTATCTGTTCTTCTGAATGATTCTCAGGACCACCTAATGTTTGACTGTGAGTCTCTGTCTCTGTTCCAACCAGTTGCTGGGTGAAGCCTCTCTGATGATGTTTATGTAAGGCTCCAGTCTATAAGTATAGCAGAATATGATTATCAGGGTTAGGGGGTAATTCCTCTCATGACATGGGTCTCAAACTGGACCAGTTGTCCACTCCATCAATTTCTGCTCCATCATTACTCCTGGTCATTTTGTAGGCAGGACAAATTCTAGGTCAAATGTTTTGTGTCTTGCTTGGTGTTCTCAGTCTCTCCATGGAAAATTTTATCTGGTTATCTGAGATTGCCACTTTAGGCTCCATAGTCTCCATTACTATGAGTCTTCACTAGGGACACCCTCATAGCTTATATTGCCCATTTCCACTTCCATGATTCAAGCTCATCTCAAAGATGTCACCCTCCCATTCTAGTTGTCTCTCCCAGTATGTTCTCCCTTCACCCCCTCCCAATCTAATTGCTCCTGTTCCTATCCCCACCTCCAGTTCCATCCAGTACCTATCACCATAAACTGACAATGTCTATTTTACTTACTTTTCTCAGTAAGACTCACATATCCATCCTTGAGACCTTCTTTTTATTTAGTTTCTTTGAGTCTAAGGTTTATATTTTGGTTATCCTGTACTGTACAGCTAATATTCACTTAGGAGTGATTATATACAATGTTTGACTTTCTGGGTATAGTTACCTCACTTCAGGATGATCATTTCTAGTTTCATCCATTTGCCTGAAAATTTCATGATGCCATTGTTATTAACAGCTGAGAAATAATATGTCATTGTTTAAATGTATGACATTTTATTTATCCATTCTTTGGTTGAGGAACATCTATATTTGGTCATTTCTACTTCCTGGCTATTATGAAAAAGCTGCTATGAATGTATATGGATCTAGAAGAAATCTATCCCCAATATTTTTGAGAAATCATCAAATTGATTTCCAAATTGGCTGTACAAGTTTATGCTCCCACCAGCAATGGATGAGTATTCTCCTTGCTCCAAATACTTAACAGCAATAGCTATCACTGGAGTTTTTTGATCTTAGCCATTTTGATGATTGTAAGATCGAATCTCAGAGTTGCTTTGATTTGCCTTTGCTTGGTGGATAATCATGTTGAATATTTCTTTAAGTGCATCTTGGCCATTCGAGATTCCTTTGTTAAGAACTGACCGTTTATATCTGTACCTCATTTTTAAATTGGGTTATTTTTTTCTAATGTGTTGGTTTTTGAGTTCCTTATATATCAATACAGTTTACATTATTTTTGGCTATTGTGAGGAGTGTGGTTTCTCTAAGTTCATTTTTATCCTATTTATCATTTGTATATAGGAGGGCTACTGATTTTTTTTTAAGTAAATTTTGTATGAAGACACAGCACTGAAGATGCTTATCAGCTCTAGGAGTGCTCTGGTAGAATATTTTGGGATATATATCAAATGATCTGTGAACGTTGATACTTTGACTTGCTCCTTTCCGATTTGTATCCCCTTGATCTCCTTTAGTTTTTTTTTTTTATTTATTTATTTATTTATTTATTTATTTATTTATTTATTTATTTTTATTTTTTTATTGTTCTAGCTAGGACTTCAAGGGCTATTTTGAAGATGCTGATAGCACATTTTAAGGACAAGAGATTGCCTAAATTCCCCATGAATGACTTCAAATTCATTATAATACCTATGTAAAATAACTGTTGTTGTTATCAATTTACATTTTCAAATAAAATGCCAACCAGTAATCCACTAAAGTAAATGGCTAAGGAAGAAATGACCTTTAGAGATGCTGAGCATTAAGAATATTTTTTTCTAAAAAAAAAACTTCAGGTATAGCATAGAAATACCATTGCAAAATATATTTATGCTTTACAAAATAAAGATTTGTTTGTCTCTCTGAGACTAATTTGCTTCAGGCATTGCCTGATATACATGGTTTGTTAGCTGCAGTGTATACAGGGAAGAAGCCTAAGATTGGCTGAGATAAACCACAGATGACCATTGTATATTATCTGAAAAATGTTTGGGTCATGGATAATCACAAGGTAAGAAATGATTTTGAAGTCTCCTAAAATTCCCATCATCTGAACACAATAACATTGATTTTTTTAGGAAATTATATTCTGGTAACTAATCACTGCTTAGATATTATATTCATGCACCCAATACTGTTCAAAACTAAACAAATTGCTATGATTTTTACCTTCATTCATTCCTTTAAAATGAAATTTACAAACTACAGACTTGATTTTATAGAAATTATGGTGAGAAGAATAAGGTTGGTTCTATAAATACCAGGAAGGCAGATTGGTACAATCTTTCTCAAGATTTTTAGGACATAAGCGTCCAGGATAGACAATTGCTGGACTTTTTAATTGACTGATATAATTTTTTCAACTTCAGATTTTCTTATATGCTCCATTGGATCACTTATAGTCAAATGTAATTTTACTACCTATGACTAAAATGATTTCAATATATTGGCTGCACTGTATAAAATTATACATTGTCTTGTTTGAGAATTTCCAGGTGACCCCCCCTCAGGCAACAACTCAATCAAATGCAACTCAGTCTCAGCACTGGGAGCCTTGCCTGCCTATAAGAGATGGCCAGTTCAGACTTTATATCCCCCATTACTGGGAGTTCTCATTAGCATAATCTTCATAGATACCAAGAAGTTTCTACTCTACCAGGTTTCCACAACGTCCACAAATGCCCCACAATTCTAGCCATCTTGACCCACATTTTCTCCCTTCATCCCATTTCTCTACCACCGTGATGCCCCTGATGTCATATTCAGACATCCTTAGTCTGCTAGCAAATCTATTCTATATCTCATTATGCCTACATTTTCCATTTATAGTAGTTTTGAATTTGAGTATCTTGTAAGTATGTATGTGGTATAAACTCTAACAGTCTCCAACTGCCATTTTTCTTACTTATGTGCTGATCCATGGTCTGAAATGTTTTTCTATTGCAAAGTGTCATCATTCAAATTAGAGAGGACACATCCTTTAATCCTTGATATATCCTGTAGAGTAATAGATACCTCTTACATATTGTTTTAATCACTCTTAAATAAAAGGTACTTTTTATTAACAAAGTGTTCCCCAATATCTGGGTTTGAGACATTTTCTACTTTCTTGGTTGTTATTCACCATCAATCACCACACTATGTTCTGTAAACATTATGCCCCCACTCCCCGAGAGACAACCTCTTTACTTAACCTCTCTGGGTGTACAGATTGTAGCTTGGTTTTAATGGCTTATATTCACCAAAAAGTAATTATATACTATATTTGTCTTTCTAGATTACCTTGCTCAGGGTGATGTTTTGCTAGTTCCATCTTTTGTATGCCTGCAAATTTCATGCTGCCATTTTACTTAACAGCAGAGTAATACTCCATTGTATAAATGTACCACATTTTCCTTATCCGTTGTTCTGTTGAGAACATCTAAGTTGTTTCTGATTTCTGGTTATTATGAATAAAACCCTAATGAACAAATTTGGGCAAGTGTCCTAGTGTTGGGAGGGAATGTCCTCAGTTACATGCTTAAGAATGATATAGCTGGGTCTTGAGGTATATCAACTCCTAAATTTCCATAGTGACTATACATGCTTACACTTCAACTAGTTATGGAGGAGTGTTCCCCTTGCTCCACATCCTCGCCAGCATGAGCTGTCACTTGTGCTATTGATCTTGCCTATTTTGGCAGGTGTATGATGGATTCTAACCAAAGTGCATATGGGCTCACAGTGATGGAAGAGGCAACCATATGATTGCAGTTATCTGCACCAGGTCCTCTATGTCAACGTTGTGGCTATTATCTTGGCATTTTGTGGGACTTATAACTATAGGAGCAGATGAGTCTTTGACTCTTTTGTCTGTTTTCAGGACTCTCTTTCTCCTATTGGATTGTCTTGTCTAGCCTCAGTGTGAGGGCTTTTGTCTTGTCTAATTGTATTTTGTTGTTGTTGTTGTTGTTGTTGTTGTTGTTGTGCTTTGTAGCTGTCTCTTGGAGGCCTAGCATGAGTGGAAGGAGAGGGAACTGTGGTCTAAGTATTTTATATGTGAGTAAAATATATTTTCAATAAAAAAGAACAAGATAAATAACAGAGAAAACACCAAAATCACTAATGCATAGTCCTATTTATAGTCTGTAAAATGTAAGAAATAAATGTGTTGTTTAATTGAAAATAAAACAATACACTAAAACAACACATTGTATTAATTTAGTAATTTCACATCAGATAATTTTTTTTAAAAAGTATGCATTTGAGTAAGACAAATGCTGCAAAAAGCCTGGTCATTGTTTACATTATTGAAAAATGTAATTAAAACTTTTGGCAGTACATTGAGCTTTTCATGTGTTTATTGAATATTTCTACTTGCTTTTAAATCTTTCTGTTCAATTTGCTCATTCACTGAATAGTCTTTTCTTCAGTATTCGACTTTGTTGTTGTTGTTTATAGATTCTAGATATAAATCCATATCAGATAAAAGCTCAAAAGGACTTCTTCACACATCAGAAATCTATTAGTTCCCTTGCTTGCTCTGAGGAAATATCTCAAAGTTATGAGGTCTCATTTCTCAGTTCTCAGTTCCTGAGTTATTGTTCTTGTTTAGAAAGATTTTGCATATCCCCATCCACAGAGAGATTGTCATTGCTTTATTCTAGTAGGTTAACATTTCCAAGTCCTATATAAAAGTCTTCTATTGAGTTTTAATTGAATTTGTACATAGTGAAAGCTTCTCCAGTTTCGGTCTTCCCCACGTGTATAACTACTTTTTCTAGCACAATTAGTTTACAAAGCTGTCTTTTCTCCAACATACAGTTTTGATACTCTTTGATTCCCACTTTTAAATTGAAAATTGACTGTTTTCTCAAATCATATATCCTAAATACAGCTTCACCTCCCTCTCTTCCTCCCGGTTTCTACCCACCTGGCCTCCTCCCTGGATCCACCCCTTTCTGTTTCTCATTAGAAAGAAAACAGGTTACCAAAGAATAATAATAAAATAACATAAAATAAAACAAAAGCTAACACATCAGAATAGGACCAAACAAACAAAAGAAGGGAAAGAGGACAAGGAAAGGGTCAAGAGAAATATACAGACACAGATCCTCATTGTTGGCACACTTTGGAAACCCATGAAAACACTAAACGGAAAGCCATATGAATGCAATGAACTTGTAGAAAAAAAAAAGTAAAATATATATATATATAACAAAATAAAAGTATAAATAAATAATAAAATTTTATAAACTATAGATGGAATGTCCTGATATTATATTATGAGACAAGGAACCTCCAAAGATACTGCTGAGCAAGTAGCCGTACACTCAAGAATTATTTGTTTCTCCAGTGAGACACCTTTGTCCGTTTGCAATTGGTTTCCACTTGTAGACTTCTTCTGGGTTAAGGACAGGTTTGTGTGTTTTAGGAATTCATTTGTTGCATACCCTTCTATGCTGCCTCTTTCTCTGTGAGTTTCTATGAATTGCAGCCCTGTTGTTTTAGAGGGCTTTTTTCACTTGAGAATCTGGTGTTAAAATTTAAAATGACTTTCTGTTCCTTTAAGAAGATAGAGATCTATATGTAGATGGAAATAATAAAGGACCAAGGAACAATATCAAACTAAATGACATACTAGTATGAGAATTTTATAATGAAAGTATCTTTATCTGCATAAATCTATGTTTTTAAAAAATAAAAATAAAATCAAAACCTCCCCAGTAAGCATGATATTGGATAAGAATGCCACATATTTCCCAAAGAAAAGAAATAATATATTTCTGCATAAAGATCTTAAAGCACCATTTAAAGGACTGATAATTGCTGTCCTTTAATTTGTGTTTTATTATTTTAAATCAGCATGTTTTATAGACTGTCGTAGTAATTAAGGACTTATAAATCCACTATAATTATAATAGATTCATAGAGATTCTTAAGCACCTTCAGAAGAATCCAATAACAAACTAGAATCTAGATAATTAAACCAAGAAATATTAGATTATAAATACTTTGTTCCACAGATGTCTCAATACATATACTCACTCCATAGTGAGTGTAAAATTCTTATTACTTTCTCCTGTAAGTATGCCTGAGGTCAATTGTTTATAAATAGTTAGTGATTACTAATTCAATTCCTCTGTGTAAAATGTCTACAGGTATAACCAGTGACACATTATCATTCCACAATTCATGCCAGCCATCAAAACTAAATCATCTCAACATGAAGTATGGTGATTCTGGGGACTTGGTACAGAGTCCTCAAAGTTACTTTCTGTGAATATAGCTGTGGGCCCAAAAGGATATGGATAAAGGCGTATCTTCTGAAAGGCAGAAGTGGTCAGTGCCAAGTTGACTTAACAAGGCAATATGTCAATTGCTAAAGAAAGGGATGTTCATTTATTTCTGCTGAATTGAATTTGATGAATGTTAATGACTATTCACTCTGCAGTTCCCAGTTTTCAAATGAGTGTTTCCACCCCCAATTATGTGTTTCCAGATGCATTTATTTTTTGCCTATTCCTTTAAAGAAAAAAAAATATTTATTTTGTAGTATTCATCCCAGGAACAGACAATTAAGCATCATAAAAAGAAGGCTGAATCCAATTCAGAAATTTTGAGCCTTTAGCTGAAATCATTACCACATGACACTTTGGGAATAGATCTTGTGTAAACCATATCACATTTTGAAAGTAGACCTTGAGTATATAATAAGATCATTTTCTGTATTCCAAATGAAAGAGATGGAATTCTGGGCATTAGTTAGGTTGTGGGACAGATTAACTGTTACCCACTCCCAGTGCTCTTCTCTTTTGCAGTTACCCCTAATGTAACTACCTTTCTTAGTTTCTTATCAGATAAATGTTGTCATTAGTATTAGATATTTTATGCTGGTAGACTTCTTGAGAAATTCAGTCATATAAAATAGAAGAATAACATTCATTTCTTCTTCCTTCATGGTGGTAGAATATGGGAACGATACCAGGCATTGCCACATTCATGGGAAGCCTGACATTATAAATCTCACCAATTAGTATGGTACAGCAAAGTATCTAGAAGCAAAGATACCCTTGAGAAATCACACATACCAACCACAAGGAAGTAATCCCAGAAGTTTATTATGAAGGTATTTTAAAAAGTACTTTTCTAAAAACAATGACAACAACAATAAACAAGATAGTGATTCCATTAGTTCCTGATGGAATTCTATAAGATATACTAGCTAGAGGAAGCTACTTAGACATATTTATAAGCCTTAGTTTGCATTTTTCTAGAGCATTCATTAATAATATGTAAATGAGGTGGGGAAGAACCCCCATATTTAGTATTGATAGGCATATTTGAAAGGCTTGTATTGTTATTGTGGTTTGCTCAACTATCAAAAATAGTCAGCCATCATGAAAAAATGGAAGACTGTTGAACAGAAAAAAATTTATGTCTGCATTTTTATTTATAAAATCCACAGTAGAAAAATAAACTTCTCTTGAGAATTCCAAAAATAGAATACAAATATACAAAGAAATATGGTTCAATTTTCTTTAATTGTAATAATTTTTTAACTGAAAAGCTAGAACAGTCCTACCAGATTCTGTCTGCTGTATTATTCATTCTTTTCTGCTGGATTTTTCTTCCTTTTTTTCTAATAGTGGATTTTCACTGTAGCTTCAAAGTGATAATTAATCTGTGAACCAATTAATTCAAAAGTAACTGCCAATAGCAGTAACATATTATAAAATACTAAATATAGCATCTATAAAACTTCATAAAAATCTTATATATTTCTCAAATTTTATTTAGTTAGAAGGAAAAAGCAGTTTAATGAACAGTTTTGAAAATAAATATGCTATAAAATTCACTCTTAGTTACCAGTTAAATTCTTATTGTTTCTGAAATTCCAATGGAATTATTTTTATCAACTGAAGTGAGGGTTTTTATCATGCAAAGACTTAGCAAAATATATGTGAAGACTGGAATTAGTAAAATATAACATAAGCATATTCACATGTTAATTTATGTTCATGTTTTATAAAATCTTTCCTGGGAGTTTAGCATTTAAATAGATATATTATGAGATTCATGAAATTCTCTTTGGGATATCAACATTAAGGTTATTTATATGTAAGTAGAAATTATGAAATTCTATCTTTCAAATCGCATTCTTTAAACATTAAAATTAAAACCAAGGCCAGTGATTTGGCACAGTTGGTAGAGATTCGTACCATTAAACTAATGACCCATCCATAGAATCTACTTAGTTGAAGGAGAGAAATGACTTCTGAAAGTTGTCCTATGACACCTGCACAGGTGTCATGACATGACACACATAACCACACAAAAAGAGAAACATAATTTTAAAATTAAATTAAATTAAAGCCAGAAAAAAATCTCATTTTAAAAGCAGCTTCTTTAAAAGAGATGTGAAATATCTCGTACATTGTGCAGAAACTGTTATTTGTGTAGTCTCAAGCCCATTTTGAGTTCCATTCAGAATGACTCATGAGCATCCTGTAATGCAAACACATCTTTCTTTCTTTTTTATTGTGTCATTCAATTCTCCATGGAGTGCTGTCACTCAACGACAGATCACCATGAGTTCTTTGATGCTCATAGATTATTTATATATGTACTCATGAGTTTTATTTCCTTTTGTCCTTTTTATTCCTTTCTACCTGCTAGCTTTAATTTATCAACTACACCTGATGGAAATCTTTCCTTGTCTTGTGGGGTATGACTAGCCTCACAAGAACTAGGAGATTTTAAGGTCGAGACCTCAAGGTGACTATAGCTTATACTGATTCCTTCTGTTTTCCTAGTTTGAAACATACACACACACACACACACACACACACACACACACACACACACACACACACACTCATAAAACTTTGTTTTTGTAAAATAATATAAATTATGCCAATGGCAGAAAACCCTAAACCATAACATTTACTATTCATGTCTCCATCCCAAGGTTTCTTATTCAACTTAATATTATGTTTTCTTGTTTGTTTTTAATTTGGATTATTGGCAGGCTAAACCTGATGCATATTTTTCTTTTATAAAATCTGTTATTTTAATTTTTGTTGTTACTCTTTTTTTAAATGTATTTTCATATGTGTTTGTGCATACATTTGTGCATGTACACAAAAATGTATGTACCAAGACCCATGTGAGTCAGTCACATGACAACTTGCTGGCCTCAGTTTGGTTCTCACCTTCTAAAACCATGTGTGACTTTGGGGTCAAACTCTGATCCCCAAACAGGGTGACAACTGTGTATACCCTCTGAGGTCCCTCACCTGCCTGACTTTCTGTTCTTAAAGAACACCTAGACACAAAACCACAAGACCAGAGCCAAGCAAATGGCTCCATTGTGATTAGGAGGAGAGATTAGAAGACCTCCCTTTCCTCAGATTATCAGAACACAGCTTGTGCTGGTCAGCTTCCAAAGTCTTGACACAGCACCAGATGAGAGCAAGTTAAGGAGGAAGGACCTATCAATATTCAGAGTTTCAAAGATTTGTATACATGGGCACTGGTTTGAATTCTGAACTTGAAGGGAAAAAATCATGATGGCCAAAAAAGCATGACAAAGAAAAACAAATAAACAAACTCATTCACTGTCCTAGTCAGAGTTTCTATTCCTGCACAAACATCATGACCAAGAAGCAAGTTGGGGAGGAAAGGGTTTATTCAGCTTACACTTCCATACTGCTGTTTATCACTAATGGAATTCAGGACTGGAACTCAAAGAGGTCAGGAAGCAGGAGCTGATGCAGAGGTCATGGAGGGATGTTTCTTACTGGCTTGCTTCCCCTGGCTTGCTCAGCTGGCTTTCTTATAGAACCCAAGACTACCAGCACACAGATGGTACCACCCATAAGGGGCCCTCCCCCCTTGATCACTAATTGAAAAAATGCCTTACACCAGGATCTCATGGACCCATTTTCTCAACTGAAACTCCTTTCTCTGTGATAACTGCAGCTTGTGCAGTCAAGTTGACACACAAAACCAGCCAGTACACTCATGGTTGGTAACTAACAAAGAAGATGGACAGTGTGGTAGGAAATACCATTTTCCAACGTGCACCCCTGTGGTCCATTTCAACTAAACTAGCCGCACCCATTCATATATGAGATGATAAATAGTTTAATCTACAGATTATATGTTATCTCCTTTCAACTAGATAAGTTAACCCCCCTCAATGTCACTACCAGCACAGAACAGAATTTAGCTCTTAAATGCATACATCTTTGGGAAATTTACATATGTATATATATGAAGAAACTATGAGGTAGATATATTTCATTTTATTTCTTTACTTTTGCTTTCCTTCATTAGACAGTAACATATTTAACATAAAACCCCACAACTCTAGAAATTTATTTATTTTAATTTCATACATGAGTTTCATACAGCATTTTCACTCCCCTGTCCAATATCATGTGTTCAACTCATATCCATTGAACTTCATGAATTCTTCTATAATCTTACACATATGTATACATATATACAACACTGAATTTTTATGATGTTGCAGGTATATGCATAAGTTTATGGTTGATATATTGTGACTGATTAACATATCAGAGAGCTTTTTATCCATGGTCTTGAATGACTGATAGTGTAAGCTACCGTATATGTTCTAACACTGAATCCAAGATTTCTCTTAGAAGTGGTAGTTTACTTTTAATTTTTTTCTGGTTTTATATCATAACTACATCATTTCCACATTCCCTTTCCTTCCTCCAAACCCTCTGATATATTCCTCCTGTGCCTCTTTCACATTCATAGCCTCTGTTTTCACTATTGTTATATACATATATGTGTGTGTAAAAATGCATACATATTTTTATACAAGTTACTAAATACATAAACACAACTGTTCAGTATATGTAATGTTTTCATGGCTGACAATTTAGTATTGGATAGACAATTGGTATGCATTTCCTTGAGGAGGATTGTTTTCCTTACCCTCAGTGTACTTTGCTTTCCTGTCATGCTCAAATTTTTAACCACTGAGCTGTCTCTCCAGAGTCTTGTCGATTACTGATAATATCCATTCTGATTTGAGTAAGGAGGTATCTCCAAGTAGATTTAAATTTCATTTTATTGACAACTACCAATATTGAACATGTTTTAAAATATCTATTGTTCCTTTGAGAATGAACAATATTCTTTTTAGAATAATCATTTTATTTCTTGATTGACAGTATTTTATGTTTGACAGTATTCTTGTGCTTAATTTGTGAAAGTATTCTGTAAGTTCTGATGTTGTTAAATTGAAAACTTTCCATGGATTTTAATATGGATGACTTAAAAGTTTGCCAAAACACAAACAATAAATAAAAAATAAAGTAGAACTACCATTTCATGCAGGAATACTAGTTTTGGGTATTTAGCTTGAAAAACCCTGAAGTAATGATAGCAAAGAAAGACTGGTACTCTCATGCTCACTGCAACAAACTGAGAATACTTAGTTTGCAAATATTAAATGAATTCTGTGAGTCTTGTGGATAAGTAGGGGATAGAATTCAGCAAGCCAGAGGGGTCAAGGACACCACAAGAAGACCTACAGAGTCAAACAACCTGGTCCAATGGAAATTAACAGAGACTGGACTCTAATCAGTGAGCACTAAGGGACTGTACCTAGGCACATTACACATTTGTAGCAAATGTGCAAATATCTTCATGTAGAACCTGTAGTAAGTGGTGTGGGTGCTGTCTTTCAGTCTCTTTTTTCTGCCATTGGATTCATTTCCAAATACCTGGACTGCCATGGTGGGACTCAGTGAGAAAGGATATGCCTAGTCTTGCTGGGAACAGATGTCCCAGCAAGGTGGTGAGGTACCTAAGGGAGAGTTCTCCCCTCTCTGAGTAGGAAGGGAGGGGGCAATGGGAAGAGGGGTTTGTAATGGTAGGAGGTGAGGAGAAAGGAGGCTCTGATCTGGATGTAAATTGATAAAAATAAATTATTGGATAAAATATATAAAATAAATGAATGCTAACAGGTAAATGGATTGAGAAAGTGTAAGATAAATCTGCCGTGTGTTTGGCGTAGCCTTAAGAACAAACAGGCTGATTAAATAAAGGTACATAGATTTTTACTATAAATTTGTGATTGTGTATTGTACTATAATTCCTCATATATGATAAAAATTAATTTCCCTTTCCTTAATAACACTTTTCAGAAAAGGCAAAAATAATCCTGTATTATAATTTTCTGGTAACCCATGAAATTCACCTGGTACACATATTTTTATTCAACAGTGACAGAATTTATCCACTAATATCCTATGAGAAATTCTATCTGCAGAATGTAAATTGGATTGTTTACAATTCACCCAACTAGAACAACATAGACTGATAAACTAGATATCTTATGCAATGTTTAAGTAATACACAGAAGGCCATAGATCCTCAGATATTGAAATTCTTACAATATGGTACATTTGCAAAGAGTATATCTATTAGTAAAGACATGCATTAAATTTGCTCATTTTAAATGACCCAATATGTCATCCTAGTGTTCTAATGTACATGCTGGTCAATTCCTTCTTTGTTGTTCTTTGAATTTAATTTTAAAATTTGATTTCCATAACGGCTAGCCTTTCTGACCTTTTTCAAGCTGTCTAACCAAAAGGTTGTCTGTCTCATTTCCATTAATAAGGAGAATGTGCTTTAAAATTTAAGTGAGTTACCTTCAGGCCAAAACTGAATACAACTGTGCTCTGTATTTTCTCAGCTGGGTAGATTTTCCAGACTCAGAATGATGGATTCTTCAGCAAATGTACATTATATATTTAGATATTCATTTGTGGAACATGACTTTCCCTATTTCTTCAAGTTATTAAATGTAAGGAAATGTGTAAGTATTCACCCTCGAATCTTACTCTATAACAGTATTTGTATTTCATTTACTGAGAGGAACAAATTATTTTAATTTTATTCTCTATTAAAAAAATTAGAGAAAAAATTTAAATCCTAATTCATTTCTGAGAGCATTTTCAAAAATGCATGTGTTTATAACTGTTTCTTAAACATTAATAGATTTATATCTATGTCTGCAATCTATTTGTAAGATGTATTATAAATGCCTACTTACTTTAATAACTGACAAGTATCTTTTATAGTAGATGACTTAGTGTTCAAATCTACCTTATCATATAAAAACTATGGATAATGGAAACTCATAGCTATTTCTGCCAGCTTCTTAGAATGAAAACTGAGTTAATGTAGTGTTCATTTTGTTGCTAACATCATCCTGCCACTCAATGCAAGATACAACGTCCTTTAGTGATCAGTTCATCTGGACTTGTGTTCAGGATTAGGGTGCCAATCTCCCCAATATTTTTGTTCAAACTTGTTTGATCTCTTCATTCCTCACTTAATGCTTACCTGGACCACAGGTATGCCTCTCCTCATACTACTTCCCTGTCTAGAGGTAACCCTTTGACAATGGTCCTAAAATATAGCCAAAAGATTTAATATGTTAAAGAAAAATAGAATCAATATGAATATTAATGATAATATGCAAACACATTGAATGCTTTCTTTTATGGCTAGTGGCTTTCAATGCTTTTCATTGTTCAGGCAGAGTCTCATCCTTGCTGAATGTTTAGTATTGCTATACACTTAAACACTCACCTCTCAAGCAAGTAGAGAAAGCTAATTGTTCTTACACTGGGATCTAATAATGAGAGTGTTTTTCTTTTGTCTAATATTATTCATATTTTAATGTTTTGGAAATGATGTACTTTCCAGTAAACTCAGAATGTATTTGCCAAAGACAAGTATTTATACTTAGAAATAAAAATAAGTGTAGAGGAAGTTTAATCAAGCAACGTAGTTGCTCTTAGCATATCCAAAGACCTTCTAGGTCTGTGTGATCTGGCTGGAATAGAAACATACCCTTAGTATATATTTAATTCTTAAACACTGATGTCTAATTGAGGGGCAGACAAATGAGTCATAGATAGGATATGTCAAACACTCATGAGAATAGATAGGAAAGGGGGGCAATTTAAGAGCAGTACAAGGTGAAAGAGTGAGTTACTTGGGAGTCAAGTGCAGTGAGTGCAGTGTAGTGGGACTGAGTTTGTTTGTGAATCCATGTAGCTAATTGCAGGTTGGCAGAAGCAGCTGAAACCAGAGAATGAGAAGGAGCAAGATTAGAACAAATTGACAGAGATACTTTCAGGCCAAGAAGATCAGTTCAGGGAGAATCTCAGAGATGTCAGTTTGAATCTGCTATCTTAGAGAAGAGTTCGAGCCAGAATAGCTGAGTTGAACCAGCCAGCCAGCATTCAAAATGACCTAGAAAGGCTGGGCATATTCATTAGTAAGCTTGCAAGATGACAATAAAAGTTACTTTAACAATCAATTTATTTTGGAAACTACTTTCAGGAAGCTCTCAAAGGATAAATGAGAAGACATTTGTCCAAATAAATAAATAAAAACATTTCTGTAAGGTGAATAGTTTCTCAAGAATTATTTTTCTCAATTTGCATAGATTGTGAAGAATTCTATTGCAACATTTTTCTTCAGTAAATTTCATTATCATCCCATTATAAAATCTTTTTCGTATATTAGTAGTTTAAAGATATTGGAAAAGCTATTGGAAAGTACCAATCCCATAATTAGACAGTTTATTATTCAGGAATGCT
Organism: Uromys caudimaculatus; assembly: GCA_028551405.1. Classification (NCBI taxonomy): domain Eukaryota; kingdom Metazoa; phylum Chordata; class Mammalia; order Rodentia; family Muridae; genus Uromys; species Uromys caudimaculatus. The sequence goes on from CM052711.1 coordinate 47,873,681, forward strand.
CACACTCAATTTTCTTGCTAAAAACTATAGCTTTCAAGATGGTTCTGTTTTCTCCATTCCCTCAGATCACATCCTTGTACATAGTGAGTGGCTATTGCTATGTAGTTTTAACTCATTGGATATTTCCTAGGTACCAACTAAATTCTGCAGTCAACAAAAGAGATTACAATGCCCTATTGGCAATCACAAAAATGAGTAACTCCTGTGTTCCTATGATATGCCACATGACTACTCATGGACATAACATGGGCATACTTATAACTTTTTGTGGGGCAGTGATCTGTGACAGGCAATCTGGCACCCGGTTGAGCACAGGTATAAAATCTGAGCGATCCAAAGGAACAATCTACAAGGGGCCGGAAAACATTATGCCAACGCTCCCAGGAGGCTTTTGGCTCCAGGTTAGACATGTACCACTCCTCCTCAGGTAGAGGCATGGCCACACAACCCCAAGCCATCCCCATGTTAATGAGACACCTAGAGGCTTAGCCATGCCCCTTCTCAGTTACTATATCTGTCTCGCCTCTCCCAGAAAGGCGGGGGGTACAATTCCATCCATGCCTCTCCACAGGATGAAAATAAACGTCTTAGAATTATGGACTGTCTCTTCATCTCTTTTGTTATCTCAGATAGATTAATACAAATTAATCAGAAAAAACAGAGCAAACAACTTATGATTGATGAAACTATTATCACTTAATATTCCATGACTCATACACACAGGGTCTGTACTTTACTAAATGCCAGAGTTGGAGCATGGTGTAAGCTACTTCCATTTGTTTTTTGTTACTTATTGAATAGGATTTTTATGGAAAAAGTGCTAGAGGTAATTTTTTTTTTTTTGAGACAGGGTTTCTCTGTAGCCCTGGCTGTCCTGGAACTCACTCTGTAGACCAGGCTGGCCTTGAACTCAGAAATCCACCTGCCTCTGCCCCCCAAGTGCTGGAATTAAAGGCGTGTAACACCACTACCTGGTTTAGAGGTAATTTTTTTTTTAGTTGATCATTTTTCCTGTAGTCCAGTGTCTTACTTTGCTTTCCTACTGTTGAGCCAAATATCTGATCAAAAGTTCTTATAGTGAAAGTTGATTGTTTTATCTTATATTCATGTAGCAGTCAGTCACTAAAGGAAATCATAGCAGGAGATGAAGGGAGGAATCTGGAGTCAAAATCTGATGTGGAGACCATGATGAAGCACCTGGCTACAGATTCACTGCAGTCTCAAGTTCAGTCACTTTGATATGGTCAACCTCTATGTGCCTAGAAATGGAACTGCCCACAGTGGACTAGACTTATTTTAAAAATCAATTAGCAATTAATAAAATTTCACAATGGCATGGTTCAGGCTGATCTGGTAGAGGAAATTTTTTAAGTGAGGTTCCTTCTTCCTCTGTTAGTCATGTGGCAATCACATCCAGTATTCTTTTGTTGAAACAAAAGAATTTTCTATAAAACAAACAATTTTCTATAAAATACAAACAACACATTAAAAACAGAAATATGAGTGTGAGTCCTCATTTACTCATCCATCTTTCTTCACTGTGTCTGTCTTCCATCAGATAACACCTTTGGATGGAGCCCTGTGTCCACTTACGTTCTAATTTTTGACCACATGCTGTTGTCTTACTTATCTATTAACTATTTTTATGAAATCCAGATATTATTTTTTATATAACACACATAAGTTGGAAATCCATTATTGCTGGAGTGCAACCAGATACTTTTATGTAAATAGGTATACTTTACTTAATTTTTGAAACATAGCTTCATGTTTTTCCCTGGAAGCAAGAATTTTTCTTCAGCTTATGGAAACTTCAAAGGTAACAATGATAGCCATTTGGATTATGTTACCTACTCATCCACTGATCAATATTAGTGATAAATACTGGTTCCTATGCACAAGTGTGATGTTTCTTCAGTGCATATACAATATTGACAAGGAAAAGAAAGGGAATGGGCATAAACATACTTGACGAAACAATGGCTGGAAATAGCACCTAGAGAAGTATTTCAACAGTTTGCATTTGTTTTATTATCAGACCCTCCCTACCCTCATTTAATTAAAATATTGATGGATTTAATATATGTGGGGGCAGTGTTCTGTGACAGGCAATCTGGCACCTGGTTGAGCAAAGGCTAAAAATTCTGGGAGACTCTGTGAAATATTCACGAGGGACCAGATTACATTTTTAGCCAACGCTCCCAGAAGACTCCTGTAAAATCAATCACAGCTCTCACAACCCCTGTATAGAGAGAGGCCTGCCATGTGAGATTTGTCACGTAGAAAGCAACCCTGACCCCTCCCATAAGCAAATGTGTCACTAGAGAGCCCGCAGACCTAGCCAATAGAAAGTATCGATTGCCAAGCCCCTTCCCCCTCTCCAAACAGTATAATAGATTGCCCCACCTGCGTAGCTCTCTCTCTGCATCTCTCTGCCTGCCTGCTCTCTGCATCTCTCTGCCTGCCTTCTCTCTGCCCGCCCCTGCCCACCAGCCTGCTCCGTCCATGCTTCCGCCCATGCCGCTGCCCGCCATTCAGAAGGAATAAAGCTGCAAAACTACTTTGGCGTCGGAGAACTTTGTCTAAGGGGCTGTAACACTTGGGCCCACGAGGAGATCTGCTCTCCGGGCCTAGTGGTGGGGTGCGCGTCGACTGCAGCTGTGGGTCTCCCGGGAACCGCCAGATGTCTCCTGCACTCCGTAGGCTAGCTGGCCTCTTGGGGGTCTAGCCCCGGGCCGACCCAGCATGGGTGGCGTGTGCTGAGTGGGCTCAGTCCAACAAATATAGGCAAAATTTATATTTTTCTTAATTCTGATAATCTTATCTTAAAATCATACATGTGTTTTAGCATGTATGCTTTTAGATTAACAAATTTATTATTTTTAAAAATTTTTTCTTTTACTTTTTGGTAAAATAGATTTTTTTCTGTGCAATATATTTTGATTATTATTAATCCTCCCACAACTCCTACCCACCCAACAAAACGCACATCTTTTCTTCCTCTTTCTTATAAGAATAAGAGTCTGAAACAAAAAGGAGGAAAACAATAATAAAATAAGATAAATTAACAACAAGCAAATCTTAATAGGACAAAACAAAAAAGAAAACAACAGAAAAGGAAAGAGCCAAAGAAAACCTAGTACATATAGACATAGACATGCACACATTGGCGCACAGAAATAATCTAAAAATACAAAGTCAGAAATAGTAATATATAAGCAAAAGATCTGTTGGGTAAGAAATGAAAATGAAAGAGAGGGCTTGAGAGATGGCTCAGTGGTTAAGAGCAGTGACTGCTCTTCCAGAGGTCCTGAGTTCAATTCCCAGCAACCACATGCTGGCTCACAACCATCTGTAATGGGATCCGATGCCCTCTTCTGGTGTGTCTGAAGACAGCTACAGTGTGCTCATATACATAAATTAAATAAATAATTCTTAAAAAAAAAAAAGAAAATGAAAGAGAGAGAGAGAGAGAGAGAGAGAGAGAGAGAGAGAGAGAGAGAGCGCAATAATAGACAGAAAGCTGTAAACATGTCAATGGTCAATGAGTTCATTTTGTACTATCTACTGCTCGGAATGGGGGTTGGATTCAAGATTGGTTTTGTACCTAGTGAGACTTCTGTAAAGAGAATAAAGTTTGTGAGTGGTTATCAGTTGAACATTTACCCTTCTGGGGTAAAAATTTGAGCTTGTATCTATTTCCACTTTTAGTGCTGAGAAACAGCAAGCCCAGTTCTGTGTAGGTCCTGTGTGTAATGCGACAGTTTCTGTGAGTTCATATGAGCATCAGTTCTGCCGTGTTTACAAGGTCTTCTTTCTTTGGTGTACTCCACCCCCTCTTGCTCTTATATTCTTTAAACTCTGCTTCCACAGTCTTCCCTGAACCCTGAGGAGAGGGATTTGCTGAATATATTCCACTTAGGGCTGAAGTTTCCAAGGTATCTCACTCTCTGCACATTATTCAGTTGTGGGTCTCTGTGTTTGTTCCCACCTGCTACAGGAGGAAGCTTTTCTAATGGTCCTGAGCAAGACCCTCATCTATGAGTATAGCACAAATCTGGTGTGAGACTCTATAAGTCCTGGGCCAGCACCAGGACCAAAATTGAGCTTAACCATATTTCATTCCTATCTCTTCACAGATCATTTCCCTGCCTTTTGTAAAGGCCGCAGGAGCTATCTACAGTCCAGGGAGGGACAGTTTTTGTTAAATCTTCAAACCCGATGAAGAAGACAAGATTAAACCAACAATGATCTACAATAATCAAGCACAAAACAAGGCATGGATGACATAAGACTCTCTAGTGATTAAATTTCTGCATGCCCTTTTATGTTTGAGTTATAAAGTATTGTCATGGTTATATTCAAATATTGAACATATGTTGCCCAAATTCATACCTGTCACATTTGTATGCTCATGTTTCACATTTCTCATATGGTAAATACATAATTATAATTACTGACATCATGGTATTTGAGTACAGTTTTGCACTATATATGCAAATATAAAAGTAGCTACTTTCCTGGAAATATAAATCTTTCAATCTATTTGTTAAATCCACTGTTGTGTTTAAACCATCTTAATGCTCAGTTGCATGATGACGGATGTTTACATCATGTCCTGATTTTCCACTGGCATTTCGCTTCAGTACAGCCTAAACTGAATTAAATTGACTTAATAAATAAGGAACTGATGGCAATCCTGGGATTAAAGTATTTCAGCTATACTTAAACGTTTTATTGAGATGAGTTTCACCTTATTTTTCTGTAAAAGTTTTGATGAAAATTCCTAAGTTTCTTATTATACCTACATGAATAAAATTATATTCACCTTTGTTGTTAGGTAATGATGTTTTGAAAGTGAGTAATTTTAAATTATAAAATACGTTTTTTAATAACATTCAACCCCCCTTCTGATAGGTACTATTTAATACTTGTGTACCCTTGACTCTCAGAATGTATATACTCTGTTTCATTAGATCCCAAAACTGCTATAAATAAAATCATCTAAAGGTTTTAATATCCTTGTGTTTACTACAAAAGCAGAAATATGATAAATTTATATACTTTTCTATCTCACATGTTATGGTATATGTATCCCCTGCTTTCTCCCCAGAGGCTGTTAGCCACAAGCCTTAGGAGAGAAAGGGAGCAGAGACGGAGAAAAGGATTTGGATCACCACAAGTATGGCTGGAATAACCTTTGGAGACTATGGTAGTGAGACGAGCCTACTTCATTGTATCAGGGATAAGATATATAAGGGGTTCATTAGGGTTAATGGGTGGAAAGGACTAAGTAGTCATGGCATTAAGTGAACAAGAAGGGCTGGTTGGTTGTAATATAGCACCTAATTATCACGTGGGCCTGAAGCCAGAGTAGGATGTATGTACTGAGTTATTGCAGCCTTGCAGAAAGTTTCGCACAAGGTTACTTTGCAGACAAGGCCAGCCAACTGTGTTCAGCGACCCTGTCCAAGCAAGAAAGGCAAAGACAGGAAGCTCCCATTAAAAAGGAAGTCCCCACTTTGCGCAGAGTTGAGAAAGCCATTCAGTGGTGGGGAACTGCTAGCTTAATAGAAAGGTTCCTCAACCGTATATTATTATTTAATTTGAAATCAATTTTAAGCAAACTTTGTAAGCATTAACACACATCTTTCTCCTTAATCAGTGCTCTTACATACTCTACCAATACATAATAAATGTTAATATGAAAATCGGTATAGAATATTGAAGCAAGAGCTAAGTATTGATTATCAAATGCACTGCCGTCATTAACTAGTATTATTGTTTTGGATTTTGCAATGGTTCCTTTACAAAACAAGGTAATAAAACTTGGAATAGAATGTTACTAAACATGCCATATATTTCAAAGGGCCTTCCTACTATTTCATTAGAATTCAATATTGACTAAAAAACTGTATTTTATTTGCTTTAAGCATTGAATAGCTATCTCAAGAAATGCTTGTCTATAATAATTATAATTTCTGTATATGTATGCCATATTTCAATAGATAGATGTTCTAAATATGACCAAAGTAAAAAATACCCTTTAAGCATTATATACTCATCACATTCGACTTTTCCCATTTCTTCCTAAGGCCTGATATAGTACTTAATATATTGTAGTAACTTTGAAGCTGTGGTCTCTCAGAAGGAAGCTTGGCTTGATTATAGAATGAACAATGCAGTCACTTCAAATCTTTCCACATTTTTACTGCTGAGATTTTAACAAATTTTTAGTTCCTGTAAAACTTCTGGTGATTTAAATGAAGATGCTCCAGGTAGGCTCATATGTGTGACTCTTTAGTCCTTAGGCAGTGCAATTCTTTTTTTCTTTTTTCTTTTTAATCTTTTATTTATTTATTTGTATGTTTATTTATTTATTTTTACACTCGAGATTTTATGCACCCTCTGTCCACCCTCTGACTGTTCCACATCCCATACCTCCTCCCAACACCCCGGTCTCCACAAGGATGTCCCCACCACCCAATCAACCGGATGTCTAAACTCCCTGGGGCCTCCAGTCTCTTGAGGGTTAGGTGCATCTTCTCTGACGAAGCCTAGACCCGGCTAACCTCTGCTGTTTATGTGTTGGTGGCCTCATATCAGCTGGTGTATGCTGCCTGGTTGGTGATCTAGTGTTTGAGAGATCTCCGGGGTCCAGGTTAATTAAGACTGCTGGTCCTCCTACAGAGTCACCCTCTTCTTCAGCTTCTTCCAGCTTTTCTCTAATTCAACCACAGGGGTCAACAGCTTCTGTCCATTGGTGGGGTGCAAATATCTGCATCTGACTCTTTCAGCTGCTTATTGGTTCTTTCAGGGAGGAGTCATGATAGGTCCCTTTTTGTGATCACTCCATCTCCTCAGTAATAGTGTCAGGCCTAAGGACCTCCCCTTGAGCTGGATCCCATGTTGGGCCTGTCTCTGGCCCTTCTTTTCCTCAGCCTCTTCTCTATTTCCATCCCTGTGGTTCTTTCAGACAGGAACAATTATGGATCAGAGTTATGAGTGTGGGATCGCAACCCCATCTCTGATTTGATGCCCTGTCTTTCTGCTGGAGGTGGACTCTATAAGTTCCTTCTCCCTACCATAGGGCATTTCATCTAAGGTCCCTCCCTTTGAGTTCTGAGAGTCTCTCACTTCCCAGGTCTCTGGTGCGTTCTGAATTCTCCTATCTCCTGAGGTTGCCTGTTTCCATTCTTTCTGCTGATCCTCAGGGCTTCAGTCCTTTTCCATCACACAATATCAGATCAGGGTCCCCTCTTCCCCCCTCCCCAGTCTGATTTCCCTCCCAGGTCCCTTTTTCCCTCTCCACTTGTGATTGCTTTCTTCTCCCTCCTAAGTGGGACTGAGAAGTCCTCACTTGGGCTCTTCAGTTTGTTGACCTTTATGAGTTTTATGGACTGTATCTTGGGTATTTTGTACTTTTTTTGGCTAATATCCACCTAGTGAGTACATACCATGCAATGTCCTTTTGGGTCTGAGTTACCTCACTCAGGATATTTTCTAGTTTCATCCATTTGCCTGCAAAGCTTAGGATGCCCTCCTTCTTAATAGCTGAGTAGTATTCCATTGTGTATATGAACCACATTTTCTGCATCAGATTAGATGTGGGGCATTGTTGGAGAAGATATGTCAGTTAGGGACAGAGACTTTGAGGTTTCCATGACTAATGCCATTTACATTGTGCCTCTCTCTGCCTCATATTTGTGGTCAAGATGCAAAATATTTGTTTTGTTCCTGCACAATGTCTTTGCTGTATCATCTTGGACTCTACTCCTCTGAAAAGGCAGGCAAATTTAATTGGTTTTTAATAAGTTTCCCTGGCCATGGGGTTTTGCCACAGAAATAAAGAGGTGACTAAGACACTTTTAAAATGTTTCAGTCTATTTCTGACAGTTGCGTTTTACAGTGAATCTCATACTGTGCAATGAGGATGGTTGCATATGGTTTTTTACCTTTTAGTGTTTGGTCACAAGCTGTAACTTAGTAAACAAAATTGTTATTAATAAACTATTTTAATTTTGGCCTCATATATAAGTAATGTTAACATAAGATATTAAATGTTTTTGTTATTGGTACAAAACTCTTCATGTATTAACATAATTTATTAAATATTTTATTATTTAATTATATTTTATGTGACTATATATATGAGCCAAAGAAGTTGCTCATGTGTGTAGAAGTGTGCATGCAATTGTGCACAGCTGTGAGCAAAGGCCAGATTTCTAGCTTAACTGTTATTTCTCAGAGGCAGTCCTTCTTTGCCTGAAACATATTGTCTCATTGCTCTGGAGCTCTGCTGAGTAAGTAAGGCAGATTGGCCAACAAACCTCAAAGATCTTTTTGTCTCTGTCTCCTAGAAGGATAGGATTATAAGTAACTGAACAACAACACATGCATCTCTTTACCTGAGTTTTAGAAAGACAGATCAGCTCTTCACCCATACAATGAAGAAAAACTATGTTCCTAACTGAAAACTTGATCATGTTTTAATTTACTATTTCAAGGTCAATCATATTTAAATAAATGCACATCACAATTTCAGTAAAAATGTCATGCTTTGTGTACTTTCATTTAACAGATGGATAATGTGTCTCTGAAGCAAAAAGATGTGTGTTGGCTGATATCGAAAATGGTCACCCTTTCCTGAAAATCAGTTTAAGACAACAGGAATTTAGCTATTTGTTGAAAATGTTATATAAAAAAAAGTATTCATCCCATTTTGTTACAAATATGATTATTTATAATTATATCACTAATGTAAATGAATTAATGTTTAAAACTCAGAATCTTAGAAATACAAGTTTCTCTCTGTTCATGTGCAGCTCCACATATACGTGTGTGGTCAATCAGTATGCCTGGAGAGCTGTCATATGTGTTTAATTCCTAACCTGCTTTATCCACAGCAGTGAGAAAATAATTAGGATGAGAAGGCACAAGCTCATTCCGTCACTTTGACAGCTCTATGCTTAGAATTCAAGCATAAAGCTACAACTGCACAAAGAGAGTGAATGTATAAGCTAGATATATATGCCTTTATGCACAGCCTAGAACAATAAGTCCAAGAGAACGATTTTCAGACATATGAACATAATGAATTTCAACACACAAATAGTGTCTGAATAATTTTCATTTTATTTCCAAGATCTCAGGAATTATCCAATAATTCATAGTTAATGCTTGCTTTTATTCTTAAAGCTGGAAACAACACAGATGTCCCAGAACAGAAGAATGGATACAGAAAATGTGGTTCATTTACACAATGGCTATTAAGAATGAGGACATCCTGAGTTTTGCAGGCAAATGGATGAAACTAGAAAATATCATCCCGAGTGAGGTAACTCAGACCCAAAAGAACACGCGTAGTTATGTACTCATTAATAAGTGGATATTAGCCCCCCAAAACGTACAGAATACCCAAGATACAGTCCACAGAACTCAAAAAAGTCAACAAGCTAAAGGGCCCAAGTGAGGATGCCTCAGTCCCACTTGGGAGGGAGAAGAAAGCAATCACAAGTGGGTAGTGAGGGAGGTTCCTGGGAAGAAAAGCTTCTGGGTGTGTGTGTGGGAGAGGGGAACATGATCTGGTATTGGGGTGAGGGAAAAGGACTGAAGCCCTGAGGGCCAGCAGAAAAAATGGAAACAGGCAACCTCCGGAGGTAGGAGGTAGTGGTAACCCTCCAGGATGTACCAGATACCTGGGAGGTGAGAGACTCTCAGTACTCAAAGGGAGAACCTTAGATGAAATGCCCTACAGTGGGGAGAGGGAACTTATAGAGCCAACCTCCAGCAGAAAGACAGAACATCAAGTGAGGGATGGGGTTGCCATCCCACAGTCAAAACTCTGGCCCATAATTGTTCCTGTCTGAAAGAATTTCAGGGACAGAAATGGAGAGGAGTCTGGGGAAAAGAAGGACCAGAGACAGGCTTAAAGTGGGATCCAGCTCAGGGGAGGTCCTAAGGCCTGACACTTTTACTGAGGAGATGGGAGTGATCACAAAAAGGAACCTATCATAACTGCCCTCCGAAAGACTCACCCAGTAACTTAAAGAGTCAGATGCAGATATTTGCATCCAACCAATGTGCAGAAGCTGCTGACCCCTGTTCTTGAATTAGGGAAAGGCTGAAAGAAGCTGAGGAGGGTGACCTTGTAGGAGGACCAGGAGTCTCAATTAACCTGGAACCCCTGAGATCTCTCAAACCCTGGACCACCAAGCAGGCAGCATAGGGCAGCTGATATGAGGCCCCCCCACACACACATATACAGCAGAGAACTGCCAGGTCTGGGTTCAATCACAGATGATGCACCTAACCCTCCAGAGACTGGAGGCCACAGGGTGTTCAGAGGTCAGGTGGGGTGGGGGGGTGGGGACATCCACGTGGAGACAGGGGAGTGTGGGGGAGTTATGGGATGTGGAATAGTCGGAGGGTGTTCTGTGGTGGAGATAAAATCTAGAGTTTAAAAAAATTAATTAATTAATTTAAAAAATAATAATAAATGTCTCTATTCTCTCAGTCTAATCTGCCTTGTTCCCATTTCTTCTTTCACTCATCTTTTATCAACTCTCTTCTCAACTCTTTTCATAAGGCACAAAGCAGAGAAGTGAGACAGGAGATTCCCTTCTGTTCTGAGTTCTATTTGGCTTTATTTGTTTTTGTAACTTAGTATTTTCATTAAAATTATTTTCCACACTGTGCAGTAGAATTTGAAAACCACATTTTATTTTAGATGATAATAAAGAAACACTCTTCTCATTCTCAATTGGTGTTATAACTGAACCATCCTTCATATTAACAAGCCAATTTACGCTAGGTTGATAGCACATGCCATTGCTAAATAGACTTAGGAGTCCATCTTCTGAATTGTTTGAAGTTGCTTTTTTGTCTATATTTTAGTTTTAGATCTAGTAGAGGTTGGTTTTGAGCTTTTAAAAGTTTTTTATTGGGTAATTTGTCTAAAATTTCTGTGAGGTTCTACTTTAAAATGCATGTCTACATAAATATATACATATTTAGAAAGACATTTAATTTGTTCGGCAATAAAGTAACGACTATTCAATTAACACTGTTTTAAAAGATTTTTAAAAAATGAAACATATACACTTGTCAAACCTGGTGGTTCATATCTAATATTCCAGCAGTTGATTTCTAAAGGAGAGTACCATTACTTCTAGGCCAGAATGGGCTAACAACAAGATGCGTTTCAGGCTACAGTATAATGGGAGATTCCATCTCTCCACATGAAGCATCACAAGCTTTACACATGAAAATAGTTAGTTTACAGTGATATATATATATATATATATATATATATATATATATATATATACTCTTATAGGCATAGTTTTACTTTTCTCCTGTTCAATGCTGTATTTCACTGTTTCCCTTGTTACAAACAGGTGCTATTATGATGATTTAGAGATATTTCATACAATTGAAGGTAAAGAAAACAGCCCATTTTGTTATTTACATAATGCTACTAATTTAAGAACAAATGTATTATGTCTTATGAGAGTCTATACAGAGTTTTATGGTCTAATTAGTAATGTGATCAGTAAAATTAACACCCAGTGGATTCATAAATGTGTCTCATTTGTGAACAAAAGAAAACAATTATATCCTACTTGTTTCAGATTCTGATTTATTTTGAAGTATATGGAAGTTTTATACAATTTTGAAAAAAGTATTTATATATTTTCTAAACTTCCTAAGTTATAATTCATATATATTAGTTAGCTGCTCTGGAAGGAAAATATAATCATCTACACTTGCTCTTCTTTTTTAACCTCATAAAATGATGCCAGTAATTTTTTTTACTGCTTTTGGCTTTGAAAAATGATACAAGAACATTCAGATTAATTCTGATTAAATATATTTCAAATTATAAATACTAATAGCACAATATACAATCAAAAGTTGAAGGAAGAGATGCTATAAATTAAACTTACAAAAAGCACCTGACATGCTCATGAACTTCCTAATTACAACAGAATGATATACAGGCCTAGTGCTAACTCTAATTTTTATTGAAAGATATAAGAAATGTTAAACTTTTAGGAAAATAGAAAATAGAAAATAAATGAAACATGCTATCAATTCCATGATACCAAGTCTGCCTCTTTTGAATCTTAGAACTCCCTTATTTTATTTTTCTTTGTCTAATAAATACTCTTCTTTGTTGTTTTAAAATGTTATGTTGTACACTGCAAGGGTAACAAAGGGGCTTACAGCTTACATCACACATATGATATGAATGCACATATTCTCTAAACCAGAAAACATATGTAATAACATACAAGTCAGAACAAACAAAGATGTTCTCCTCATCCAGAGATGCATTACATATATCAATACATCTCTCTGCATTAACCAAGAAGCTAGGGAGCTTTTAAGAGAAATGCTCATTGAGAATATTAATCATTATTATGGGCATGAGAAATACCAGCTATGATGCAGTTTAAAGAACAAATACAAAGTCAGCTTCCTAACTGTCCAGAAGCATATGGCATACATCAGTTGCTGGAGAGATAGCCACAGACATCTTTTGAAAGTGCTACTTTATCCAAGGTGTTGTACAAGATGAAAGGAAATATTAAATTTAAATCTTCTGACAATTTTAAAGGTTTATTTTGAAACCATTGTAGAATTACATCAGTTCCTCATTCCCTTTCCTCCCTTCAAATTGTTCAATATGCCAATCTCTTTGATGTACTTCAGATATATAGTCTGTTTTTAAAATTATATATATATGTATATACACACACACACAAACACACACACACACACACACACACACACACACACGTGTGTGTGTGTATGTGTGTGTGTGTGTGTGTGTGTGTGTGTTTGTGTTCCTAAATGGATAGGACAACCTGCTTAGACTGTATAATGTCATTTGGAAGTATGCTCTTAGGGATGACCATTTGGTATTTGATAACCTGTAAGTGTGCCCTTCTCTGAAGAAGCTTTTTTCTTCATCCTTACTTACCTATAGTATTGTGTTGTTTTCGTTTGTTTGTTAGTTGGCTGGTTGGTTGGTTGGTTGTTAGTGTTGAAGCCTTCTGGGCTTCTCCCAGTACAAGTTCACATGTTTCTTTATTAAGTGCATGTTAAGGTAGTCATGTTTGTGAGAATTTATGGGTGTAGCTTCTTGCATTCTTAGGATGCTCCCTGATCTTCTGGCTCTTACAATCTTCCAAGCACCTCAACAATGATCACTAGGCTTGATTTAAGGCTTGATTTAAGATGTTGTACTTAAAATATATCATTTTGGAGAATGACTCCCTAACTCTGAACTTTAACTGAATGTGTAATATCTTCTATTTGTTGCAAAGAGATATTTCCTTGATGAGGTATGAGGACTACACTTATCTTTGGATATCAGGACAAATATTTAGAATATAATTAGGGATTTGCTGGTTTAGTAAACAGGTTATATATTCTTCTCCAAGACCCCTGTCATCACTAGGCCTGAATTGTTGGTTAGGTTTATAGTACCAGGTACCATTTCTTTCCTGTTGAAAAGGACTTCAGTCCAATTGTAGACCTGTGAGTTACCACCAAGTTATGCATGCTATTACTATAAAATTATGTTTATCATTTCATTATGGCCACTGTTGTGGTTCATCGGCATGATAGCTGGATAGAACTGTTAGTTCTCTCCTCCTTTAGAAGTGTGTATGGTACTTCCTCTGCTGTGAAAACTTGTCCTCAAGGCGTACGCTTTCAAGCTAATTGTATCTTGTAGCACTCTGGCCATGTGTCTGAAGTTCATGGTGTCTTCTGCAATAGGGGCTTAACATTTAGTCTGGCAAGCATCCAAGGACAATAGAAATAGCCTATAATGTTTTGGGAGTCTATTCAAAAGCCTCAATTAAGTCAAAATGGGGCGTTTTCATGCCTTGTGTTTGATTTTTCATTTGATGGTCTTATACTCTTGGACAGAGCATTGTAAGCATAGATGACAGAATTTCATTTCATATATATATATATACACATACACAAAATTACATATATATATGCATACATGTATATATATGCATATGTATATACCAAATTACATGTCTTATGGGTATTTTTATGTAGACACTTAATGATGTAAATAAGCTTGTTCAGATACCCTGCCTCCTGTATTTATCTCTCTCCTCACTCCCTAATTAGAGCCCCTCTCTTTTGTCTAACCCACGAATTAGATACCTTTCAGCCTGTATTTCCTGTTGCTTCACAAAACCATGTATCCCAAGAAGAGACCCTTTTGATCTTCCTCTTTTCTACAGTCACTCCAGGCTATGGAATCATATCTGAAAATTTGGAACTATGAGCCTCAGATGAAATAGAATATCAAGTGTTTGTCTTTCTTGGCCTTGGTTACTTTATTCAGTATAATCTTCCCTACATACATCTATTCAACTGAAAAGTTCATGATTTCATATTTTGTGGACAAATTGTATTCCATTATGCATGTGCACCATGTTATCCACTTGACAACTGAGGGATATTTAGGCTGTTTCCATTTCCTAATTATTGTGAAAAAAGTAGTAATAATTTGGCTGAGGAAACACCTATGGCGTGGATGTTTTAAGTCTTATAGGTATATGCCAAAGAATGTTATAGTGGGTCATATTTACTTTTATTTGCTTTATAGTGCTATATTTACTTTTAGTTCTTTGAGAATGACTTATGCTGATTTGCATGTTGGCTTCACCAGTTTGCAATTACAGCAACAGTGATTGAGGTTTTGCTTTCCCCACAGTCCTTGCAAAATTTCTTCTTAGCTGTTCTGTTGATATGACTGGGGTAAGATGAAATCGCAAAGTTGTTTTGATTTGCCTCTCCCTAAATGGCCAAGGACTATAAACAGTTTTTGAGATATTTATTAGCCTTATTTTATCTCCTTTTAAAAATTCTCTGTTTAGATCCCTGGCCCATTTTTAATTGATCATTTGGTTTATTTTATGTAAAATCCTTAAAATTACTTTTATTTATTTATTTATTTTACAGTCCAGTTGTTACCACACTCCAGGTCTGCCCTTCTACAGTTTTTCCTCCTCCCATTCCTCCTACCCCTGTCTGCAAGAGGATGTTCCCCAACCCCTGCCAGGGCTTGTACTCCCTGGGACCTCAAGCCTCACAAGGGTTAGAGGCATCTTCTTCCACTAAGTCCAGACTCTGCAGTCCTCTGCTGTATAAGAGTCAGGGCCTTTGACCAGCTAGTGTATGCTGCCTGAGTGGTAGATCAGTGAGAGATCTCAGGGGTCCTGGTTAGTTGAGACTGTTGGTCTTTCTATGCTGGTCACCCTCCTCCTCAACTTCTTCCATTCTTTCCCTGATTCAATAATATGGGTGCATTGATTGTGTGTAAGTATCTGAATCTGTCTCAGTCAGCTGATTATTAAGCCTCTCAGAGAACATCCATGCTAGGTAGGCTCCTCTCTGTAAGCACACCATAGCATCAGTAATAATGTTAGGCCTTGGAGACTCTCCTTGAAATTGATCTCAAGTTAGGCCAGTCACTGGACATCCTTTCCCTCAGCCCTCCATTTTTGTCCCTGCAATTCTTTTAGACTGGAACAATTTAGGGTCAGAATATATATATATATAATCTGAGTGTGTGTGTGTGTGTGTATGTATATATATATTCTTTTTCATATACATATGAGTTACATGTCAGATATATAGGTGGCAAGGATTTTGTCCCATCTGTGAACTTATTGTTTTCTTTGATTTATAGTTTCTTTAGCTGCTTTTTAGTTTTATGAAGTACCACTTTTCAATTATTGGCCTTAATTCTTCAGCAAATGAAGTCCTAGTCAAAAAATCTTTTCCAACATCTATATTATGTTGGGTACTATAGATGTTTTCTTCTAACAATTTCACTGTTTCACATTTAAGTCTATGGTCTATTTGAAGTTAGTTTTTGTACAAAATGAAGGAAGTGCATTTAATTTCATTCTTCTGTATGTGGATATTTAGTTTTCCCCTCACCATTTGTTAAAGATTCTATCTTTTCTCCAGTGTATATTATTTCTTTTCATAGATCTTTTTCCAAAACGGAAGCAAAGGTTTTTAGATGTTACTTATTCTAAACAACAGTAAGCTAATGCCAAACAATATGTCATTAGCATAAAACTATACTCATAATCTTGTGCTGCTATATAGTTGTATGTGTGTATCATCTGCCATTGCTGTTTAAATTAATTTTATGTTTTGTATTATACAGATAATAGTCTTCATAATTTATTTAATTAAATTTATTGTAGTAAGGACCACAAATTCTCTATGGAAAAAAAACCTGATACATATTTTCAGGTATATAACTCAAAAATCAATTTCAATACTCTATTGTCATTGATAAAATATAGAATTATCTGATATTGATATTGAATAATTGTGTTTAATTAATGGTAATTAACATATTTTACCTAATATGCATATATAGTTTATTTCTATTTACATGTGTGTGTGTTTGTGTTCGTGTGTTGGGGGTTGTATATTCTTTTCAAGTGTTAACTAAAATCTATCTCATAGTACACATGTGAATACTATAAATACAATTTATTAAGGTTTCATTTCTTAGAAACTTATTCAATGTTTTTATTTAGTATCTGGATATTTTATATGGATCACTTATGGATATTTTATGACTCTAGTCATATTAAGTGAAATGCTTTCATCACTCAGAATAGTTTGCCTTTATAAAGATCAATTTTGTTTATGTTTTGACTATATATATAAAGATTAATAAATTGTTTTAAATGTATAGTAATTAGGAATATGTTTAAATGACTGTAATTTTATAACAGCTTCCAACATCAAATTGTGTAAAATACACCTTATGTCAATTTTACTTACTAATAATTTTATAAATATATATGAGTAGGAAGAACCATGAGCTTACTATGAAAATAACTTCGATTTAGCTTTTAGAATAGTATTCTTCAGTTGGTACTGTGGAAATAGCATTTCCTTTGCTCTTATTATCTCAGTAAATACACTGCCAGTGCATTCTTTTGATCTCTGCTGTCTTGATTCTTCTCTATTGCTGAAGTTAACTTCCTGTGAGCAACTAAAATTTTTATTTTTATTTTATTTTTCCTTCTTCTTGTGTGTTTCAATGATAGTTCAATGAATAATTGCTTTGAACTCTAGACAATGAAGGTGAGGTATGAAGAGTGGTGGCAGGAGAAACTGTTGTCAGGATGTATTGTATGAGAGAAGAATTTAGTTTTTAAAAAATTATATATACACATATGCACATATATGTGTATATATAATAACACAGTTATATCACTTTTCCCTTCTCGTTCCTCCCTCCAGAACTTCGCAAGACTCCTCCCTCCAATTCTTCCCATTCTCCCTTACTCCTTCATTTTGATTTAAAGCTTATACATATGTAGATTATACAAAAATGTATACATACAATATTTTGAGTCTGATTTTTGATCGTTATTGTTTGGGTTTATGCAATTTCAGGAATGACTACTTTGTGTTAGAGAATCAATAAGAATCTTAATCTTCAGAGGCACTGACTCTCCCTCTCTTAGCCATCATTAGTTGCTTGGAGTTGTTTATGGATGGTACCCTGTGAGATCTGCCCTCATTTCATCATGCTTATTGATGCTGCCATTCTTCCAGTCTTGTTTAGGCAGCCATTTTAAGAGACACTGTTGCACATCCTGGTATTCTGGTATTGAAATCTTTCAGCCCCCCCTTTTGTTTGAGAATGTCTCCTGTGCAATAAATGCAGGAACTTTGACGTAGATGTAGAGACTGGGGCTGGGCTCCCCAAGGTCTAATGATATCTTCATTTTATCTAATTGTGGTTTTCTTAGATGGACTTCATTTGCTTTAAAGAGCAGAACCCTTATAGGTGTGTGCTTAATAAATTTTATGTGTAGTTAGACGGTTGTTGATAATGACCAATATGTTAGAAGAACTTATTACATATTTATGGATATCTTGACATATTGGTCATGATTCTGGTTCCCAGGGGTTAAAGTTGTATAGAAGTATTAATGGTTTCCTTCCCTTGGCAAATTACATGGAATTTTTTGGTATTATAAAAGCTATACCATCTGAAAAAGGCTTTCAGATAACATCCATTTTGGATAATGTGAGCCCCGTGTCCTGCATGAATTATAATTATAGGTAAATATAGAAAGAAAGGTTCCTTGACCATCTTAGTGCTATTCTTGCTGCTCCCTTATTCTCTTTATGTACTGACCATTATACACTATCCACAATTGCTTATTAATTTATTTATTCATTTATTAACATATTCTATGAAAATCAAGATCAGGCAATTACTGTAATAATTTCCTGGAAATAAGTCTGCCATGACCACCTTATTTTTTGTTCTTAATACTGTTCAATCTGTTTGAAAGTTCTAGACAATTGTTTAGATATAATTAATTCCATCATTTGTTTAACCATTGCAGTTTGATTTGAACTCATCTTTAAAACCTAACACCATAACCAAAAAAAACCAAAAAAATCTGTGTGTGTTTATGTTCCTGTGTCTACTATCCTTTTATGTGAGGAAACTTATTTCATGCCTTTGTTGAACAGAAAGGGAAATTACAGAGATTTAGTGACAAAGTGACTATAAGTAATATGGTTAAAAATGATAATGAATTATTCTAATGTAGTTCACCATTTGTTAATTTTATGTACTTTTGTTGTCAAATAAAATTTGAAAATATGAACATGCTGAGAGAAGAGATCATTTAGAAATGTAATTGAACTGATATTTCTAAGAGATCCACAAGTTAATTAAATGAGTAACTTTAATTTATATTCTATTATAGTATTCAGGAGCTAGTTAACACCAACTGTGTAGCAACCTAGATGCAGTGTCAGGATACCAAAGAAGTGGTTAGATGGCATTACAAGGAGGGAAACTAAATTTTTATAAATAAATACAACTCAGCTATTCTGAACAGATACAATGTCAATAATCACTGGATATTTTGAGGGTATTATCTTTTAAAATGAGGAACACACATTTTCATTGAGAACAAATTTCAACATAGGTCAGGTTACTGATGTGCCTCACTAAGTTGGTGAATATTAATGAGGAACATCATATGTCTTGGTTAGGGTTTCTATTCCTGCACAAACATCATGACCAAGATGCAAGTTGGGGAGGAAAGGGTTTATTGAGCTTATACTTCCATGCTGCTGTTCATCACCAGAGGAAGTCAGGACTGGAACTCAAGCAGGTCAGGAAGCAGGAGCTAATGCAGAGACTGATGGAGAGATGTTACTTACTGGCTTGCTTCTCCTGGCTTGCTCGGCTTGCCCTCTTATAGAACCCAAGACTACCAGCCCACAGATGGTAGCACCCACAAGGGCCCTCCTTCCTTGCTCACTAATTGAGAAAATGCCTTACAACTGAATCCCATGGAGGCATTTCCTCGCCTGAAGCTCCTTCTCTGTGATAACTCCAGCTTGAATCAAGTTGACACAAAAATCAGCCAGTACAATCATAAAAATTATTTCAGAACAATGTAACACTTTCTTCAGTACAATCCTGCAGTGAGCTAAGTTCTAGAAACTGATATTTGCAAATATTACACTGATCTATTTCATCTACCTCTGTTCAAGTTGGGGTTATCTTGTGTACTGTGCAAAGTGTGTCTTTGTATCATTTGAATGTTGATTTCTGTACCAGCAGAGGGCTGAATACTGTCTGGACTTTGGTATTACTATTCAAGTCATTATAGTTTGTAAACATGACCTTCAGGTTGGTTGGATTAAGAGCTGGTAGCCTATAACAGGGCAGGAGAGGAAAGGCAGAACATCCAGGCACTCAGGGAACTCCTTGCAAGAATCACATGTGGGAGATTTGCCAGCCAGATACAGAAGAAAGAGGAATTCCCGGATCTGAACGAGAGGTAACCGGCCACGTGGCAGAACTTAACGGCAGAATAAACAGGTTAATTAAGTTTTATGAGCTACTTGGGAACATGAATAAGTTATAATTCTTAAGCATTCATAAATAAATATGTCTCTCTGCCATTATTGGAAGCTTGTGGGTTGAGACAGTCTGACATTAATTCTGACTTGGCAATGATAATGATCTCTTTAGTGACTTGAATTTCCTCTCTTCAACAGTTTGAGACTGAAGGCATGGCTTGGCAGTTAAGAAAACCTTTTGTGATTCTAAAGGACATGTGTTCAATTCCCAGCACCCACATGTCAGCTCACAGCTCTCTATAATCGTACTTACAAAAGATTCAACACCCTCTTCTCGACTTTGCAGGCACCAGAGAAGTAAACAACAATCTGATGTACATATAGTCAAAATGCCCATACACATAAAATAAAATAGGAAATACTTGCTGGAACTTCGAAATCATAAGAGAACCTAACCTCAGCCTCTTATTCTATGAATAATATAAAATTATAACTATACTAAAATTTAACATTTAGATAGTTGTTTTTCCCATATAACTAAAATAATTAAACGCCATTGGATACATCACCTTTAATTTACAGTATTAAAGTAGAATTCCCTTTTTAATATGATTGTCAAAATGATGCTAAATCATGGAATAGACCCAGATGCATCCAAAACTCCCTAGAAAGCATAAATTTCAAAACAGCATCTTAGAAAGTAAATATCTAAAATAAGGTTGCAATTAGGCAATAATAAACTTAATATTGATCTAAATTGATTTTCTGATATGAAGGTGGCCACTTATATGAGAATTTGTTAAAAGGATAAACAAAAACCATAAATAAAATAAGCAGAAGTAAATTAAAATATTGGCCAAAAGTTAATTTGTTGATTTCTGGTGCTGGAGTATAGTTAAGTAACAGAGCACTTGTCTGACTTGCACAAAACTCTGGATTTTACTCTTAGCATATCACACAATCACACACACACACACACACACACACACACACAAAAACATACACAAATACATTAACATACTCAAATATATATATAATATATATAATATAAATAATATATAATTTTAAGCATCATTATTTAAATTTGAGTTATTAGATTAATATTTAAAATTATTTTTATGTAGTAATTGATATAGTATATCAATAAAGCCAGATTATATTGACTATGTCAAACCCATTTTCTGTTTATACTTCCAGCTTTTCTTCTTTCAAATTCTTATAATTAATCTAATCTGTTGCAGTTTTTGAAAGTTTAGCACTCTAATTGATCTTAATTTTGAAACTGATTGACTTGAGCAATGCCTAGGAATTTAGTAAGGCACATACATGTGTGCCTGTGTTACTCGTTTCATAGAAGAGTGCTTCAGGGGAACTCTGAACTGAACAATGGATTAATTCTTTGATAGACACATAACATGTTAGGATTTATAAGTGTTAAGATATAGGTAAAATGTTAAGGCCTAGGACACTCTTATCTGGTTAGCCTGCCATTACAAGAAAATTTTCTCATATTTTCTGCAGGTACTAGGAAGCTTTCTTGTTTCCAAGTTGATTAACATATTCTGTTATACTCTGTGCCCTTGGAAACCAACGACAATGGAAGTCAGTAAAAACTACAATAAAAAACCAAAACCAAACAAACAAATAAAAATCTAACCTGTACCTTAAATTCTTCTTCTAGTGTTTTAGTCAAAGGACTGGAGATATAACCCTGTGGTTAAGATTTCACGTGGCTCTTGCACAGGACTAGAGTTTGTTTCTGAGTACCCATGTCAAAAAAATCACAAATGCCTATAATGCCAGATGAACTGGGTCTTACACACTCTTCTCATTTCCTTTTGCACTGCAACATGTATGTGTACAAACATACATACAAACACACAGAAATAAATATATTGTTCCACTTACCTTCATAATTGAGAAATACCTGAAAACGTACATTTTAGTGATTAAAGAGAGTTATTGTTTTGCTCTGTTTTTACTTTGACTTCACAAATCTTATCTAATGTGGGAATTTATGAAATAATTAAAACTTTTCAACCAACAATGAGTACTCAGAAACAGAAAACACTTGTCCTTGTTATCACATTAACCTAGTACCAGTGGTTACATTTCATTCATTAAGTTAAAAACTTTACAAATGCTTCCACCACTGAAAACTATTTAGCAGAGTTTCTATGTTTTGTAGAAAATATAACATGGAATAAAAATATATGCAAATTGTGATGGCTATCCTAGTTTGTCAACTTGACTACATATGCAATTAACTAAAACACAAGCAGCTAGGGACACTTAGAGACGTAAACACAGAGTCTCAGCCTAGTGTCCCTGCTAAGTCATCTCAGGTGTTTCATGGGCTCCTTCCTGTTCTTGCCCCCTAAAGATGGAACCAGGTCATAAGGGCATTGCCATGGTTGTCACCCTCGCCGTGGCTCACCCCCCTAGCTATGGATCAGGGCCCTCTTTTGGGAACAAGACACCATGCAGGATGTTGGAGTCATACCCGTGGCCAGGGAACAGTGTGTATTCCTCTGGTTCACATTACTGAGCAATTGGAAGAAAATGGGACCCAGGATGAGAGTCTCTGTGGCTTCCCCAGGGGTGGACTGGCCTGCACCAGAATCACCCTTTCCTTACAAATGTTCTCCTGGAGGCATGGTCTGTTCTCAAAATATATATATATAGTAACTTTGACAGGTTATTCTAACGGCAACTGGCCATAATTTATACCTGTGGAAAGAGCTTCACCTAAAGATTTGTAATTTGTCTTGTCTGATGTGAGAAGGCCACCCTGATTGTGACAGACACCTTCAGAAGTAGTGTTGTGTGCCCCCATCTGCTCTACCATGGAGCATCGCCGCTTGGGGAGCAGAACTCAGAGAGTCTGACAATGCTTACCCCATGCCTTCTCAGTTGCCACTGGGGCAGGTGCTAGGCTGTAGGGAAGCACGGAGATACTGCTCTGGGGGATAGAAAAGCATAATCTGAGACATGGGAACGCTGGGGCTGGTCCAGGGGTCCCCTAGGCCTGCGATGAGGCTGGGGCCATGGGGTTCTCAGACTCTTGGACACCCAGGCACCACTGGGAGTCACAGCAGAGCAGTTAGGGGCCAATGGGCTGGGAATCCCCTGTAGACCAAGCTGGAGTGAACAGGGGGGCTCTGGCTAGCCCCATGGGGATTGTCCTTGGCTTGACTGTGGCACGCTTGGTGGTGGTTGTGTCTGGGAAAGCAGAGTGGCCTTCTATGAGAAGAGCCAGTCCATGGTTCTAAACAGTTTATTGTTATGATGGAAAATGAATGAATAAAACCATACCCACTTCTCAGGATGGGCCTGGAATTAAATACCTCTTGCAGGAAGGAATGTCTGGGAAGGGAAGATTGTTGGCAATGTCCTCTGGGCCTCTAGATACCTCATTAGAATGAAGAACTCTGTTTTGAGCCTACATGACTGTGGTCATGTTTCTTTTCCTATTGTCTTGGTCTGAAATGTTAGGGATGCCTCATCTATATATGGAAGGACATGGGGTATTACCCCTAAGTGACTGTTGGCCACAAATCTCTCTTTGGGGGGCTGCTGCTACATGACTTATGCATTGTGTCAGAAACAGGCGAAGCTCCTACTGTCCCTTCAGGGTCTCTGGGGCTTCTAACCTTTAGCTCTGTCTTATCAGACTTCCTCTCAGGGTCCCCAGCCCAGCATTCAGATAATAACCCCAATAGAGGAGAGGAGGTCATTATCACCTGCTCACTGGCCTCCCATCTTGCTACCAGAGACAGTTTGCCTCTTTGAGCTGGTTCAGGTTCCTTACCTGGGAATAGAATCAGTATTGCCAAACATTCTTTATGGAATAATGTCTGGCCTCCAGCACCAGATTCAGAATGAGGTAACTGGATAACTTGTGGACTATGTTGCCCTAGTAAGAGCCAGCTAATCTGGGGCTGCACTGATCATTGATACTTCCAGCCTGGATAACCGAGTACCAGGTTCTCAGAGACTAAGGTGTGATATGGCTACCATTAATGTAAGGCTCTCATTTCAACATTATTTTAGTTCTGTGCTTCTACAAATCTTTCTTAAAACAATAACCATTATTTGAATATTTATCGGAGTTACATCTAAGCACACACATTCTTTTATAAAACAAAGTGTAGTCATATAAACAAAATTAATTTTTTATCAGCAGTAAGCTTACAATAATTGAACAATGTTCTTCTGAGAAAGCTCTGAAATTCTGAAGTGGTTGTTAGGAACTATCCGCATTCGAGAACCAGGTTCCTCCTTCCACAGCTCGGAGTCAATATGCCAGATCGTTACTGTAGGCCAATGTAACAAGCTATTTCAATGCGACATTTATCCACTCTTGCCATGGCTGGGTACACACATGCTTTATTGGCCCCTCCATAATATTCCTCTCTGTGTCTGTCTCCCTTTGTCTCTCTGTTTCTCTGTCTCTCCTCTCCCTCTCTGTCTATCCCTCTCTCTTTTTCTCTTTCCTGATCAAAGGCAGCCTTTTACTTTATCTCCAGCCCCAGAAAGATCTCATGCCGGAGGTCTGTTGTGTGGGGTGATCTTTGTGACATTCCTGGGACCTCCTATCACTTCAAAAATCCTAACATTAGCAATGTCAGGGTCTGAAGTAAATCTCACAAGGATATTTGTTGATGGTGCTCAGAAGCAGAGTGAACTCAGGGATTTTTCTCTCACACAGAATTCTTAGTCAAGCAAATCATTGTTTGTGACCATTTTAATGAAAGCAGAGAAATTTAAGGAAGGAACATTTCATAAAATGGCTATTGAAATCTGAATGAAAATGTAATCAGTCCAAAGTGTTGAAGTCTATCATCACATGTGTCCTGGCTGTACAGTAAAGCCCTTCTGATCTTTGTCCCACTCAGTGTTTTACTAAATTAGTTTCAGAATGCTTCTAAAGGGCAAATTATGAGGAAGAAAGCTAAGTATTTGGAAGGGGCCAAACTGAGATTCCTTGTTCATTTTTATCTTTCTCTTTATTGATGAAAGGAAGCTGAGAGTCAAAAGGAGAAAGCACTGACATAGTCACATTAATTATTGTCTATAGGAATGGGTAGCATGATGTAACACATCAGAAACATGATGTTACAGGAGACTGAGCATGTGAAAATCTTGATTGTTACTCTCAGTGGAAGCATTTTGTAGAGAACCATTACATAAACACTAATAGGAAGATGAGAAGTCATTGACAGTGCTTCTCACTAGGAATCATAGAATCTTGACTTCAGTTTTATCCTGTAGGAAGCATAGCTTAAAATAAGCATTGGAGAAACAAGGATTGTTAATCATGTGGACCTGTTTTATTCAATGTAAATAAATGAATGATGCCTGGTCACCTGGAATGCCAAATGGTCAATCAACATGATGCTTCTTTGATGGTCTATCAGGAGCCACATGCCACTGGAGATCCCCTTAATATCCTGAGGATTGTTTAGGTCCTGATCCTGAACCTTGTGTCTCATTGAACAGAATGCATCCTTTAAAAAGATGTCTCATGTACTTTGTATCCTCTACCAATAGGGGCTATCCTTATGCTTATCAAACAACCTTTTCTAGGCCCTAGACTTGAACTTTGTTTATCCACCAACAGAATTCATTCTGGTAGTAAAAGTCACAGATAACAAGTTCTACTATGTTTAACTGTAAAAGAAAAGTAAAACATGAGGTTAGACTCTGGAAGTCTACACCTATTGTCTGCAAAGACTTCTGTGGATGTCCACTTTCCAACTAGCAGGCAGTGAGGCTTGTGGGGACTTTTTTGACATTATCCCACTTTGGCAATGAAGTACAGTCCCCACAACAGATTTGAAATCAATGGTCATAAATACCCCTGACTAGAGCTTCCAAAAATTTTAGCAAAAATATACCATTTCTTATAAATTGGACTTCTTTGGTTTTTGTTTAATGATACAAAGATGACTAACAGTAATAGAAATTAAAATTCAGTGTCTGTTTGCACTGGTTTTGATTCTCTAGAACAATTTGTAATATATATGTGTCTGAACGTTCTCAAGAATAGTATTGTGAAAAACTTAATTCTGAAATTTTAATAAATTCATTTGGTATATTATTTGATTTCCAAAAAATACACAATTGAGATTGTTTTAAAGAAATGCAAAGTGGATTAAGGAACTGAAAGATTTTTTTAAAGAAGAACTAAAAATGGCTAATAGGTATATGAAAAAGTATTTTTTAAAATGGTTATGGATGGTATTATGAAGATGGCATGACATTGGGATCTCTCAAAAATTAACATAAAACTGTTATATGACCCAATAATTGCTTAAAGAAATAAGTGACCTTATGTAGTCATAGTAAACTTTATTTCAATAGCCAAAGTATGAAACCAATAGCCAATCAGGTTAAAATGCAGTAAATTATGTACTCCATCAAATACCATATTACATAATTTTGTTAAGTGTGAAATGAAATATTATTTGTGCTTTGTAGAAACACAGATTAACCTAGAGGACAACATATTTAAGGAAATAAGTCATGCACAGAAAAAAAGATGCTAGATAAGCATACACATACTGTAGGATAAGTTAAAATACAAAAAAAAAAAAATGTATACTGATTGTTTTGGGATGGAGTAGAGGTGTTAGAACAGAAGGAAATGTTGTCTATGATTTATTATTGAATAAGGTAAATGAGCCTAGAGATCAAATGGGCAGTATGAGGACTATGACTCTTAAAATGAGTTTTTATACTTGTGTTTTTGAATTTTTTATATGGAATATTATATATGATTGCAATGTTAAAATGGAAAGCTCATGAGGCAATGGTTTAATTTGCTATATTATACATTTCAAACCTTAACTGACAATTTAAAGACTCATTAAAACATAAAAATATAGGCCGGGCCGTGGTGGCACATGCCTTTAATCCCAACACTTGGGAGGCAGAGGCAGGCGGATTTCTGAGTTCGAGGCCAGCCTGGTCTACAGAGTGAGTTCCAGGACAGCCAGGGCTACACAGACAAACCCTGTCTCAAAAAAGAAAAAAACAAAAAAAAAAAAAAAAAAAAAAAAGCAAAAACATAAAAATATGATGTCAAATTGTTTTATAAATGAATAAACTGGAAAGGTGATATACACCTTAAATCCTAGCACTTAGAGGCTGAGCCAAGAAGAAAGCAGTTCAAGGCCTACTTGGACTATATACTAACAAATAAGTAATTTAATTAATTAATGAAGAAGTAATTAAAATGAATGAAAGAATATTTCAATAGGAACAAACTAGGCTTGTACATTTATTTAAATGTAATTAAGGGGTAGTAATATGAAACAGTAGTGAACAAGTTTGGCTACTTTTCTAGAGGATCCAAGTTCAAATCCCAGGAACCAAATGGCAGTTCCCAACTGTCTACAACTCCATTTTCTGGAAATCCTACACTTTCTTTTCACTTCCACAGGCATCAGGTATGTATAGAGTACACAGACATACATTCAGGCAAAATCTATACAAAGAATAAAACATAAAATAAATATGTAAAAGTAAATGAAAACGCTAATATCATTTAATCTATTATTAGGTAAGAAAAATTACTTGTGCTTTATGTTATATCAGTTAACATTTAAGACACTGTTATGATCAAGTTAATGTTATATTCAGATTTTTTTCATTGGTTGTGGGTTTCTATCCAGATTTAAATTAGAATTTGGTTTAGATTTGATTTTCTGTGACTTCAACTTGAACAATCTTCATGGTTTTATTAGAAATGAAAATGATCCTAGAATGATTTTTTTCTGAATTAATGTAATTGAGTCTATGTAGTCATCAATAGCTCGGAAGTGAAAACAATGACAATATTAAAGAAACTTTACTATTTTCATCTTGGTTGATGTAAAAACTTTTTAATCATAAAAAAATTATTGACTCTACCACTATGAAGACTTTTACAGCTAGTTTCTAAATTCTAGAGAGAAATATTCTCTACATATACATTGTACTTTGAATCAATGAATTTGATTTGCATTTCCCTGATGACTAGGGATGTTGAGCATTTCTTTAGGTGCTTCTCAGCCCTGCGAATTTCCTCAGTTGAGAATTCTCTGTTTAGCTCTGTTCCCCATTTTTTGATGGGGTTATTTGGTTTTTTGGAGTCTAACTCCTTGAGTTCTTTGTATATGTTGGATATAAGCCCTCTATTGGACATAGGATTGGTTAAGATCTTTTCCCAATCTGTTGGTTGCCGTATTGAAAACAAGTTTGAGATTCCACCTCACACCAGTCAAAATGGCTAAGATCAAAAACTCAGGTGACAGCAGATGCTGGCAAGGATGTGGAGAAAGAGGAACACTCCTCCACTGTTGGTGGGACTGCAAGCTGGTACAAACACTCTGGAAATCAGTGTAGCGGACCCTCAGAAAAATGGACATAATACTACCTGAGGACCCAGCTATACCTCTCCTGGGCATATACTCAGAAGATGCTCCAACATGTAG
>CM052711.1:47902177-47913851 GCA_028551405.1 Uromys caudimaculatus
AAATGTGGTACATTTACACAATGGAGTACTACTCAGCTATTAAAAACAATGACTTCATGAAATTTGCAGGCAAATGGATGGAACTTGAAAATATCATCCTGAGCGAGGTAACTCAGTCACAAAAGAACGAACATGGTATGTACTCACTGATAAGCGGATATTAGCCCAAAAGTTCAGAATGCCCAAGTTTCACTTTACAGTAACCGCTGGACTGAGAGTGAGGTCCCAGATGGAGGAGTTGGAGAAAGGTCTGAAGGAGCTGAGGGAATTTACAGTCCCATGGAGGGAGCAAGAGTGTCAATGGACCTGACCCACCCCCCGGTCGTCTTGGAGTTTGGACCACCAACCAAAGAATACACATCTATGGACCATGATTCGGACCACATATGTGGCAGAGGATGACCTCCATGGACATCAGGGAGAGAGGAGAGGCCCTTGGGCCTGAGGGTGTTAGAGACCCCAGTAAAGGGGAATGTCAAAGTGGGAATATGGGGATGGGTGGGCAGGTGGGTGGGAGGTGGAATTCCCTCATAGAGGCGGGGATGTGGAGGGGATGGGGTTTCCAAAGAGGAGACCTAGAAAAGAGGAAACATTGGAAATGTAAATAAAGTATCAAAAAAAAAAAAAAAAAAGAATCAATGAATTTATAGTTGTCATGCATTTGTATTATTTAATAGGATTTTTCTCTTTATTAATTCAGAAACTTTTATAACCATTCAAAACAAGAGATTGAGTTAAATGGAACATGGTGTGTCTGGGTGTGTGTGACTCTGTGTGTGTGTGTGTGTGTGTGTGTGTGTGTGTGTGTGTGTGTGTGTGTGTTTGTGTGGTGTGTGTGATTGTGTATGTTTGTATGTGTATGACAGTGATATAATTATGAAAATATGTCAATCCATATACCAGAGAAGGTGATGGTGTCTTAAACCAGGACATGCTCCAGCCATTTTTGTATTTTCCATTGTGATATGCATCTTGATAGAAGAACTAAAGCAGAAGACAAACCTATCAAATTTTCTTTCTCTAGGATTAAAGGGAAACTATATAGTAATTTTATACAATCATTTTTACTTATATCTAACCATTTTTCTCAGTTTACCAATCCTTAAAATGATTTCAATAACATTATCTATATACCAGTATATCTCTATCTCTATCTCTATCTATCTATCTATCTATCTATCTATCTATCTATCTATCTATCTATCTCTATCTCTACACACACACACACACACACACACACACACACACACACACACACACACACACACACACACTGCTTTAGTAAAGGATTTATGTGTTTAACCATGGAGGTTTAAACAATATTCCCTAATCTATTCTCAAGTTTTGAGAGTGTGTCTTCCACAAAAGTCCCTTTAGCCATCATCCATTCTAACCATTGACAGTAGCTCATATTATTCTGTTAAAACATCATCTGCATTCAACACTACAGACTGTTTTCTCATCTGAATTCATAGTGAGCAAGGCATTGAGGGAATACCACATCCTGGTAATATTAGAAATGCACCCTAAAGACAAGTCTTCTTTTCAAAAATATGGAGCAAGAAATGCCAGTGGGACTGCTTTCAAATGCTTATGAATATGCCTGAGCATCATTAAGCTTTTGCGGAGCTATGAGAGTGGTGCAGTAAAACTCAGGAGATGTGGTGACTGACTTACTGCAAAGCTCTGGTAGAAAGGGAATTCTCATCATCCTAGCGAACAGAAACACTCAGTCACACTTAACAGTTCTTACAATGAACAAAAGTAAGAGAAACAGAGAAAGCATCCTCTACTGGATTTGAGACTGGTATTAACTTTTTATATTATATATAATTCTACACTGGATATGTTGAAACTATGTATTTTTTTCAGAGTGTGAAATAGGCAAAACATTTCATTTTAATTGTAACAAACTAAAATACATTTTTGTACTAGAAATATACTTTTGTAAAAATAATTATGAAATTACTGATCAGTGAACGTATTCAAAAAGTATACAAAATTTAATAGGCAGTAAAAAGTGACTTTCAGTAAATGTCATTGGTTCCTCTTAAAGCAGCAAGGAAACCAAGATTAAAGCCTGGCACCTCTGCGTGTACTAAATGTCTTGGGTGTTCTTGGGATTTCATGGGTCAGATTCCAACTTGACTCTACACAGGGACATGTAAAGAAGACACAAGGACATTGTCTCAATTTTTCAATCAGCTCATATTCCTATAACAGTGAGGCTTCTGAGGCAAGGCAATCATTCCCAAGATAAAAACAAACATGAATCCAAGGCTATCTACAGGATACCATGAAGCAGGCCATTCTGTGGAATCAAACTGGTTCTCTCTGGATATTGGAGATGACAGGGATGAAAGATAACTTCTCCTTGTTAGCAGATGGAAGAAATAGAAGTCATGGTGGGCAGGACTATTCCTTGACCAGGTTGGCTAGATTAGCTATAGCACTTGACCCCATTCCCCAGTTTTCCCTGTATTTAAACTTAAATCTCACTGTAGAAGATAATTATCTTCAAGTAAATATATACTCTTTTTTCTATGATTGAATTTCTCTATCTCCTTATCTACCATGTCTTGCCTCTTCAATTACTCTGTCACTATTTTGAGACTGTTGGGGCTGATGAAAGATTGGTTGAAAAGTATGACCTTGTTTTCTAGGTGTAGAAACCACAGCAAGTATCCTAAGTGCCATCCCCAAGTGTTTCCTGCAGAAATTCCAGTTATTAATGGCTGCCAAGTGCTATCCTTGAAACCCCACGTTTTGTTAATATTTCTTCACACCATCATCCCTCTCTGCCAGGAAGCTGCTTGATAACTCCTACTGCTGAAGAGGCACAATTCTAGGATTCTACCTTGGAGACTAAGTACACACACACACACACACACACACACACACACACACACACACCACAAAACAAGCAAACAGCAAACAAACAAACAACAGCAAAACAAAATCAAACCAACCAAACTCAAAAATCTTTATTTTCACTGGAGTCAGTCTCATCTTTACTGGCAGAGTATACAAAAGGCATCAGGCCTTAGTGTACAAGCTGGGTATGCAGAGAAGATTAGGCCTGGGCAGGGACATCCCTACAGAACAGCTCAAAACGAAGGCAAGGCCAGATCAGAAAACTTTGAAGATTTTTGTTGACTAAAAGTGTGACCAGAACAGAACAGGTGGCAAAGAATGTAGAATAACAAGTAAATGTCCAGCATGTAGGGATGTCTTGAGAAATTAATAACTTCTTTCTTATTGCAAAAGAGTACAAAGGGAAAGCTAAATATGAAGCCCTGAAGGCAATCTACTTATCTCTCTGCTTAAGAAACAAAGTACTGGCATCCACAATAGTGTCTCATAGAAATGGGGTGGGGGAGAGATAAAGGATTTCTGGTGGGGGGAAATCAGTCAGGAAAGGAGATAACATTTGAAATGTAAATAAAGAAAATGTCCAATGAAAATCTTTCTGTAAAAATAAGAATGTATTCAGTATTAATAAAAATATTATATATATATAAAATTATTATATATATTATATATATGTATTGGCTTAACTGTCAGTGTGAAAGGAGCTTGCTTGGAGTAGAGCCTTCTAGACCATACCAATTCTAAAATGATTGATTGACACAACTGATGTTTACACTTGTCAGTCACACTTGTACTTTTTTTTTCTTTTTTATAGATTTCTGAAGTTCTGTAATTTCATAAGCCTTATATAAAACTATGACACATATATTTAGAAACTTGGCCCAAAACAGAAATGTTCTTCTAGATCTCAAAGTGTTAATTAATATTTAAGAGTTGATAAATGAACAAAAATGCAATTTAGTCATGAAAGTCTCAAAAATTCAGCTCATTCTTCAAATCTACCACTTACATTCCCAGAATTCATTTTCCCCAGTTCATGTAATGTGTATTTTATCGATAGCGTACTCAGTCTGAGAAAGATGCCATTTCAGTGAATTAAATCACTGGGATTATGGACTTTTGGAAAATTACCTTCTAGTGACTGATTCTTTTGTTCTTTCTTTCTTTCTCTCTTTCTTTCTTTCTTTTTGTTCTTTTTGTTTTAATTGTATATTTTCTTTATTTAGATTTCAAATGTTTTCCCCTTTCCAGTTCTCTCCTACGAAAAGCCCCTATCCGATCCCTCCTCCAACTGCTTCTATGAGAGTGCTCCTCTCCCCACTCACCCACTCCCTTCTTCCTGTCCTGGCATTCCCATATTCTGTGGCATCAAACACCCTCAAGTTCAAAGGCCTCTCCTCCCACTAATGCCAACAAGGCCATCATCTGCCACATATGAGGCCAGAGACGTGGTCTCCCTCTTTGGTCTTAGATCCAGAACCTAGGAGCTCTTGGGGGTCTGGCCAGTTGAAACTGTTGCTCCATGGGGCTGCAAATCCCCGGAGCACCATCAGTCCCTTCTCCAGCTCCTCCTTCTGGGACATCATTCTCAGTGCAATAGTTGGCTGCAAGCATTCTCATCTTTATTTGTCAGGCGCTGGCAGAGCCTCTCAGAAAACAGCCATATCAGGCTCCTGTCAGCAAGCACTTCCCAGCATCCACAATTGTGTCCTACCATGTTTGGTGACTGTATAGGGGATGACTAATATCCAGAGAGTGTTTCATTAGATGTTGAAAAAATATTTGACAAAATTTAGCATCCCTTCATGTTAAAAGTCATGGAAAGATCAGGAATTCAAGGCCCATACCTAAACATAGTGAAAGCAACATACAGCAAAACAGTAGCCAACATCTAAATAAATGGAGAGAAACATGAAGTAATCCCACTAAAATCAGGAACTAAAAAAGGCTGCACACTCTATCCCTATCTATTCAATATAGTATTTGAAGTTCTAGCTAGAGCAATTAGACAACCAAAGGAGGTCAAAGGGATAAAAATTGGAAAGAAAGAAGTCAAAATATCACCATTTGTGGATGATATGTTAGTATAATTAAGTGACCCCAAAATTCCAGCAGAGAGCTCCTACAGCTGATAAACAACTTCAGCAAAGTGACTGGATATAAAATTAACAAATCAGTAGCCTTCCCATACTCAAAGGATAAACTGGCTGAGAAAGAAATTAGGGAAATGACACCCATCAAAGTTGGCACAAACAATATAAAATATCTTGGTATGACTTGAACCAAACAAGTGAAAGATCTGTAGGACAATAACTTCAAGTCTCTGAAGAAAGAAATCAAAGAAGACCTAAGAAGATGGAAAGCTCTCCCATGCTCATGGATTGGCAAGATTAATATAGTAAAAATGGCTATCTTGCTGAAAGCAATCTACAGATTCAATGCAATCCCCATCAAAATTCCAACAGAACTCTTCATAGAGTTAGAAAGAGCAATTCTCAAATACATTTATAATAACAAAATCCCAGGATAGCGAAAACAATTCCTGACAATAAAAAAACTTTTGGGGGAATCAGCATTCCTGACCTCAAGCTGTACTACAGAGCAGTAGTGATAAAAACTGCATGGTATTGGTATAGTGACAGGCAGGTAGATCAATGGAATAGAATTAAAGACCCATAAATGAATCCATACACCTATGGACACATGATCTTTGACAAAGGAGCTAAAACCATCCAGTGGAAAAAAGACAGCATTTTCAACAAATGCTGCTGGTTCAACTGGCTGACTGTCTACATGTAGAAGAATGCAAATTGATCCATTCCTGTCTCCTTATACAAAGCTCAAGTCCAAGTGGATCAAAGACCTCCACATAAAACCAGATACACTGAATCTAATAGAAGAGAAAGTGGGGAAAAATCTCGAACACAGGAGAAAAGTTCCTGAACAGAACACCAATTGCTTATGCTCTAAGATCAAGAATAGTCAAATGGGACCTTATAAAATTGCAAAGCTTCTGTAAGGCAAAGGACACTGTCAATAGGATAAAACAGCAACCAATAGATTGGGAAAAGATCTTTACCAACCCTGTCTCATAGAGGGCTAATATCCAATATATACAAAGAAGTCAAGAATTTAGACTCCAGAAAACCAAATAAGGCTATTAAAACATGGGGAACAGAACTAAACAGAGAATTCCCAACTGAGACAAATCAAAGGGCTGAGAAGCACCAAAAAATGTTCAACCTCCTTAGTTATTAGGGAAATGCAAATCAAAACATCCTTGAGATTCTACCTCACACCAGTCAGAATGGCTAACATCAAAATCTCTGGCAGCAGATGTTGGCAAGGATTGGAGAAAGAGAAATACTCCTCCATTGCTGGTGGAATTGAAAGCTGGTATAACCACTCTGGAAATCAGTCTGGTAGCTCTTCAGGAAATTGGAGATAGTACTACATGAGGATCCAGCTATACCACTCCTGGGCATATACCCAGGTGTATATGGGTAATAAGGACACATGCTCTACTATGTTCATAATAGCCCTGTTTATAATAGCCAGAAGCTGAAAACAACCCAGATGTCCTTCAGCAGAGGAATGGTTACAGAAAATGTGGTACATTTACACAATGAAATACTACTCAACTATTAAAAACAATGACTTCATGAAATTCTCAGTCAAATGGATGCAACATGAAAATATCATCCTGAGTGAGGTAACTCAGTCAGAAAAGAACACCTTTACTCTTAATTTGTACAGTTATAGGCGTAGATCATGAACAAGACCACTTCTGGTCCATAACAAGTACTGTGGAAGCTCTACATATTTACTGACGCTTCATTCTTCTATACATTGGCCATTAATCCATGTTATCCTGTGACCCATACTTTTATATCTAACTATGCCTTAACCTCAATCAGTATTAGTAATGCTAGCATCTAGAAGCTGGCTTAAATCCGAGGACACTGCTCCTTTTCTCACTTTATCTGCATGCACCCTGTCCTAGTCTGAGTATGGAAAAAAAAGTTTGATCTCCAGTAAAGTTCTATTTCCTCAAAAATATGAATAGTCCCCTGATCACACCCAGAAGAGCTGAGCTGGAGCTGTTAGAATTTATTGTTCTAAGCAGCACTCTCCTCATACAGGTCTCACTCCCTTCAGGGAAGCAGGGAATTTGTCACCATATGATGTGCCATTAGCCAAAATCAGTTCTTCTCAATCATAACACATCACATAGTCTTGGTCATAGCTAGCTGCACAACATAAAGTCAGATGTGGTTGAGTGTTCTGTTCCTAAGCATTGCACCAAGACTCCACCACTCACCCAGGAGACATTATCATGTTACCCTGTTGTTTAGGAATCATGGGGCCACTTTCAATTTCTGAAACAGAGAAAAATGTAATACCTTTCATTATCTCACTATACCAAATGGGAAGAATGTTATCTCAAATAAGTAAAGATTACTTCCCTTTATATAGAAAAGAAACACAGATGAAAATAAAGGAAAGGAAGAACAAAGTCATTCCCCAGAGGAACCTTAGGATGTATATAATTCATGGTTCTTTAATGGAACAGAACTGATACTATACACACATGCACACACCCACACCCACACCCACATCACCCCCCCATATATATATATGTGTATATATGTGTATATATATATGTATATATATACATATATATGTATATATATGTGTGTGTGTGTGTGTGTGTGTGTGTGTGTGTGTGTGTGTGTGTGTGTGTGTGTTAGAGTGTCTTCCAGGCTGTGGTTTAGCTACTCCAGCAATGCTTCTCTGCTGTCTACTGATGGAACGTCCATACATCCAGTAGTTGTTCAGCCCATATGGCTGGATATCTCAGCTGCTCTTTAGTACACTGCAGAATCCCGAAGAAGTAGGCCAACAAAAGAATGGACTTTTCAGCTAGAGGGAGACAAGCAGGCAGAGAGAAAGAGGGAGAGAGAGAGAGAGAGAGACCTTCTCCTATCCTGTACATAGGTTGCCACCAGATGAAAAAGGGTCTTTACTTAAAATGATTTAATGAAAACAAAAATCCCCTACAGGTGTACCCAGCTATTTCAGTTTAAAATTGACAACCAGCAATAGCCATCAGAGTAGGTACAATTACTCAAACTCCAGTAATAAATCAAAATGAGGGTTTTTGAAATTCAAATATCTGACCAAAAAGTCAATAAATAATAGAATGAAGATGGCTATATGAAAACTAATGCTTAAGTATTTATTCTAGCAACAGATTTTTGTCTAAATATTATATAAGTCTTTATAATATTAGTCTTTCTAATTTGTGAGATGTAATATTTTTCTCATTTTACATCCTTATAAGTCCAGCCTCAAAGAGAAAAATAAGTTCCTGAAGTAAGCACAGCTCCTCAAAAAAAAGGTGACCTAACAATCTTACCTCTTAGAGCTTCATATTCTAGTCCTGAGGACAGCCCCAAAATACTTTTGCCCTAATGAGCTGAGTTCTCAGGAGATGAAACAAGGATGCATTAGTAATGGTAGGACATCAGCTATACCAAGCATAGCATACCACGCCTTCAATTTACAGCTCGGAGAACAGGAGTTTAGAAATATTGAAACAATAGCAGATCCTGGGTGATTCTTGTAGGTCCTAATAGCCACATCACTATTTAGCTAATGCTGCAGTCCAGCCAGCCAGCTTATTATTCACTCCTATTCATACCACTTACCTCATCTTCTGGAATTCCCTGGAGGACACCTCAACGTCCCCTCTTTCTCAGGTAAGACTGTTATCCTTCCTCTCCTAATCTACCAACTCATCATTTACATTAAAAAGCTCCAAAGACATTTGCCCCATTGCATCCCAGAGAAATTGTTTGAACTCTCCCCTGTAGCTTTCTTTCCTGAAGTTCAACTTCTAACTGTTTTGTGGCAAGAGCTAGCAGGAGTTTAAGTGCAGTGGTGGGTAAGTCATTTTCCCTAAATGAATATTTTAAGCCTATTATTACACATGGATAGCTTAAGCAAACACCTTATTAATATGTAAGAGGAATTCAGGGATAAATAAAAATATACTTTACTATTAAGACATGCTGTCATTTAAATATAATTAGTACACATTAAACTTGCTCACTGGAATCATTGTTCCTAAATCTCGAAGGTTAATGGCTACCTAAGGAGCCACATCCAACAGTAGAATCAACATTATGTTTCCAAGTCTCATGAAATGAGGCTAAAAAACTCTATAATGTAAAAAACTATTATCTGAAACAGTGGCTTGGATAGACTATGAAATATTGAGAGAGAACAGAGACAAACTTCTTACTCACTAACTGTAATACTAGGCTATATATCTTTTTATATGTATATAAGCAAAACAAAGATTAAAATTAGTGGTCAGACACATTCTAGGCAAGAGCTTCACTACCAAATGATATTTTCATCCTACCCAACTTTTTTCCAACTTTTAAATTTTTTTCAGAATCTCATAAAGTTACCCATGCTTGTCTTGAATTTACTCTCTTTCTCCAGTTGGTCTTGAACTCATAATCCTCCTGCCTCATATAGAAAATAACAGAGATTGTAGGATAGTGCAAGTAAGCTCAGAAAGTTTAGTTTTAGTTCTGGAGATTGATCCTATGGCTTCCTGCATGCCAAGTAACCATTCCATCACTGAGCTATATACTTCTACAGTCTGTTAAAACCTCAATAGAACAAGTTATTAAGGGGAAAAGCACTTGAAGCTCATAGCCACAAGAGAAACTTATTTACCATCTTCACAAACTACAGGACAAAAGGAACTTACCATCAAATATTTGTTTACTTTCTGTCTCTCTCACTTTACTCATTTGAAAGAGAAAGATATAAAAAGAAGTGAATTTATTAGATATGAGAATTCAATGATAAAATAATAGGAAAATACAAGAGAGTAGTTCTATTGATGTGTCCGAGGAAAAGGAAATTAAAGAGAGATGGTAAGTGGTTGATGGCCAGTGAATAAAATCAATTTAGAATTTATGAAAACATTCAAAAGTTGTCCTAAGGTATAAAATATTATGCTGGCTGACACAAGCATGTATCTATAAATTGAGCTTGCAGAATCTCAAAGCCTGAACATTTTCATCATGTAAGCCTTCACAATGCACCCTTGGGACTCTGAGAGTCATCCTATAAAAGAAAGGTATATGGTATTTTGGTCTCTGATATGGACAAAGCCACAGATGTTTAAACAAGTGTCCTTGTGGTAGCATGGAGCATATTTTGGGTAATGGTCAAGAGTGGTATAGCTGGGTCTTAAGATTCTCAATTTTTCTGACAATATTTGTTTAAGTTATAAAATTACTAAAACTATCCACCCCAATATACGGGGGTGGGATGTTGGTCTTCTTTTAATTGCTTCCTGCTAAATTGGCACAAAGAATTTCTGTTTGGGGGCCCAAAAGGTAACGGGAAAAAATGGTTGAGTCAAAAGAAAGCTACGTGGCATTATTTGTTGTCCAGTCTCTATGTGCTGAGAAAGTTCAGGGCTTAACTGACATTCTTACAGGAACAGTCTAAAAGGCCAGATGAACCAAGGTCTGGGAACATATTTCATATATTTTTTTTGTTTTGTCTCTCTGTCATCCTAACATGTTGTTCAATCTGGTCTATAAATCTTTGTACCTGTTGTTCTAAAGAAAAAAAAAAGGATTCTCAATTTTCTGAAGAACTACCAAACTGACTACCATAGTAACTGTATTAGTATAGATGTCCCTCAACTGAAAAATGGAAAAAGATTTTGTGCTATATTTACACAATGGAATGCTGTTTAGCTGTTTTTTAAAAAATCAGCATCATGCCATTTATAGGCAATTGGATGGAATTTAAAAAATATATATTGAATGAGGTAACCCAGACACAGAATGAGAAACATATTATATACTCATTTGTAGGTGGACATTAAGTATTAAGTAAAGGACAATCATAATACACTCTACAGATCTTGGATGACCTCATAGCAAGAGGGCTCAAGGGGTGAAAGACCCATGATTCTTTTTGGGAAGTAGAAATAAAATCGATTTCTGTAAGGATTGGTGGTGAATAAGGATGGGAACAGGAGGGATGAGGTTTGGAAAGACTGAGGAAAAAAAGTCCTTGGTGAGGGGTTGGGATTGACGAGCAACGTAGTAACCTAGTGCAGTGGAAACTTCCTAGAACATAGTACAACAACCCTAGTGAAGTCTCCTAATAATGGGGATACATAGCCGAAAATGGTCATCTTCAATAATCAGGTAAGGCTCTTAGCAGTAGGACTGGAACATCAACCTAACCACAAAGCTTTTGGCCTCCAATCTGTTCTGCCTGCAAGGCACGTGGGATCAGTGGTGGCACAGAAATTGTGGGAGTGGTCAATTCATGACTGATCCAACTTGAGGCCCACACTATGTGAGAGAAACCATACCTAATCCCCTTCTAGGGCCAGGAACCAGAAACAGTTAAGTCCAGAAACCCAGGATAGAACCAAACATGATTGGTTAAGAGAAAAGAAATGAAAACAAACTCAATGAAAGGCAAAGATCAATGCTAGCCCAGTTGTCATCACAGATGCTGCATCCAACAACAGATAGAAGATTGGGTATTAAAACACAGCCAAACATTAAATGGAGCTCATGGAATCCTGCCACAGAGGAGGAGGAAGGATTATAGAAACTTGATATGTAGAGGACACCACAAAATATGGCCCACAAAATCAACTTAAATAGGGCTCATAGGGGCTGATAGAAATAGAAATGACAAGCATGGAACATGAATTGATTTAAGCTAGGTCCTCTGCATACATTTT
>CM052711.1:47913951-47916451 GCA_028551405.1 Uromys caudimaculatus
GTCAGGCCCATTGACACTGTTGCTCCCTCTTTGGGGCTGCAAACTCCCTCAGCTCCTTCAGACCTTTCTCCAACTCCTCCATCTGGGACCTCACTCTCAGTCCAGCGGTTACTGCAAAGTGAAACTTGGGCATTCTGAACTTTTGGGCTAATATCCACTTATCAGTGAGTACATACCATGTTCATTCTTTTGTGACTGAGTTACCTCGCTCAGGATGATATTCAAGTTCCATCCATTGCCTGCAAATTTCATTAAGTCATTGTTTTTAGTAGCTGAGTAGTACTCCATTGTGTAGATGTACCACAGTTCTGTATCCATTCCTGCTTAAATAACTTGGTGCTCTTCTGGGACTCCCAACAATTGGAGTGGGAACATCTCTGAAACTGCCTGTACTTGATACTCATTTCCTCCTATTGGTTTGCCACATTAAGCTGTGATATGAGGGTTTGTGTACCATCTTATTGTATCTTGTTGGGCCAGCTTTGCTGAATATTTCCTGGGAGGTTTGCTTTTATTTTAGAGAGCGGGAAGCAGAAGAGGAGGTGATCTTAGGGAGATGGGAGTTGGGGGAAGAGACTGGGAGAAGTGGAGAGTAAACTGCAGTCAGGATGTACTGTATGAAAGAAGAAAAGTTATAGAGAGAAGGATATTTGTCTAAATATGAACAAAAAGTGATGTAAAAGCATTGAGTTTTATAATCTTTCAAGCAGCAATAAAGAGGAAAAATGTAGGAATTTAAGCCAGTAGGAGGAACTTGAGATTCTGAGCTAATAAGACTTTAGCTGGAGGGTTGAAATTGGACACAAGAGCAAACTCCAAACTATTTTGTACAATGCTTTATATATTCTAGACATTAGACCATTTTGGATGTTCAGTTAACAAAGGCTTTCTCTCATTATGCAGTCTCTTAACTCTGTGAGTTGTTTGCTTTGTTATGCAGAAGCCTTTTATTTTCAGTTACATTTATTCCATGCTGTTATTTCCTGAACTCTTAAAGTCCTTCACAGAGCATTTTTCCTATGCTTTTATCTTCAAGTGTTTCCTCTAGCAGATTTGGAGTTCAGGGTCTTTTTTATTGTTTTATTGAAAGTAGAACTTAGAAAGAATATTCTGCAAAGGACTGTAAGATTTCAGGAAATAACAACATTTTTCATATAATGTATTCTGATCACTATGTCCCCTCCCTCTTCTCCCAGATCCTCCCTACACATCCAATGCTTCAGAGAATAAAAGGTAATATGCAAATAAACAACCTATCAAACCAAAACAGAGCAAAATAAACAACAAAGGAAACAAACAAAAAGCATGAGAAGATCATATAGGCTGCTAACAGAACTTCTTTGCTTTCCATGTTTGCCCAAACCAGTCTGTCAGGCTCCTCCTTAGCAACAGAACAGCAGGTGCAGGCTACCTTGAGCTCTGTTCATTTCTTCTATGAATCCCAAAGAAAATCAATCCTCTCTTAGCCTCCCTTCCCTAAATAGTGTCTCCGTGTCTCAGCCCCAACTCATACAGATACCCACTATTTAATCAAACACAACACATGTCAGATGACCAGGTAGCCTACTTACTGTTCTCTTCTGCTTTCTCTGTTCTTCCAGAAAACCCAGTCCCTCTGGCTCCTTTCTAGTGTTGCAACAGAGCACCTGCTACAGTATCCCTTCCCAGATCCCTATACCTCTCTTGCATCCCATAGACCATCCCATTTTGTCTTTCCTCTCCCAATAGTGACTGTAGCCCAGCACCCAACACCAGCAGGCATTACCTGTGAAGACACTGGCTGAGCAGGTCAGAAAAAACAGCCAACAGGCAACTATCCCACTCTAAAATCCAAAAACAAAATGGAAACTAAGAAACAAATGACCCACCTAAAAAAGATACAGAAATCAGCACCTAGAACTATAATCACCACAAACCCAGATGCCTAGACACCAACCAGCATAAGAACACAATAACAGACAGGACAACAGGTCTCCCCTAGAGCCAGAGATCCTACCACAGCAGGCACTTCAAAATAGCTGTGGTAAAATAAAAGACCTTTAAAGCAAATATATGAAGACAATAAAGAAATCAAGAAAAACACAGATGTTTGACAGATAGGAATAAATACCTTAAAAAAAGCCTTAAACTAAGGAAGAGTTGAAGAAAACAAACTTCTTGAAGACCTGAAAATGGAAACAGAATTATCAAAGAAAATGTAAATTGAAGGATCTCTGGAGAAGAAAAAATTAAGAATTCAAACAGAAGCTTCAGGGAGATGCCTCATCAACAGAATAAAAGAGGTGAAAGAGAGAATCTCAAGAACTGAAGATATTTTAGAATAAATGGATATATCAGTCAAAGAAAATGGTAAATTAAAAAATCTAAAAAATTACTTGATACAAAAAAATTACACTAAATTTGGGATTCCATGAAAAGATCAAACCTGAGAATAATAAATGATGAAGAAGAAAAAACGCAACTCAAAACTCCAGAAATTATTTGCAACAAATTCATAGAA
>CM052711.1:47921451-47945545 GCA_028551405.1 Uromys caudimaculatus
ACTCATGCAGAAATTATTATGTTTAAATGTTTTTTCCTAATTAGGCACAAAAGATTCTTATGTTTCTAGGATATAAATATACTGTGTGCTTCCTAAAGCTATGCCTTGAATATCCAGAAACATAAACAGAACCACTTATAACTACCCTTTTTTAAGTTTTTTAACTACACAAAAAAAATTCCAAAAGTTGCTTAATATATTATTTATATGCTTAACACCTTTCCATAACTACGTGCTTCTTTCTGTCCATGTTAATATCAGACTTTTAAAAAAGCATTTGTGTTACTTTCACTGATTTTGCTGCACTGTCTAGTTACCCTCTATCTAGAACAGTGCTCTTTGAGATTCAACTTTAACCCTGTTTATCTCCATACAAGTCAGTAAAGGATTTGCTCCTCAGGCTGCTGCTTTTTTTGTTTGTTTTTGGTTTTTGGTTTTTTTTGACTGTGATATTTGTTTATTTTGGCCAATTTTACAAATATCCATACTTTCCATACATAGTAGTAAATAATGACATTTTCTTTCCATTCTTTAGATTCTGAAATTGGCACAACTTTTCTCTCAATTTTTATTTCTCTAGCCCTTATTACCTCAGCATGGCAGAAAACTTTGTATGTAATTTTTTTATTTTAGCCGAGATCCAGCACTGTTTGTTCAACGCCGGGGACGTGGGGTGTGGTGTGTTTGAGTGTTTCGAGAACAACTCTTGTGAAATCCAGGGCTTGCATGGGATTTGCATGACGTTTCTGCCCAACGCTGAAAAATTCGATGCCCAGGTAAAAAGAACATAGAGCATGAAAAATATTCCGATTTGGTGTATTCGAGCCCTTTCTTCCTGATGCAATGGGTTTTGGAGACTGGGTTCTAGTTTTTCGGACTGTTTATCACCGGCTATGACTTTGGTGTCTAGCCTGCTCTGCCTGTGTGGTTACAGCCTAAGAATGTAGAAGGGCTAGGCCTAATGGCGCTCCAGAAAGCAGAGCAATGGGGCAAAATGGAAACACCCCTCACACCTGCAACCACTAGACTCCCTCAAATAACCTAAGTCCAGGAAATCTGTGAACAAGTAAGTCTTCCCAGGCAATAGTTCAACCACGATACACCAACTCAGGCTGCTTCTTTACCTTTGCATATACTGATATAATTTTTTTAAAACAGTATTCAAAGTCTTATCTTCTTCTTTATTATTATTAAATTATTAAATTTATTTGCATTTTAAATGTTGCCCCCTTTCCTGGTCAACCATACCCAAGTTCTGCACTCCCACCCCCTCCCCTTTGCTTCTGAGAGGGTAGTCTCCCACCCACCCACCCACCCACACCTACCTCACCCCTGCCAGCATCCTCCTTCCCATGCACAGCACCAAACTCTGACACTATTACTTATCCCATGCTGTGCTTGCAGACAAGAGCCTAGCATGGCTGTCCTCTGAGAAATCTTAACTTCTTGAACTAGACTATTTTTTTTTTGATACTTTATTTACATTTCCAATGTTTCCCCCTGTCTAGGTCTCCTCTTTGGAAACCCCCTATCCCCTCCCCCTCCCCTGCCTCTATGAGGGTATTCCACCTCCCACCCACCCGCCCACCCACTCCCATATTCCCACCTTGACATTAGACTATTTTCTAATCGCTGAGGATAGTAGGAGATTAATTAAGATTGGAAGATTTTGGAACATTTAGATCCAGTGTAAATTTCAAAGTTTTCTTTTGTTATATTTAGGTCCAGCTTGGTTCTGGTATTGTGCAAGCCATGTGCTGACGTGTCTTTTTAGGGCAGATAGAGTACTTGAGGACCTTATGGAGTTTAAAACATGTTTTTTAAGATAATATCTCCAAATCCTCTTATGCTCCTTCCCCCTTTGTTGTCTTTCAAAGCATGGTCAGTGTTTTTTGTTTAATTATTATAATTAAACACACACATTTCTAAATACATAATAAATTCAACCTCTCCAGTATTCATAGCTAAGGATTTGTATTAGGTAATTAATTGATCAATTAATGGGCTCTTCCCTAAGGAACATTATTTCCCTGGCCTCTGGTTCTCTGCCTTTCTTAGTAGTTTTTCTTTTTCAGTAGAGTGAGACTTTGTTCTGGTCCTGTTTACTCAGCCATGTTATTGAGACTTAATGGATAATTTTTAATATTTACTAAGCCCTGTGCCCTCACAGTTTGATTTATAGTTTAAAATATGAAGTTCTAAAAATTGTCAATTAACATATACTTATAGTCTATTATTATTAAATTTATATGGAAGATTAATATGCTAAACAGGTAAGGTGTGTTTATCTCAATTAAAGGATAAATTCTTTGTGACTTGTAACATCAGAGTTATCTGGGAAAGGAAGGAAATAAGATTACAAATAAGCATACCATTTGCTACACAGAAAACATAAAACCAAG
Organism: Uromys caudimaculatus; assembly: GCA_028551405.1. Taxonomy (NCBI): domain Eukaryota; kingdom Metazoa; phylum Chordata; class Mammalia; order Rodentia; family Muridae; genus Uromys; species Uromys caudimaculatus. The sequence continues at coordinate 47,923,854 of CM052711.1, forward strand.
TTCATAATGAACTATTAGTAGCATTATTTATATCAAGTTCTTCACTCTGGAGCTCTAAAGAGAAGAGTTTTATATAGTTAATTTCTCCTTTTGGGCTTGTTCCATGTGAATTGTCCTAGTTTGATAAGATTGAAGGGCTTTCTGAGAGCCATAACAGCTTGTTCTGCAGAGCAGAAATAATGCTGGTCTAGCCTGCCCAGTGCAGCTGTTCTAAACTGCTACCTCAAAACTATAATTATCAATTGATTATCAAACAGTTCAGAGAATATCCCCAAGGACCAACCAGGCAACACTTTCTCACTCCACATCCTAATTATAAAAAGAAAAAAAAAATACATCAATCTTACCATTATGAAATTTCGCCCATAGAAATAAGAAAATTTTCTTAGTATTTCTGAAGTCACTTATTCTGTATTAATACATGACTATGACACCAAAATTAAATCTATATTAATGATGGTTAATATGTTCACATATGTATACATACAAACATATTGTAAGTTAAATAAATAAGATCCCTACTTTAAAATATCAATTTTACATATTTTTATTTGGTTTCCTGGCCCTCTCAAAGTTTTTAACCCAGTTATTTTTTCTTGTCCAAAGAAAGAAGGACAAAAAAATGGAGCATAGTTTAAAGGAAGGGCCATCTGGGGACTGGCTCACCTGGGGAATCCATCGTGTCTGCAGATACCAAACCCTATACTGTTGCTGTGGTCCAGAGGTGCTTGCGGACAGGAACCTGGTGTGGCTGCTCCTTGAGATGTCTGGCCAGCAACTGATCAGTGCAGATGTGGATTCTTGGAGCCAATCATCAGACTGAGTTCAGGGACCCCACTGAGGAGCTGACAAAAGAATTGGAGGAGTGAAGTGGGATTGCAACCTCATAGGAAGAACAACATTAACTGGTCTGACCACCCAGTGCTCCCAGAGTCTAGACCATCAACCAAGGAACGTGCAGGGAGGGAATCCATGACTGGATATACATAGGTAGCAGAGGATGGCCTTCGTTCCAGTGAGGTTTGATGTCCAGGCATACGGGGATGCTAGAACAGTGCGGCAGGAGAGGGCATGTGGGTGAGGGAACATCCTTATAGAGGCAAAGAGGAGGGAGGAGATGATGGATGTATGATAGGGGTTTTGTGGAGAGGTAACTGGGAAGTTGAATATCATTTGAGATGTAAATGAATGGAATAATTAATAAAATTAATTAAAATTATCAGTTTTACTGATATTAACTCCACCAATAAGTCAATTAAAAACCTCATTGGAAAGCCTCACCAGCACAATGGATCATGTGGAATAAAGAATTTCAGAACTCAAAGATAATGAAGAGTAATTTGATCATTCAACCAAAGATGAATATAAACTTAATAAAGTTCATAAATGGAATATACATGAGTGCTATTATACAATAAATGCAAAATCTATGAATTATTTGTATAAATTATTTTCTGTAATAATACTAGATTAGATCTGTGAATTCATTGAAGAAAATTTTACCAAATCTAGAGAAGGAAATGTTAGTTCAAGCAGAAGTGGCCCAGAGAATGCCAAACATTTAGTACCCAAAAAGAAATTCCCCACACAATACTGTAGTTAAAACACTAAATATACAGAATAAAAGAAGGGTATTGAAAGCTGCAGGAAAGAAGTCACAATTGTGTATAAAAACAACTCCAGTAGAACACCAACCAATTTCTTAATAGAAAAATTAAAAGTCGAAAGAGCTTGGAACAATTTACTTTAAATCATACAGGGCTATATGTGTCAACTCAGAACACTAGTAGCAGGGTGCTTGGCCTAATGCTGCTTGTATTCTAATGCTAATTTTGGGCCCTCAGCAGTGGTTGAGATGAGAGATGAGAAAGTCTTCACATAAGACACTGAGTGACCCTATCCCCATTTAATTGTAATGGGCAAATGAAAATGCCAACAGACAATAGCTGGACAGAAGAGACATAGCAGAGTTTAGGTTTCCTGGGCTTGGTACCAGGAAAAAGAAGAATGTGCAGGAGAGGAAAAGAAGAAGCTGCCATGGGATAGCTGAGCCATAAAAATGCAGCCAATTTTTATGTGGCTGGCCAATTGGAGTTAAGAGCAGACCAGATGGAATATAGTAAATAGTAAATAATAACTTGGGGTTATCGATAGGAAAGTAGATTTCAGCAGCATGGAGGGTAGGCTGCCCAGCCATTGTGCTACCTAAGGCATATTAAAAATATAAAGGCTCTGTGTGTCTTTCATCTTGCCTCATAAATGGTCTACTTCAGGAAATAAGTCTCATGCCAGGATTTTACATATTTTACTACAATATCCAGCAAAATTATCTGATATAACGAAAACAGAAATAAAAACTTCCCATCCTTAAAATATGCTAAAATATACCACTTCCACCAAACTATGCCTATGTAGAAAACTGGATGAAATATTTTAGAGTGAAGAGATCGATAAATGAATACAAAAGACTGTGGACAGAAAATGCTGCTACAGTTAACTGATATGCAAAGTAAAACTGAGAAAACAAACACCACAAAAACAATAAAATCAAAACAATAATTTTACTTAAGTTCACACATTCATAGTTGCCTGATTTTCAACAGAGTGATGAAATGTGTACTAAAGGAAAGACAGCTTCAGCGTGTAATGGAAGTCCTGAGTCAGTATGCATGTTCACATAACCTTGCCAAGGTCCCCCACCGCCTCAGAAGGGGTGCCAAAGCCACCCCTGGTGTGCAAGTCTAAAGTTGTCTGAGTGTACAGAAAGGATCAATGGCAGCTTCCTATGCCAGGATGTATACAGCCTAGACTGCCTCCCACAGAGACTAAATACCCTCCCTGGTGTTGAAAATAAAACAACAACAAAAAAAACCAAAGTAAAACACACATTAAGCTTGGGGATCCATAGTTGATTTGATCTATCAGAGATAAAACTTTCTACACAGGCCCAGATTTTCAGTATGTGTCTTTCATTGTTCATGTCTGCATTGTTCCAGTCAGGATTCCAGGGCAAAACCATTCAGTACTTGACTGAGTAGCTCAATTTGAAGCTATTGTTATAGCATAGGATAATTCCTCTCTCAATTATTCACTTTCAAAAAAATACAGGTTATTTTCTTCTTATTATTTTATCTTTTATTTACTTTCATGAATAATTTAATTCTCCATCATTTTTACTGTCATTAGACTCAACAAAATCAATATTTATTGAAAAACTTGCAATTAATTTTCACATTTATCATGATTTTTCCACCTTAGAAAATATAATATTGCTTTGAATTAGGGACATTTTTTAAACTTTATTTACATTTCAAATGTTTTCCCCTTTTCCAGGTATCCCCTTTGGAAACCCCCTATTCCATCCCCCCTCCTCCTGCCTCTATGAGGGCACTCCCCCACCCATCCACTCACTCCTGTCTTCCCTCCCTGGCATTTCCCTATACTACAGCATCTAACACTCTCAGACCCAAGGGCCTCTCCACCCACTGATGGCCAACAAGGCCCTCCTCTGCCACATATGTGGCCCCCCCATGGATCCCTCCATATGTATTCTTTTTTAGTGGTCGACTCTTTGGGAGCACCAGGGGCCTGATCAGTTGACAATGTTGCTCCCTTCTCATGGGGTTGCAAGCTCCCTCAGCTCCTTCAGTCCATTCTCCAACTCCTCCATCTGGGATGCCACACTAAGTACAACAGTTAATGTGAATTGAATCATGAGTGTTCTGAACTTTTGGACTAATATCCGCTTATCAGTGAGTACATACCATGTTTGTTCTTTTGTGACTGAGTTACCTCGCTCAGGATGATATTTTCAAGTTCCATCCATTTGCCTGCGAATTTCATGAACTCATTGTTTTTAATAGCTGAGTAGTATTCCATGGTGTAAATGTACCACATTTTATGTACCCATTCTTCTGTTAAGGGACATCTGGGTTGTTTCCAGCTTCTGTCTATTATAAATATGGCTGCTATGAACATAGTGGAGCATGTGTCCTTATTGCATGTTGGAGCATCTTCTGGGTATATTCCCAGGAGTGGGATAGCTGGTTCCTCAGGTAGTATTATGTCCAATTTTCTGAGGGTCCATCAAACTGATTTCAGGAGTGGTTGTACCAGCTTGCAATCCTATTGGCAATGGAGGAGTGTTCCTCTTTCTTCACATCCTAGCCAGCTTCTGCTGTCACCTGAGTTTTTGATCTTAGCCATTCTGACTGGTGTGAGATAGAATCTCAGGGCTGTTTTGACTTGTATTTCTCTGATGACTAAGGATGTTGAACATTTCTTTAGGTGCTTCTAAGTCCTTCGAGGTTCCTCAGTTGAGAATTCTCTGTTTAGCTCTGTTCCCCATTATTTGGTAAGGTTACTTGGGTCTCTGGAGACTAACTTTTTAGTTCTTTGTATATATTGTATATAAGCTCTCTATCAGATGTAAGATTGGTAAAGATATTTTCCCAATCTGTTGATTGCCATTTTTCCCTATTGACTGTGTCCTTTGCCTTACAGAATCTTTGCAATTTCATGAGGTCCCATTTGTCGATTCTTGATCTTAGAGTATAAGCCATTGGTGTTCTGTTCAGGAACTTTCCCATTGTGCCCATGTGTTCCAGAATTTTCCTCACTTGCCCTTCTATTAGATTCAGTGTATCTGGTTTTATATGGAGGTCCATGATCCAAGTCGACTCAAGCTTTGTACAGGGAGATAAGAATGGATAAATTTGCATTCTTCTACATGTTGACCACAAGTTGAACCAGCAACATTTGTTGAAAATGCTGTCTTTTTTCCACTGGATGGTTTTAGTTCTGTCAAAGATCAAGAGACCGTAGGTGTGTGGTTTCATTTCTGGGTCTTCAATTCTATTCCATTGATCTACCTACCTGTCACTGTACCAATACCATGCAGTTTTTATCACTACTGCTCTGGAGTACAGCTTGAGGTCAGGGATGCTGATTCCCCCAGTTCTTTTATTATTGAGAATAGTATTTACTTTCCTGTGTCATTTGTTATTTCAAATGAATTTGAGAATTGCTTTTTCTAAGTCTATAAAGAATTGAGTTGGAATTTTGATGGAGATTGCATTGAATCTGTAGATTACTTTCAACAAGATTGCTATTTTCACTATATTAATCCTGCCAATTCATGAGCATGGCAGATCTTTATATCTTCTGAGGTCTTCTTCGATTTCTTTCTTCAGAGATTTGAAGTTCTTGTCCTACAGATCTTTCACTTGTTTGTTTTCACACCAAGATACTTTATATTGTTTGTGACTCTTGTGAAGGGTGTCACTTCCTTAATTTCTTTCTCACCCTTTTTTTCCTTCTAATATAGGATGGCTACTGATTTGTTTCAGTTAATTTTATATCCAGCCACTTTGCTGAAGTTGTCTATCAGCTGTAGGAGTTCTCTGGTGGATTTTTTCGGGTCACTTAAGTATGCAATCATATCATCTGAAAATAGTGATATTTTTATTTCTAACTTTTCAATTTGTACCCCTTTGATCTCCTTTTCTTGTCTAATTGCTCTAGCTAGAACTTCAAGTACTATATTGAATAGATAGGGAGAGAGTGAACAGCCTTGTCTAGTCCCTGATTTTAGTGGGATTGCTTCGAGTTTCTCTCCATTTAGTTTGATGTTGGCTACTGGTTTGCTGCATATTGCTTTTACTATATTTAGGTATGGTCCTTGATTTCCTGATCTTTCCAAGACTTTCACCATGAAGGGATGCTGAACTTTGTCAAATGCTTTTTCAGCATCTAATGAAATGACCATGTTTTTTTTTCTTTGAGTTTGTTTATGTAGTGGATTACATTGATGGATTTCCGGGTATTGAACCATCCCTGCATCCCTGGGATGAAGCCTACATGATCGTGATGAATGATCGTTTTCATGTGTTCTTGGATTTGGTTTGCAAGAATTTTATTGAGTATTTTTGCGTCGCTATTCATAAGGGAAATTGGTCTGAAATTTTCTTTCTTTCTTGGGTCTTTGTGAGGTTTTGTTATAAGTGTAACTGTGGCCCCATAGAATGAATTGGGTAGTGTTTCTTCTGTTTCTATTTTGTGGAGTATTTTGAAGAGTATTGGTATTAGGTCTTCTTTGAAGGTCTGATAGAATTCTACACTAAACCCATCTGGTTCTGGGCTTTTTCTGGTTGGGAGACTTTTAAAGGCTTATTCTAGTTCTTTAGGGGTTATGCGACTGTTTAGATGGTTTATCAGATCCTGACTTAACTTTGGTATTTGATATCTGTCTAGAAAATTGTCTGTTTCATCCAGATTTTCCAACTTTTTTGAGTATATGCTTTTGTAGTAGGATCTGATGATTTTTTGGATTTCTTCAAATTCTTTTGTTATATCTTTCTTTTCATTCCTGATTTTGTTAATTTGGATCTGATCCTGACTTAACTTTGGTATTTGGTATCTGTCTAGAAAAATTGTCCATTTCATCCAGATTTTTTAGTTTTCTTGAATATAGGATTTTGTAGTAAGATCTGATGATTTTATGAATTTCCTCAGAATCTGTTGTTATGTCTCCCTTTTCATTTCTAATTTTGTCTCTGTGCCCTCTGGTTAGTCTGGCTAAAGTTTTATGTATCATGTTGATTTTCTCAAAGAACCAGCTCCTGGTTTTGTTGATTCTTTGTATAGTTCTTTTTATTTCTCCTTAGTTGATTTCAACCCTGAGTTTGATTATTTCCTGCCTTCTACTCCTCTTGGGTGTATTAGCTTGTTTTTGTTCTAGAGCTTTCAGGTGTGCTGTTAAGTTGCTAATGTATGCTCTCTCCAGTTTCTTTTTGGAGGCACTCAGTGCTATGAGTTTTTCTGTTAACACTGCTTTCACTGTGTCCCATAAGTTTGGGTATGTTGTACTTTCATTTTCAGTAAATTCTAGGAAGTCTTTAATTTCTTTCTTTATTTCTTCCTTGACCAAACTACCATTGAGTAGAGTATTGTTCAGCTTCCATGTGTATGTTGGCTTTCTGTTGTTGTTGTTGCCATTGAAAATCATCCTTAATCCATAGTAATCTGATAGAAGGCATGGGATTATTTCAATCTTCTTATATCTGTTGAGATTTGTTTTGTGACATGGTCAATTTTGGAGAAAGTACCATGAGATGCTGAGAAGAAGGTATATTCTTTGGATTTAGGAGGAAATGTTCTATAGATACCTGTTAAATTCATTTGGTCCATAACTTCTGTTAGTTTCACTGTGTCTCTGTTTAGTTTGTGTTCCAAGATCTGTCCATTGATGAGAGTGGAGTGTTGAAGTCTACCACATTATTGTGTGATGTGCAGTGTGTGCTTTGAGCTTTAGTAAAGTTGTTTTATTTTTGTTTTGTTTTTTGTTTTTGTTTTTAATGAATGCCCTTGCATTTGGAGCACAGATGTTCAGAATTGAGAGTTCTTCTTGGTAGATTTTTCCTATGATGAGGATGAAGTGTCCTTCCTTATCTTTTTTGATGAGTTTTGGTTGAAAGTCGATTTTATTCTATATTAGAATGTCTACTCCAGCCTGTTTCTTAGGAACATTTGCCTGGAAAACTGTTTTCTAGCCCTCTACTCTGAGGTAGTGTTTGTCTTTAACATTGAGGAGCATTTCCTGTATGCAGCAAATTGCTGGGTCCTATTTATATATCCAGTCTGTTAGTCTATGTCTTTTTATTGGGGAATTGAGTCCATTTGTGTTAAGAGATATTAAGGAATAGTGATTGTTGCTTCCTGTTATTTTCGATGTTATTTTTATGTTTGTGTGGCTATCTTCTTTTGTGTATGTTGAAAGATTACTTTGTTACTTTTTCTAGGGTGTAGTTTCCCTCCTTGGGTTGGCACGTTCCATCTGTTATCCTTTGTAGGGCTGGGTTTGTGGAAACATATTGTGTAAATTTTGTTTTGTCATAGAATATCTTGGTTTCACCATCTATGGTAATTGAGAGTTTTGCTGGGTATAGCAGCCTGGGTTGGCAGTTGTATTCTCTTAGGATCTGTATGAGATCTGCCCAGTATCTTCTAGCTTTCATAGTCTCTGGTGAGAAGTCTGGTATAATTCTGATAGGTTTGCCTTTATATGTTACTTGACCCTTTCCCCTTACTGCTTTTAATATTCTTTCCTTGTTTTGTGCATGTGGTGTTTTGACTATTAAGTGACCGGAGGAATTTCTTTTCTGGTCCAATCTATTTGGAGTTCTGTAGGCTTCTTGAATATTTATGTTCATCTCTTTCTTTAGGTTAGGGATGTTTTCTTCTATAATTTTGTTAAAGATATTTACTGGCCCTTTAAGTTGGCAACCTTTACTCTCTGCTATACCTATCATCCTTAGGTTTGGTCTTCTCATTGTGTCCTGGATTTCCTGGATGTTTTGGGTTAGGAGCATTTTGCATTTTGCATTTTCTTTGACTGTTGTGTCAATGTTTTCTATGGTATCCTCTATCTCTTGTATTCTGTTGGTGATTCTTGCATCTGTGACTCCTGATCTCTTTCTCAGGGTTTCTATCTCCAGGGTTGTCTCTCTTTGTGATTTCTTTCTTTTTCTTTTTCTTTTTTTTTTTTTTAGTCATGGTTTCTCTGTGTATCCCTGTATCCCTGGCTGTCTTGGACCTCACTCTGTAGACTAGGCCGGCCTGGAACTCAGAAATCTGCCTGCCTCTGCCTCCCAAGTACTGGGATTAAAGGCGTGTATCACCACTGCCTGGTTCCTTTGTAATTTCTTTATTTTTTCTATTTCCACTTTTATATCCTGGATGGTTTTATTCATTTCCTTCATCTGTTTGATTGTGTTTTCCTGTATTTCTTCTTTATGGGCTTCTAGTTGTTTACCTGTGTTCTCTTGTATTTCTTTAAGGGAGTTATTCATTTCCTTCTTAAAGTCTTCTATCATCATCATGAGAAGTGATTTTTAATCTGAATCTTACTTTTCTGGTATGTTGGAGTATCCAGGGCTTGCTGTGGTGGGAGAACTGGGTTTGGATGATGCCAAGTTGCCTTGGTTTCTGTTCCTTATGTTCTCACCCTTGCCTTTCACCATCTGGTTATCTCTGGTGTTAGCTGGTCTTGCTTTCTCTGACTGTGGCTTGTCTCTCCTGCAAGCCTTTGTGTCAATACTCCTTGGAGACCACCTTCTTTGAGATGAATTTGGGTTTAGAGAGCTGTGGTACAGGGTCTGCTCTGAGGTGCAGACAGAAACCAGAAGGAGCCTGTCCCCAGCTGTTCCTTGGTTCCTGTGTCCTGACGACTCTGTGAGGATCCCTCTTGATAGAGGAATTTGAACAGAAATAGCGGTCTTCCTGTGCTCAAAGATGTGTCAGAACTCCTGGGAGACCAGCTCCCTCTTGGCACTATTTGAGTATGGAGCCCTGTGTTACAGGATCAGCTCCCCACCATAGAAGGAAACCAGAAGGCCACTCCTCAGTCCCTGTGTCATGAGGGTTCTGGGCAGGTCCCTCTGAGCAGAGGTGTTGGCCTTACTCTTGATCACAGGCTTGTCCACACTCCTAGGATGCTAGCTCTTTCCCTGTACTATTTGGATATTGAGCCATGTGGCACAGACTGAGGTCCCTGGCCACAGATGAAAACCAGAATGCTCCTATCCCAGGATGCTCCTTAGTCCCTGTGTCCTGAGGGTTCCAGATGGGTCTCACTGTGCAGTGATGTTTGTCTTACCTCTGCTTACAGGCTTGTCCACACACCTGGGTGGCTAGCTTTTTCCTGGCACTATTTGGCTATGGAGCCCGGTGGCACAGATTGAGGTTCCCGGCCACAGAAGGAAACCAGTAGGCTCCTGTCCCAGGCTGCTTGTAGGTCCGTGTGTCTTAAGGGTTCTGGGCAAGTCCCTCTGAGCAGAGGTGCTGGCCTTACCCCTGCTCACAGGCTTGTCCACACTCCTGGGAGGCTAGCTCTTTCCCTGAGCTAATTGGATATTGAGCTGTGTGGCACAGACTGAAGTCCCTGGCTACAGAAGGGAACCGTAAGGCTCCTTGAATTTGGGACTTCTTAAAATAGAATTTCTTTCTGCAGTTTATAACACATCATTACAATACGCAAAAGATTCTTTGGGCTAATTACTGTCTTTCCTTATTAACAAAGATTACATAAAATAGTAAAACATAATATAGACTACACACACACAGTGTGTGTGTGTGTGTGTGTGTGTGTGTGTGTGTGTGTGTGTGTTTGTGTGTGTGTGTGTAAATTGAAGTAAATTTCTCAGAACCATTATGAGATTTGAGATAATATTAGAGACATTTGCAGTTGGTTGAAAGGAGAATAAATAATTTCTAAAAGAGCTGAAGATTAGAATGAGACTGATTCCACTCTTAGAAAGTTAGGGGAAAAAAATCCATGCATCAGGAAAGGCTGGTGTCCTTTGCTTTTAATACTTAGAATGTATACATGAAACATAATAGCAAATGTGAGTTTTATTTTATTATTTGTAGTTATATATCTTCAGCTTTTTATGGGCCCACACTGGAATTTAGAATATTTTTATCACTCTGAGATTCTGCACCATACTTGAAGTCCAAAGAGAATTTACCATGGAACAAGTATCCTCAAACACATAGTTTCTTTGTGAACAGGGAGTACTGAAGTGCAAGGTTAGTCAGAGTGATCCACATTGTGACCTAACTGAAAGTATGCAGATATTTACTCATTAGTCCTCATGTAGCAGAGGACTGCCTTATCTGGCATCAATGGGAGAATAGGCTCAGTGAAGGGGGATGCTGGAGAGATGAGCCTGAAGTGGAGAGTGGGTGGGGGAGAATCCTCTAAGAAGCAAAGGGGATTGCAGATGGAGTGGGGCAATTGTGGATGGGAGACCAGGAAGTGGGGAAGCATTTTAAATGTAAATAAATAAGATAATGAAAGAAAGAAAGAAAGAAAGAAAGAAAGAAAGAAAGAAAGAAAGAAAGAAAGAAAGAAAGAAAGAGAAAGAAAGAAAGAGAAAGAAAGAAAGAAAGAAAGAAAGAAAGAAAGAAAGAAAGAAAGAAAGAAAGAAAGAAAAGAAAGAAAAAAAATGTCTCCCATAGGGCTATGTATTTGGATTTGGTCCCAAGCAGTAGTTACTATTTTGGAATGTTTATGAGGTGCATCTCTGTATGAGATTTGGGATTGCATACCCTCATTGTATTTCCAGTTCACTGTACTTTTTTTTTTCGTATTGTTGATGTGTTATCTCAGCTCCCTGCTCCTGCCACTATTAATGTCATGACCTCTGTGAGGCTGGACATTTATCACTCTGGAATCAGAAGCCAAAAATAAACCCTTCTTTCTAGAGTGTGATTCTGGTTGTGGTATTTTATCCCAGCAATAGAAAATTAAGTAATAGAAATTAGAGTGCTAACGGACAAGAAAAAAATTTAAATAGGTTATATCCCTGAAGAAATTAAGACTTAAATTTTAAATAGATGGAGAAAATCCAAAATAAAATTGTCCTAAAATACAATAACATAAAAATATACATTTCAGATCTACTGTGAATCGAGATATGAGACAAAATGGCACAGATACCAGGGGAAGGTTGACTGACTCCAAGTCATTTCAGTGTTAAAAACAACAGGGGCAATATTTATCTGTAATTAAGATTCTTGAAGAAATATACATTGAAAACATGTGTGTAACTGGAGACAAATAACCCTCCCACCAAGGTTACCATATATTGAGACTGGATTTAATAATGCTTTTTACTTTTATAAACTGCAGCAGCCCTGAGTTATTCAGATACACACTTGTCAGGTGAAATTTAATAGGTGGAAATTCTAAGGTTTTTCTTAAATATAAATAAATTTTATACATGAATACTGATTCCTCCCAGTCTCCTCCTATGTTTCTATCCCCTTCAAATGTATGACTTCTTTTTAAATTTTACACACACACACACACACACACACACACACACACACACACACACACACACACACACAAATACACACACAGCCTGCATATACCCCTGTTGAGCCCATTTAGTATTGCTAGTATGTGTATGTATTTATAGGTGACTGCTTAGGACTAGATATCCTAAGAACAAGCAGATACTTACTCAGAGGATCTCCTGTGCCTTAGGATACTTGTGCTGTTATAACCAGCCAGCTGAATATCAGGAGCAGGCACTCGTGGTTTGGTAACAGTCATACTAGGTACGGTGTTTATGTGCATGAAGTCTCCTGGCTCCACTGTTGTGCATGTTGCTTTTCTTGCTGTTTCGTTAAATTTTGTAAAATTGTTGTTTAAGACTAATGTGAGTTTGGCTGAAATATGAACCTGAAAGACTGGTGATCACATATGCATTTATTGATGCTTTGAAGAAAATCCTGAAGACAACAAAGTGGTATCCTGTAAAGATGGCATAGAGTTCATTTATTAAAGAGTCAGTTTTTTTCTAGTACATGTGTTTAGTGTTGCTGGCAAATATTATACAATATTCAATGGTTGAGGAATAGATAGATATTTCTCTGTTGTGCATTATGTTCCTTTGTTTGCTATCTGTTTTTATGTCAGTGTATTTTCTGATGGTGCCAGTTCAGTGTTCCAGGTTTTTTTTCCTTTTTTATTTTTTAATTTTTATTATTTACTATTATTCTTTAATTTTTTCACAATCCAGTTGTTATCCCCTTCTTGGTCCACCTCCAACCATTCCCCATCCCACTCATCCTCTCCCTTCTGACTTCAATAACAATAAAACCAACAGAAAACCCACATACCCATGGAAACTGAATAATGTTCTACTCAGTAATAACTTGGTTAGGAAAGAAATACAGAGAGAAATTAAAGACTTTCTGGAATTCAATGATAATGATGGCACAGTAAACCCATACTTATGGGACATCAGTGATACAGTTTAAAGGCATTATATATAATACTGGTTTGCTTTTATTGTCAAGTTGACTTAAGACATTTAGCTTTTTCCTTGTTCCATATACATTGTAGGTTTGATTTACTAAAAATGAAATTAATTGTCACTGATAAATTGACAGTGATATAATTGAGTATGTAGGTGGCTTTGAGTAGTATTGGCATATTAAGAGTAAGATTTAAGAAAATGTGAAAATACTAAGAGAAAATGCAGAAGAAATAATCTAAGATTTTACATTATGCCAAGATATTTTTGATCATAGAACAAAATTTGATAAATTGAATTACCATTCAATTTTTAAGAACTCTCCTTTATTGTTGAGACCATACCATACTCATACCATTTCTTCTGCTCAGCAAAGAAAAACATAAAGGAGTGAAGACAAAATGATTATATTTGCCACACCATATCTTATAAAGATTTGGTATAAGGAACACTAACAACTATATTGAAAATAGCCTGTATTTTTTAAAGGGAGTAAAAATAGACCTTTTCCAAATGATCAGCATGCAGAAGAACCAGTGTTTCACATCACTAAACATTATGAATATTCAGATGTAAAGAGTCATGATGTATTAACTTTCTCTTGGAAGACAGGCACTGAGCAAATAGAGGAGAGAGGTGGTGTATGCTGGTGAGGATGTGGTTAGAATGTAGGACTTACACACTGTCGCAGATAAAGTAAAGCTGTACAGCCATTATGGAGAACATTCTGGATTATTCTCAAAATACTTAAAAATTAACACCAGAACTGCCATGTAGTCCAGCAAACCTACTGCTGACCATCTGAAGAAAATTGAATAAGTGTTTTAAAAAAACAAGAGATAAATCCACTCTCATGTTTCTTACAATGGTTTTCAACACAGTGAAAAAAATGGAGATGATCTAAGTGTACATCAATTTATGGAAAAATATTTCATGAATGCATCATGAGCAGAATCTGAATCATTTGAAAACTCACATGTAACTGCAAATCATTACAAAAATTTAAATTAACCTGGAACAGAAACACAACTATACTCCAAATTCTGTACGTGTTAGATGAAAGATTGAATTTCTAGAACTTGAGATAAAGGTCATAGTCCTGAGAGGCTGAAAAAATTAGGCTGTAGGAAGGAGAGAGAGAGAGCAGAGACAGAGAAGCACTTCATCAATGGACGCAAAATTGCAAAAATAGGAAGAAAGACTACACTGAGATGTTAGAGTTCTATAGATAGTCATAATGAACTACATGTTCAAAACCATAGAAGTTTTCAACATTTTTATAACAAATGTCAGAGAAAGTAGCTGTTAAGCCTGATTTAACTATTGCAATAGCTTGAAATATTGTATCATAGTAAAATATTAGCTGAACATGTGCAAAGCTCTCAGTTTGAGGAAAATACTAGAAAAGAAAATACAACCAAACAAAAAATTAAAATTACTCATTTTATATATTTATGAAAACATCATAGATTATATACTGTTGAACCTGTTCCTTCTGACCTATCCTCAGATATCTCCATGGATCCTGGACAACAAGGAAACAGCCAACTCTGCTAAAACTGGACAAACAGCCCCCATACCCATTCTTCTAGGATCTCTAGAGACAAGTCCTCCCAATGCCAGCATGAAGCAGTCAGATATCAGGACTATTCTATTCCTGCTTCGCCATCACCTCTTTCTAATTTGTCCTTTTTCAATTAAACCAAAATGGGGGAATGTTAGAATTCTGTCTAAACTCCACCTCACAGTTACCTGGTAACAGCCAGTTAGGCCTGGCCCACTATAAAAGGGGCTGCTTGCCCCCTCCTCTCTCTTGTTCTCTCTTGCCACTTGCTTCCCTCTTGCTTCTCTCTTACTCTCTTGGGCTTTTCCCTTCCCCCCTCCCTTCCCCATTCCCATCCTCCTCTCTCCATATGTTCATGGCCAACCTCTAATTCTCTACTCTCTCCCTCTCTCTGCCTCTACTACCCTTTTAACTCCCCTCTCCAGGCCCTAAATAACCTCTATTCTATACTATACTCTCATGTGGCTGGTCCCTCAGGGGGAAGGGATGCCTTGGCATGGACCCACTGAGACATCCCCTTCCCCCATACTTCACCACACCCCATAGAACATATTCCTTCTCTCTTTATTTATAAACACATCACTGATACTGAGAGAAAGCAATGACCAATGATTGTTGATTCTTGGTGGTGGTGGTGGTTATGGTAGTAGTGGAGATAGGGTGTGTGTGTTTACGTGTGTGTGTGTGTGTGTGTGTGTGTGTGTGTGTATGTATCTGTATCTTTGTGTGTGCCTCTCTCTCTCTCTCTCTCTCTCTCTCTCTCTCTCTCTCTCTCTCTCTCTCTTTCTGTGTGTGTGTGTGTGTGTGTGTGTGTGTGTGTGTGTGTGTTCCTTCCTTGGCTTTTGGTGGCCTGGGACTATTCATCCTCTATGTGTGAGACAGAGGAAGTTTCAACATAAAATTAAAATCATGCTTCAAAATGAAACTTCAGCTTAGAATTAAAGATGAGCTTATTAAAAACCTGAATTTGTTTTCAATTACATTGTAAACACAATGGCAAGTGATCACTAGTGTTGACTCCAACTTGCTCTGTTCTCTAACAAGGATAAAGGACACCTTTAAAATAGCCCTCCTGAGCTTACTATTGCTATCATTTCATTATAATCTTTTTGCCTAACTAATTATTGAAGAGAAATATTGAGAAAATTAAATCTCAAAGCAAACAAAAAAGTACAAAAATGTGTAAAATAATCCCTATAACAAATGTGTCCTTGAGAATGCTTTAAAGCGTTTGTCTATCATATTGTAGATGTATAATTGAAAAATCCCTGTGTCTACCTCTAATACAGGACAAAACGCCATAGGCATGGAAGCACATTTACATAAAGCACTCACAGGGAAACTGTAGGTCATGTGAAAGTCAGTGCTGGTTATTGAAAACATATTATGCATGCAACCCTCAAGGCATTCAGCCACCAATAGCAATCCCTTTGCTCTGGAGTTCCTCTACATATTTATTTGAGAAGTGTTGGCAAATGAACTCTTTCTGATTTGGTTTCATTGTCCTTGTAAATGTCCCAGGTTAATATTTCAAAGTCCTACAAGTTGTTTTATTAATTTCCATATAGAAGTAAGCTACTTTATTGTAAATTATAGGAGAATAATACTGCAGTACATTAATAAAAGTGTGAACTATACAATAACAAATCGTACATTTTGGGTTTTGTCAAGTCTTATTATAAAAGTACCATGTATTTTTAGGTGATTTGTTATGAATTAAAATTTTAGAAGTCTTCAATTGAAAAAATAAAAACTTGTTTTCTTTTAACCTAAACTATCCATTTGCTCATCACATTTTTTAAAATCCTATAGTATAAAGCTACATAAATACTAACCAAGACCTTGTTTTGTTTTTCTAGTCACATAAGACAAATAGGCTGAAAATAGACCAGTAAAATCTGTTAAAACTGAATGCAACAAACTCATTATAAGTTACAATGGGATCAAGTCAACAAGGTGACATGTACAAAAAGCTGACATTAGGTGGCTAATTAGAAGCTAGCCTGGAGAAAGTCTAAGGAAGAGGTCAAGGGTTTATTTCAGTTGAGTTTCTTTTAACGAGCAATCCCACACGAAATAACAATGCAAGTGTTTCAAAATGACATACTGAAAATGAAACTTTGAGCAGAAAAGCAGAAGGTAAGGACAGTGTAGATTGTGAATGACCATATATCAAAGGGAAAGATTTATGCAGACAATAGGAAATCCTGCTAGTCCTCTTTTTGTTGTAGTTTCCACTGTGACCATTCATGTATCTCCTATAGTATTTTGTTCTAGTTTGTGCACTTTACATGGATATGCTCTCAAGATTGTCTCTAAGAATACCAAACATGTAAAACAGTCTTCTTAATTATCCTAGACTTACTGAAATCTATAAAGAAGCAGAATGAAGGCATTTAAGCATTTCAAGCTATTCACTTACTATGGACATCCTTCTGTGTGTTTCATTCCAAATTTGTAGTATTCAGTTACACAAATTAGTTATGATTAAAGTCTGGGGCCCCAAGAATCTAGAAACATATTAAAAAGGAATATTATTGTAGGGTTTCCCCTTAAAGGTGAATAGAATTGTAAGAAGAAATACTTGACCCCTATAAACAGAGTACAACATATAATCTACTATATGATAACATAACTGTCATTATGGAAAATCCATTCTCTTTCTTATTGATGCTGTTGCACACAAGGTTTGATATAATTTAATATTGTACAAACAAATAACACTACTTATTTTGAAAAAGAAAGTCTGAGAGGGAATTCAAATGCTATTATTTCTAAGAAAGAAATTTAAATATGGAACTTTTCAAAATGCACTCATTCAAACACAGTATAATATAAAAGTGAAACATTTAATAAAACAGGGTTTTTTTTAATGAACAATATATGGTCGTATGACCCTGGTACTGAGCAAATACCACACTTCAGAAATGTGATTTCCATATTTTTGACATGCAATGCTAATAGCTTAAAACAATGGTAAGAATATTATGATGCATAGGCTGAGTATAGATGTAGTCAAGAATAAGTTAAAAGTAAATGCTATGATTCTGAAAGTACATGGACACACACACTCATATTTATATTCATGCAAATATTTTAGGAATTGTAGCATTAATAAAGCAGTGAGGTGATCATGCCCAATCCCCCTAAAATCATAAAGTATATTAAATATATTTCTTCAGCTTAATAATAGTGCCTTTCTAAATTACTAGATTAAATAAAACTTGTTGAATATAGTTTCATCCTCAAGGAACAGGTTCCCATTTCGATGAATACAAAACATAAACAAACATAAATAAAGGAGGGGAGAAATATTTATTGCCTTTAGCAAATATGGCAAGCAAGGAATTATATACAATCTAATGCTTTCTAACTAAGAAAGTATGGTAATCTGTAAATGGAGATCAGCTATTAAAAACAATGATTTAATGAAATTTGCAGGCAAATGGATGGAACTTGAAAATATCATCCTGAGCGAGGTAACTCAGTCACAAAAGAAGGAACATGGTATATACTCACTGATAAGCGAATATTAGCCCAAAAGTTCAGAATGCCCAAGTGTCACTTAACAGTAACCGCCGGACTGAGAGTGAGGTCTCAGATGGAGGAGTTGGAGGAAGGTCTGAAGGAGCTGAGGGAATTTGCAGCCCCATGGAGGGAGCAAGAGCGTCAATGGGCCTGACCCCCCCCCCCCCGGTCGTCCTGGAGTTTGGACCACCAACCAAAGAATACACATCTATGGACTCATGGTTTTGACCACATATGTGGCAGAGGATGACCTCGAGGGCCACCAGGGAGAAAGGAGAGGCCCTTGGGCCTGAGGATGTTAGAGGCCCCAGTAAAGGGGAATGTCAAGGCGGGAATATGGGTATGGGTGGGCGGGTGGGTGGGAGGTGGAATTCCCTCATAGAGGCGGGTTGGGGAGGGGATGGGGGTTTCCAAAGAGGAGACCCAGAAAAGGGCAAACATTGGAAATGTAAAGTATCAAAAAAAAAAAAATTAAAAAAAAAAAAAAGAAAGTAGCTAAGAAGTGAGGACATTTCTACACATGGTCAGATAAATGAAACAATTTAAATAAGAGAGATGGAAGATATATTATTCGGTATCTTAGACATTACTACTACTCTTGTAAAGAAAACATTTAATTGCAACTGGCTTACAGTTCAGAGGTTTAGTCTGTTATCATCCTGGTGGGAAGCATGGCAGCATGCATGCAGACATGCTGCTGGAGAAGGAGTTGAGAGTTCTAAATCTTGATCAGCAGATACCAAGAAGAGAACTGTGAGGTGCTAGATGTGATTTGAGCTTTTGAGTAGCAAATTTCCTCCAACAAAGCCATCCTTACTTCAACACAACTATCTATACCTCTTAATAAAGCCACTCCTTATGGACCTACGGGGGCATTTCTACTCTAACAACATCAACTACTTGGCCCCCACAGGCTTGGAGCAATATCATAATACAAAACACATTATCTCCAACTTTCAAAGTCCCCATAGTCTATCACAGTATCAGCATTGTTTAAATGTCCAAAGTTCAAAGAAAATCTCTTCACTGTAGCCCCTATAAAATCACTGATAAAACAAAACACACATTCCAACAGGATATATATTATCCTTTCAAAAAGAAGCTTAGTTAGGAAATACTGGAATGAAGCAATATTGGAAACAAGATGGGTAAAGTTGAAACTCTCTATCTCCATGTTTTATGTCAAAATTATCTTCAGATCTCTAAATCCTTTCATATTTGGTGACTTCAAACACATCATTCTTGTGGGATGCTTCCACTTCTTGTTAGCAGCTTTCCTTGGTGATTATGCCCAACTCATGGTACCAATTTCAGTCTTGGTAAGGATTTTAGTGTTGTGAAAACACACCATGATTATGGTAACTTCTGGAAAGGAAAACACTTAATTGGGTTGGTTTACACCAAATTCTCTTTGGCCAGAGAAAACAGAAAACAAAGTAGGTTGCACTATTACTGTTTTGTGTA
This sequence comes from Uromys caudimaculatus, assembly GCA_028551405.1. Classification (NCBI taxonomy): domain Eukaryota; kingdom Metazoa; phylum Chordata; class Mammalia; order Rodentia; family Muridae; genus Uromys; species Uromys caudimaculatus. The sequence goes on from CM052711.1 coordinate 47,943,237, forward strand.
CTTTCATTTGTTTTATAAACTTTCAATAATGTTGATTACTATGAAGTAATTGTTCTTGTTTAGTAGTCCATTAAATTCCACCTAACAACCTATACTTTTTGAAGTGTATCAAACTGAAACATGCATAGATTTTTCTTAAATTTCAAAACATAGAAACCTACATTGGCTGACAAGTGCCTGGGTGTTCATGTCCACTCACAAATGTTTACTTCATGGTTGTGTCAATGGGGCTGATGCATCCAAACTCCAATCTCAAAGCTTCCATGCATTCTGTCTTCCATCTCAACACATAATTGGGACCTAATAACAAAACACTGATGTGCGTGTTGGTAAGTAAGCTGCATTACTGGTCCTTTTCTTTGACTGAGTATCATTTATTCCACTGATCCAGATCCTGTTATGCACCCACTGCTAGTTTTTATGTTGTGTTTCCTGGTTTCATAGTATTTGAACCTGATACCATACACTAAATAACATATTCCCAAATGTTTCCACACCTTTATTAAAGTAAGTCTGTAAATTTGTTAACATACATATCAAAAGGAAATTTGTGCACATTATGTTGCTATATTAAAGATGTTCTGATGAAGTGGCTGACTTAGCTAAGGCTATAATTGTATGATAAAACTCCATACTCCAAAACAACTTGAATAGAAGAAGGATTTTTGTAGCTTATGAGTCTCAGGTTATACTGAAGAGACTCATTGAACAGAGTCAGGGAAGCAACAGAAGCAAAGACCACAGCAGAATGCTGCTTAATGTCTTGCTCCAATGGCTTGACCAGCCTACATTTTACACAGCTGAGAAACACCTGCCCAGAGATGAAAATATCTAGTGGATTGTGTCTTTCACAGAAACCATTAATCAAAAAAATAAAAAATGCTCCCAAAGCTTACCTACAGGCAGGATGGATGAAGTTACTTTCTTATTACACAATTCATAAAGACCCTCCTTAAGCTTGCAAAATTAATATGGACTGATAGGGAGAATAAATTGGACCAGCTGATTCATCTGTAAATATTCAGGAAGCTCCAAAAATAAACCTGAATTCTCACCTAAATTAAGATGAGAGTTTTGGTGATTTAGCTGCCTTTGAGTACCACTGTAAGTAATCCCTCACCCACGCACCTCTAAGTTATTTCAATAAACTCAACTGCTGAACATGTTAGACATTTGTATAATTATTACTTTGTACTCTTATCAGGTCTCTATCTGGCTTGAATAAAGACTTAAACATTCTCAGGAAAAGTATATCAGAACACTAATCTTAAGTTTCTTAGTGACTATGCTTTTCTTTATCACAAATCTATTACTCCATTTTTCTACTTGGTTTTAAATATCCAGTTTGACTCATATGTCTACTTTCTGCCTGAAATACCCACTATCAGTTACTGGTATAGTAAAATATAATATTACTTTAACAGTATTTAATATAATATTATATTGTCTCTTGCTTTATTTTTATTGCATTCACAACCTTTAAAAAATGAATTCAATAGTCTACTCAAATCATTTTGTGCTCTACCTCAATTATTACATCCTTCTCACTTTATTTTATAATAATTAATCAATTTCAATTGCATAATTGACTTTTAAAATACAGCATGTATCACATATCATATAAATGACTAAAGAACACAGAAAACAATTTCCAGTATCTGGAATACATTTTTCTTTCATGTCGATTTTTCTATTACTATGTAGTTTTTAGTACCAAGTATAATATGAAACTTAAAACACCTTTGAATTTTATCAGACGACTATTATGCTTTTAACCACATCTATTACATTCATTTAAGACTATTCATGTGTTTTATGTTTTCAAAAAAATCCTTCCAATATTTCAAGAATCAAAATGAACCAATGAACAGAATGCATGTACTGAGCCATGGATTATATTCCAAATAAAGAGAAGAAATATGAAGAAGACAAGAGGAGGGCAGAGAGAGAGTAATGTAGCAGAACAGACTTCATGGTAATGAAAATAACAGCAAAAGGATTGATGTGTAGCCTAGGACTGAGGAATGGATACAGAAAATGTGGTACATTTACACAATGGAGTACTACTCAGCTATTAAAAACAATAACTTAATGAAATTTGCAGGCAAATGGATGGAACTTGAAAATATCATCCTGAGTGAGGTAACTCAGTCACAAAAGAATGAACATGGTATGTACTCACTGATAGGTGGATATTAACCCAGATGTTCGGAATATCCAAGTTTCACTTTACAGTAACCGCTGAACTGAGAGTGAGGTCCCAGATGGAGGAGTTGAAGAAGGGACTGAAGGAGCTGAGGGAGTCTGCA
>CM052711.1:47945645-47977360 GCA_028551405.1 Uromys caudimaculatus
GGTGGAATTCCCTCATAGAGGTGGGGGAGGGGAGGGGATAGGTGGTTTCCAAAGAAGAGACCTAGAAAGGGAGAAATATTGAAAATGTAAATAAAGTATCAATAAATAAATGAATAAAGAAAGAAAGAAAGAAAGAAAGAAAGAAAGAAAGAAAGAATTAAAAAATAAAAGGAGAAAGGAATACAATAAAGTTAATACACAAAAGAGAAAAATCACTTGCTACTCTGAAGATGTTACATACATTGTCAACTTATCTCATATCAGATTATGACATTTTTATGGTAACATATTTACATGTCTACAGTATATAATTTATTAAATCAGCAAACAAAGAAAATATTATTGAAAATAGAGTCTTTGCCACTTAATGTTCTTTAATCAGGGCCATTATCTCCATATTTAATTCAATTTAATTGAACTATAATGGTTTGTAAAATCTGCGTGATAATAAAAATGCTTAAAAGCACTGATTAATATCATAGCAAAACATTTATCTTTAAAACAGTTTAAAAGGCATTCAGAATTAAAAATATAGTTACTTTCATGAATATTTTAAGATTGCAAACATTGATTGAAGGTTAAAAAGTGGTTTTCAATGTGTATTTTTCATAAGCTTTATGAAATACTGCATTGTTGCAGAACTCTAATATACTAGAAAACCCCTACGGAGTTGAAGAAAAAGATTTCTATGTAGTTCTTATGTCTTTCTTTCTGGCTAATGGAAAACAAATGAAATGATGGAAAAGTCGCATTAGAGTCAGTCACACATCATAGATTGCCTTTCTTAGTGTGTCATTGTATAAAATGACTTGATGTGCCCCAGGGGAGAATTCCATTAGAACACATGCCCTTTTCATTCAGAACCTCAGCATCATAAGGCAGGGAAGATAGAAAGTGAAGGAACCCTATCTGAACATTTCAAGTTATAATAGATATAGGCAACTCTGGCTGGAAACCCTAATGAAAAGTTATACAGAATGGGAAATTTCCATTATCTACTAATCTGTGTGTAACCAGAGGGCTGGCATATCTAGAGTCCTCTTTTCTATGAATCAATCACTTAAAAGCATGCAGTAATTACAAGGAATGTCAGGTGAGTAGTGTCAATGTTTGGGCACATTGGTCACAAAACATTAGACTTTCTCTTTCCACAACCTCATTTTTAATGAATGATTTTTTTTTGTGTCAACTTGGCACAAGGCAGAGTGATTTGAGAGAAAGGTGCCTCCATATGAATGGGGCATAGGCAAGTTTGTAGAACCTTTTCTTAATTTGTGATTGATGAAGGAGGCCCAGCTGACTGTGGGTGGTGCTACACCAGGTCTGGGTTATATAAAAAACAATAAAAATGTGGGACAAGCCATGAGAGTGAGCTGGTAAACAGAACCCCTCCATGATCACTGCATTAATTCCTGCTCCCAGTTTCCTGCCCTGTTTGAGGGCCTGTCCTGACTTCCTTCGATTAGAAACAGGGATGATGCAGTATAAGCCAGAGAAATAATTTTCTCCCCAAGTTGCTTTAGTCATGGTGTTTCATCACAGCAGTAGCTGGGATACCTTAATTAATGTACGCATCTTGTGAATGACTTTGTTTAATGGGCTCAATTTTTACTCTATCTTTTGAAACATTGGGTCATCAAAAACCATGCTACATGTCAATAAATCTCACACTAAATACACAAATTTTTTTATGATTCTAAATAACTGCTTCAAACACACAAAATCATACATTCTAATTTATATATTATCTCAAAATTCAATGAATAACATATACTGAAAATCAATTTTGCAAGTGTGGTTTTTGTATTTGTGCATTTATACATCTGTATTCATTACTTTTAACATGAATCTTATCTACGTTTCCATCTTATACTAGATAATTAATATATATTAATTTTATAATTTTCTGGTTTATTTTAAAAATTATTTAATATATTTTTAAAAATGTTCTGAATATATAAGGTATATTTTCAGCCCAATTACCTTATCTAAATTCCACTAAATTTACCAGCATTTCTTTCCCTCTACTGCTTCTACATTCTTTTTTTGCCATTAATTAATTTGTTTTTGACCCTGTGTGCCACAATAGCAGCCTAGAAACAAGATGTGTCTGGTGGTGTAAAAATAATACAGTGGTTATCAAAGTGACCAATCACTTTCTGATTGCATTTGTGGTCTGCTTCATAGGAATGAATACCTGCATGTTACTATAAATTTAGCCAAAACAAAATGGCTATGAAAAATCCTACTGTTATGGTGTTACTAAGTAGTCATGTTGTCACTCTTCTTTCTAAATAGCTTAATCTTTATACCTGTGCTGTCGTGATCCTTTGTCACAGAAGTCTCATTTTGCTGTGGGCAGTAATTGCTAGAGAGAAACATAACTGGTCAAGGTGCTGGGAATAATGGATTCTGGATTCTCAGCCCCACATAGGATGGATATATCAACCTTCCTCTTTCTTCTAAGGCTCATGGTATATTACAGAAGAGGGACCAAAGACAAAGGAAGCATAAGGATGTAGCTGGAGTTTCCTACCCCAATAAGCTTATATAAAAACACACAATCCAGTTATTATAATTACAAGTTATATACCTAGTTTGGGCAGATATAACATATACTAACTTATTCCCCAGCTAAAGACCCCTTGCTACTTGCAGTTTCTCCTGGCCAGGTCATTCTGGTCCATCATGGCTACTTACTCTTCTCTCTTTTTTCTCTCTCTCCCTCTTCTCTCTCCTCCTGTCCCAGTTCCACCTTTCCCCTCCACTGTACAATCACAGGCTCTAGCCTTTATTATTATGATTATTTACTGGCTATTTTATTTATTTACATTTCAAATGCTGTCCACCTACCCGTTCTCCTCTCCACAAACCCCCCATCCTATCCTCCTTCCCCTTTACCTCTAAGAGGGTGCTATTCCACCCACCCATCTACTCCTGCCTACTGCTCTAGTATCCTCCTAACTGGGGCATCAAGCCTCCACCGGACCAATAGCCTCCCTTCACATTGATGCCAGATAAGGCAATCCTCTGTTACGTGTGTAGTTGCAGCCCTTGACATATCCATGTACATTTTACCAGTTTACAATCCCACCAGTATTGAAAGAATGTTCCCCCTTCTCCTCATCCTTGCCAGCATCTTCTCTCCTGTGAGTTTTTGATCTTAGCTATTCTAATTGGTGAATGGTAGAATCTCAGGGTCATTTTAATTTGCACTTCCCTGATGACTAAGGATGTTAACATTTCTTTAGGTGCTTCTAAGCCATTCAAGATTCCTCCATTGAGAATTTTTTTTTTTTTTTTTTAGCTTTCTACCCCATTTTTAAATTGGGTTATTTATTTTTCTGGAGTTTAACTCTTGAGTTCTTTGTATAGTATGGATATTATCCCTTTATAGGATGTGGGGTTGGTAAAGATCTTTTTCCATTCTGTAGCTTGCCATTCTGTCCTATTGAAAGTGTCCTTTGCCTTACAGAATCTTTTCAACTTTATAAGGTCCTATTTGTCAGCTGTTGATCTTAGAGCCCAAGCCATTGGTGTTCTATGACACCAATGTGACAATATGGTCGAGGCTCTTTCTGACATTCTTTTATATTAGATTCAGCTAATCTGGTTTTATTTGGGTGTCCTTGATCCACTCAGACTTGAGCTTTGTACGAGGAGATAAAAATGGATCAAGTTTTATTCTCCTACATGCTGACTGCCAGTTGAGCCAGCCATTTGTCTAGCCCTTAGGGACCTGGTAAAATGAGGAAAAAGACCACATGAGATCACCTGAGTATGTAATGGACTGCTTGTTGGGGGCAACTCCTCTTGAGAAAACAGAATTAACATCAGAATACAAATAGCACTAGGCTAACCCACATCATAAAGGCATGAGAGAAGAAAGCCTTGGAATGTGATCATCTGGATATGTCATGGCTGCTTACACTAGAACTCACAGTATCTGTGGTTAACAGTATAAGATGAGCCCAGTTAAATTCCCTTAATTTTTAATATGGGGTTCCAGAAGCTCATCATCTCTGATAGGGGTTCCAGAGGCTCTACCACTTTCTGAGGATCTATTGGTAGTTCATGGCTGTTGGCACAGATTTAATTTTTTTTTTATTTTTTTATTTTTGGAGCGGTGTCCACTGGTAAGTTCCCCATGTCCACACAATCCTTCACATATGGATACTACTAAGCATATGCAACAAGTTGTCTAAGCCTTTTAAAACAATACATATCAGTTTGTATACCATTCAAATCTAGAAACTTTTGTAGATACAGGCATAGAGCTTTTGTCATTTTTTTTATTTATGATTAGTTACTTTTATATTGGCAGTGTGGGGCAATCTTTGAGAGGATGAAGTTAAGTTTGCTATCTACAATAATGTTGGCACATTATTGTGTTATGTCAACACAGCAGTGGTCATTGTCTATTCAGTCTATAATCACCCAAAAGTGGAACTATACTACTCACTTGATGTTTATTTTGTCAATAATATTTATTAGAAAATATAGGCTGTACTAAATGTAAAAAATAAATATAGTGGTAAAATGATCAATATTACATGACATTTCTGTCATTATGTTGAGTATATTTTTAATAGTTTTGTATAGACTATAACAAATGTAAAAGTATTTTCTTCTGTCTCACTGTCTTGTATCTCAAATTACAATTTTATTACTTCGTTTGTGTGTGTGTATGTGTGTGTGTGCGCGCGCGTGTGTGTGTGTGTGTGTGTGTGTGTGTATGGTGAAATGTATGGAGAGGTTACAGAACAATTTCAGAATACAGGTTGTATATTTACACTGTACATGGTTTCTAGAAATTGAATTTTGGTCATCCTGTTTATTGAATGTTGCCTTGAACAGATGGATTGCTTCATCAGTCCTTGAGACTCATCTTTTATTTGCTGGTCAATGGAAATTTTCATAACTTTACTATGTAACTTATACTCTTTTATGCAACATGGAGACTGTGATTTTATTATACAATAAATATATTTTCAACACACTTATTCAACTTTAAAAATTTTTATATTTGAAAATGGTGGTTCTTGAAGGATCTTTGATCACACTATGAATGCCTAGATTGTGTTTAGTGGAAATATCTAATTCTAGTTATCCTGTGGCTCAACTCTAGCACACATCATTAATACAAAATCTTCTGTTTAGGATTAAATAAAGTCAACCATAGGTCAAAAGATGGAGCAAGCAACCTGTTGATGGGAAGTGAATGTAGGAAAAAGAGAGAGTAAGAAGATGTCAGGAGGACAGATAAAGAGACACACGGGAAGTAGAAACGAGGGATATTCAGTTTGAGAGTGTTTTCAGATGTCATGGGGAATGAGAACTTCATTTTGGGATGTTTGTTAGAACAGAAAGTCAGCTAGATGCTTTCTCTACCTCTCTGAGCTAGCAGGCTTTCACTCCAAGTCTTTAATTGTACAATTGAATGATTGAGTTTTTTGTTTTTATAAACAATAGTAGGTTTAAATTTTTTATTTTAATCTTGTGTGAATTTATGCACATGTGTACATGTGTGTATCTATTAATATGTTTGTATGTTTGTATATGTGTGTGTCTATGAATATGCATGTTTGTACTTATATGTGTTTGTGAATGTACATGTTCACCAGTATGTGTTCGAATGTGGAGCTTAAGGTCACTGTCAAGTGTCTTCTTTTGTCATGTTTCTAACTTATGTGTTTGGTTTTTCTTTTTGGTTTTGTTTATGTGTTTGATTGTTTATTTGAGACGGGGCATTGCACTGAACAAGAAGCTCATCTACTCAGCTAGAAAAGTTGGTGCTTAGATTATAAGAATTTGGCATACTTTTGTGAGATTTAGGGTTGAATTAAATTCCTCATACCAGGAAAGCAAGCACTTTACTTACTGAGCCATCTATCTAGTCATTTTTATTTTTTTGTGAACTTCGTACACTCATGTTCATATCCTTGTTGTGTGTTATTAAAGAGAGATTTAATTCAGTCACACGAAATAATGCATTACCTACAAACACATTGGCTCAATATGAGAAACAAACAAAAATAATTTAAAATGTATATTGCAATGCAATAAATTCAAAGTGCTTTAAACATTGTTAATAATTCTGCAGTAGACATGTTGCATTACTTACAATATCCTCTACTAAGATGGTAAGAAGAAAATGGAAGTTACATTCACATAATAGAATTAAGCAAATCTAGGGTAACTGGAAGAATTATATGAAAATAGTGAAATCTATTCTGGGCCATTAAGACAATGAGAGATTTCAAATAAGATTTGACTAAGTTACAGAAAAGTGAAGAACAACTCTTACACAGGAAGAGCGATACCAATACATAATACCTTGTTAAGAGAAATGAGTTTTTCATTTATTGTACTCTAATTATTCTTATTTGCCAATGAAAACCTTTTATTCTCTTTGAAATAGTTTTATTGAACTAGTTATAAAATACTGCTCTTAAAACCATTTATAATCCTAATGAGATACTTGGCACTATGGAAATTATACCAATTGATATTATTGTTCCTTCATAAGCTGCATTTTTAAATTGTTACTTCATGATTCTCACAAGTGTTGTCAGTATCTGAGGATCTTATTTAAAAGTTACTAGTCTGCCTACTATTATTTTAGCTTGCCCTTAAATAGTGATGCCCACACTCTCCTTATTTCTGTTTTGAAATGCCAGTAATTTATATTACAATCATATCTGGAACTATTCCTAGTTCTCTTTGGCATCCACATACTATGCTTACCTTTTCCTGTGTTCCTTTTCCTGCTGAAAATGCTTCAGTATATTTAGATGCAATGCTTTTTTAAAAAGTAATACAATAAAAACAGATTCAAAAGGGAAGATCTGTATTCCTAGTAGTTATAGAACTTTATATATAATTCAGAGAGTATAATATGACAAAGAAAAATAATAAATTCAGTAAAATAGAATACAGACATAAAAATATCTTGAGTGAAAAAATTATACTAGCAAAAGATTTGTTCATAAATTAAAATGTACATGTGTGTGTGTATGTGTGTGTGTGTGTGTGTGTGTGTGTGTGTGTGTGTGTGTATGTGCATGTGTGTATTTGAAAGAGATATTGGAGTGGCTTGTTTTATTATAAATGTTTAGAAATGCCAATGAATCTTTTCAAGGGCATCTTAGAAAGAATTTTATTCTGAGTCATACTCATAGCATGATATATCTGCTGCATGCTCATTAAATACCTAATTTACATACTTTGCAGAATGACTAGGGTTTTTCAGGTTTGTCTAAGCTTGCTGTTAAAAAACAACAATGTGGGAAGAGAATGTAATGTAATTTACTGGCAACAAAGATGCCTAGCACGCTTGAGGACCTAGATGTTTTTCATAGCTCTACAAAACAGAAAAACAAACAAGAAATGCCCTCAATATTTTATTGCTCCTAACAACTCTAAACTTTTAAAATTATATTGACTCTCAAGATCATCCCCATTGTTTTGATAATGGGAAGCACAGCATTTGCTATGAGTCAGAACTTTTGTGTCAGCCCTATAACAAAACATCAGGTCCCAAAACATGCACAGCATATCATAGCCATCCCTAATTTGCATTTATTTCAACTGTAGAAGAAATTTATTTCAACTGTATTTTAAACTAGCTCTGATTTTTCTATATTAAAATATATGTCTTCTTCATCATGAATATGTGCCTGTCCATTTTGGTATTGATAGATATAAAGAAGTTACGTTGCATTATTTCTGGGCGTACGTGAAGAAATGTCAACTCACTCCAGATTAAAAACAAGCACACAGACAAACAAGAAAGGTAAAAGTATGAATATTACTGAAGTCCAAACTGGTGAACCAGTGTGTTTTCTTGGAATTACTTTCAGAAATATGGATGAAAATTTACTTACAGATGTTCTGTACAAATTATTCACATGTATCAATTGGAAATACATTGTTGCATGAATGGATTCATAGATGTGTATGTTTAAATGTTAATAAAGATCTCAGGACTTTGTTGGTGAAGGACACCTTCAGTCTCAGCATTAAAGATACCAAAGCAAAAGAGATTGCTTTAAATTCAGAACCAGACTGAGATATACAGGAAAGCTCTCAAGACACAAGAACATACATGAATGCATGGATGTGTGTGCATGAGTGTGTGTGTGTGCATGTGTGTGGTTGTGTGTGCTTATGTTTGTATGCATACGTGTGTGCATGTGTGTGGTGTATGTCTGTGTGTGGATGTGTGAAAGGAAGTAGAAATCAGAGGGATCGTGACACATTATACAGAGTTCTAGTTGCACAAAAATATTTAAGTTGTATTTGGCTATCTGATTTGGTATGAGATCCTTACTGCCTAAGATTACATAGCAGTAAAAGATTTTACTGACAGTAGGGCAAGATGAGGGTACTATAAAAGTAAAACCTTAAGAAAACCAGTCATGGATTGACTCACTGCGTCATTCCTAATCTTAGTTTGCCTGTTTTCAAAACCCAGGACCAAATCTTTGATAATAGAAGCTTCCTAGAAGAAATGATTCCAATGGGACTCCTCCTTTATGTCTCTTCAAACTACCACCAAACAAAAATGAGCAACACTTACAGAAATGATCAGAGTGGAAAAAAAAAAAAAACACAATTAAGAACATAGTATTAAGAATGGCGGAGGCAGGTGTTGTTTTTCCCAAGGGCTGTGGTCCTCTCTACATGGGAGCTCAATTGTGCAGAAATCCCATATGAGTAGGATTGTACATGTTGTGGATCAGTGGCTGTGATGCCTGGTTGCACATGGCTCACTTTGGCTACAACAGAATGTAGAAAATTCTGTACTCACATCTTAAAAGAGATGTGTCAGACAATTGTTCCAGGTAGTGTGTCATTCCAATTGAAAGATATAAAGACTATAATATATTTAATAATAAATAAATGATAAATAATCAATAAGTAAATGATAAAAAATAAATTATAAAATGTAATAAATAAATATCAACATTAAGCTATAGATTTCAGGAGGTTTGTACCATGTGCGAAAAGTGCATCTTTCTCCTTTCTCTCTGCTTCTCTTCCCAGATGTAAATCTCCGCTCTGACTTGTAACTTTCATAAATACCAGTAACTGAAGGATCTTTTCTTTCCTTTAGTTTATCCTTTCATAGGAATCTCCTAATCAACAACTTCCATAGGTCTGCCCTAATTTAGTCAAATTGTAAATCAAACAGAAAAATGAGCTAATGAAAACCTTCCTCCAGTTTCCATATATGTAAGTTCTCTGAAAACATAGCCCTGTTCTTTGTATGAACTAAATTATGTGTATTAGTTGAGATATTGTTTTCTTCTTTATCTTCTAAAGATTACTAATCTTGGTTTATCCTAAGCTCTCAGCAACTCAGTTGATTTGGTCCTTTACTCAATACTCCACCTGAGCTGTTGCTTTTCACAATACTCCATCTGAGCTGGTGCTAAATTTGCTTCCCTTTTGAGATTGAATTTTCAGGCACATAGTCCATCTATCTGACTATATAATTTCCTAAACACATAAAATTAGTCTACATTGCTTGAGAATGTTGACTCTCGGTGACAGAATACTTTCTTGTCACTATCCTAGATGGTATTGTATTCAGGCAAATGTGAATAAACTACATGAGCTAGTGAAATAACATTAATGCAATATCAACCTCTGTGAACTATTTGTCATCCTTTTCCAGAGCTGTTTTTCCTATGGTCTCACTTAGGAATATATTGTATTCTGAAATTCTTGAGATAATTTATAAAAACTAAATTAATATTTAAATAATTTCCAAATTTCTAACTCTCCCTGTTGTTTGTTTCTCTTGATCATTGTCTTTCTAAGTCTGAATGTTCTCAGTTTCTTTCCTAGGATTTACATTTAAACGTAGCCTTCTGACACTCTTTTTTATGTAAAGTTATTATTTTTTATTTTAAGTATAATTTTGTTTGAATATGTAGCTACTTTATCCAGATAGCACTTACAGACTCTGAAATATCAAGCCTATTATTACTTAGCATTTCACCAATACTGCCATTTATAATTTGCTAGTCACTTGGGCCAAACTTGTGATTTTCATTCTCAATTTGTTAGTCAATCTTCCTTGACAATTCTTCAACATTTCATTGGTCAGCATATTTTATGGGATCTCATTGAAGTCATCATTAGCAATTTGAACCTTTATTATGTATATTTGCTTGTCTCTGTTTTGTTTTTCTGCCTGCTTGCATCTCTGTCTGTCTTTCTGTCACTTCTCTCTCATTGTCCCTCTCTGTTTCTTTATTATTAATTCTCTTCTCAGTAAGAAACAGGATTTCTCCCTTCACAGTGTAAACCACTGTGAAGAGCAGCTACTATGATATGTATTCTCACTAAGAAAGACAGGCTCCATACTCAGGCCCCTTCCTGTAACCCTACTGTAGAACAAGAGCTTCCTGTCCCTTTGACACAAATGAAGTGCTGATCCTAATTCTGACTACAATATGAACAATTCATTAAATGTTTTTGACTCTGCATTCTCTATTTTTATAATTTCCATCCTTATTAATGTGTTCTTTTCAGCATATAGTTTTCCCAACTCCTTCTTACATGAAAGGCAACTGCAAGGAAAAGATATTATTTAGGAACACATCTTCAAAATCTCTGTTTCTGTTTAACCATCACTTCCTCTTTTTCCCAAAGATTGTAAATATTCATAAAAACTAAGTTTGTACAAGTTACCTATTACCAAATTGTTATATTTAAAGCATGTCATAATACAATGATATAAAATAAAGCAGAGACCATTTGGAATCAAACTACAAAATATTTACAGGAAACTGCATAGCATTTTCTAGATCTAAATGCATTAGATTTTTTGCAAGAATTCAATAACTGTAGATAAGGCTATTGTTTTCTCATTAATTGATATTTCAATATTTTACACTGTAATCTCAAAATAACCCACTTTTCTTTCCTTCCTGAGCCTTTGTGAATGGTTATGATTGGTAAGGCTATGATTATATGAACAGCATTACTGTGTGACAAATTGGAACTGAGGAACTGAAGAAGACTCCATAGTTCTGAGTCTTACCTCTTTCCTATACGTACCATTGAAAGTGATGTGTGTAGAGATTACAGAACACAATATTGATGCCCCTGAGTTCACAAAGTCAATGTATTCTGGATAGATGTTCTTGAGAATCAATTACTAATCTCCTACACTGTTTATATGACATGAAAACTAATTATAGTCTACAATTGACAGATTGATTCCTCCTTATCAGCATCTTTTCTGAAGCTACATTCTTCATATCATTTTTCTTATTCTTTAATATCTGACATAATTGTCTACATTTGTATTCCTAATCCTTACTTTTGACTCTTTATTTCCATTGTTATCTTCTGGCCTATCTTCTTGATTCAGATAATTTATTATACATCTTGATCTACTGTTAAGTGCACTGAATTTATCTTCTGTTAATAACTTATTTTAAATGGGATATAAGAGTAACAAACAAATTTTAACCAATATAAGAATCAAATATAACAAACTTAGGATACTTTTTAATTCTGATTTTTCAATTAATATATTGAAAGGTAAAATTGAATGTTGTTATAATATTTAATATACATGTAATATAAAATATAATTAATATAACAATACAATATTGTTAATTAATATAATAATATAATCAATATATTAATATAATATATAATAGAATAATAAAAATTTAATAATTTCTTTATAAATGTTTCCTGTATACATCACTTACCCTAACAATTTACATGTTCATGGAAGTCCAGTTTTTATGAAAATGCATTTAAATAGTGAAAAATCACTTGAGAATATTTTTCTAAAATATTAGGTCTTCAGTTAGACTTGTATATTACAGACTAAAAGTCAAATTTCTACAGGTCTCCTAGTGACAAATGCATCAAAACTCAGCAAATAGTACACAAATATTATACTGTAATAAACTTGCAGTAAAAGGCATTTTAATAAATCATTTGACTCAGTGCATATATAAATATTTTTTCCAGAGTGCATAATACCTGAAATATAAATTGTTTTAATTTAATGATAATGATACTATGGAAAATAGGTAGATTTAGATATTATTTATGCAATATTTTATATAAAATGAAATCTATGAAAATAGTTAAAATATTCTTTTAATAATGTTTCTCTTTAATAATACATTTTAACTTTTCTCATGAGGGATTTAGAGAAATGAATCACAAAGAGGAAAAGCTCAAATGGATTTGAAGTGTCTGGATCACAACAAAATAGCAATATACAGGTGTCAGAAAAATGGCTGTAAGTGTAATTGTGAGCTTGAAAGGAAATGTCTCAAAATAACAGATTTTAGATAACACTGGCTGAAACACAACAAGGCATTCTTTAGTCAGCATTATACTGTTGATGGTTTAGATAAGTTCAAAATGAAAAATTTAATAAAACAACTTATGTATTGTAGTACTAATGGAACACTTTAAATCTGAGGTGGATGTAAAAGAAATGATTCAATTTTAGATACATATTCATTCCATTGTGTATCTAACATTCAGATATTGTTTCTTTTGTTGAATATAAAATGAAGCTGAATTTTATTTCCTTGGTTATGACTATGTAAATGCGTTTACCATGGGAATTTCTTTCTAAGCAAGCTACGTATTACTATATTTGTTTGCAATGGAGTTCTGAACATAATTAGAGATGTACATGGCACTGGTAATGCTAGAAAAGTTTCTCTCTGGGAGTTAATATATTTTCCATATGTGTATAATTGCTTATTGCAAAATTCAACATAGACCAACATCTAAGTGAATATCAATATCGACTTATAAATTTCCAGGAATTGCCCTGAAAAGTAGTGCTGAATATTTATTAAGAGAAGAAACAGGATTACTGTTATAAGTTGAATTTTAAATTTAAATTTACTTTGCAGTTTCTAAGCACAGAAGGTATATATTCTACCTAGTGTTCAGCATCATTGAATCCAAGAAGCAAGAAGTACTGGGTCTCTTTAATATTAATTTACATTTTCACAAATCTGTAGTTGTTTAATGTGCCAAAATATTGATTCTTTAGGAGTATATAAAATAATTTATCATTAATATTTACAAACTATGTAAAAGTAAGGTTATATGCTACTCAGGGTAGTGATGATGACTCAATGACATGTTAATAATAATTACAGGTTTTGAATTTGTTTTGAGCAAGAAGGCATTGTTGCAATCAGACTCCCATGGGTGATTTCAATAGTTAAGTATCTGGTGAAATATTCAACTTAGAGCAAAAAATGAAAATGTAATACACTCATGATTATGTATAGAAAATGACACATGACTAGGACTGGATATAAAATTTTCATTCTTTTTTAAACAAATATTTATGATTAACATAGTAGGTACATAACTATCCAATACTGACTACTACCTAGGTGTAAAATGATAAAATATTGAAGAAATAATGAGCTGAATCAATTATATTGTGTAGAACACTTATGAAAAATATGTTCTGTTGCCCAAATTGTCACCATCTACTTATATTAGTACATTAGTCTTATTAGTATATTAGTCTTATTAGAACATGGCTGTACACCCACCCACTTCTATTCAGAAGATACTTTGCTACTACTGTGACAAAGTTGATAATAACTTTTGACCAATGTCAGGCAAATAATAAATTTATATTTATATGTCCCTCTTATGGAAGTAGTTCTCTATTTCTTGGAATAAAGTATACAAAATTTTAACAGTTTTCTTCAGACAACTCCAAGTTTTATAAGTTCCTTAATGTTTGGAATATTAATGTCATAATTGCATAGAGAAAGCACAGAGAACTTTGATACATGCACTGCTGAAGCAAATTATAGAGTAGCTTGAAAGACTGAAACATATTTTTCTGAAAGAACTGGGCAGATGATGTCTGAAATCACTGTTCCTAATCTGAAACCCAATTTGCCAGGTTGCATTTACTTCTCAGAGGAGACCCATTGCTCTTTTGTTGGAAGCTGTCAGCATTTCTTCAGCTCAGCCGCAATACCATCATGGCCACTAAGTTTATTATATTTGAATTCTTTCTATTTTGTCATTACATTTCATTGTCCTTATGTACATGAATGCATGATTTTTGTCTATGTGTCTTCTTTATGGGTATATGTGTAATAAGTTTTAGGGTCTACAAGAATAATTCAAGATAATCTTGACACCTAAAGACTCTTTGCTTAATCATGTGTGAAAGAGTTTTCAAGTTGGCAGGACTGATAGAACATAGGTGATTATAGAGTAAATGCCTTACTGAGGGTGTACTGGCTACTGATTGAAACATGCTTTTGAAATTATAGACTGGATAGAGGGAAAAATGAGAAGTGAGAGAGATACATGGAAAGAAGGAATGAAAGGGAAATAGGAGGAAAGGAAGGAGGAGAATGAGGGAGGATAAAAGGAAAAAAAGGGGTGAGAGGAAGAAGAGGAGGACTTGAAATTCTATACTTGGAATTGCAAGAAGATTGGTGATGTAATTAACATGTTCTTATTACTCTGACATCTCTTAGCCCTCCTCCCTTTAGATTTTGGATTCATAATTAAAATAATTATAACAAAAACAATACCTAATTAAACAATGAATATTACTAATACAAATGAACTGTATAAGAAAGACATAAAATGTAGAGATTTGTTATTTTAATATAACTCTCTCTCTCTCTCTCTATATATATATATATATGTATGTATACACATACATATATATATACACACAAACACACACACATAAATACACACACACACACACACACACACACACACGTATTCTTTCCAATCTAGAAAGAAACTTCTTTTTTTGTGTTTTCTGAAACATATGACATTTCTAAACTGTTATATCTCAGTTCTGTTGCTGTATTGTGCTTCCAAGACCTGACAAATTCTGATCCCCAGTAACATTGAGAAAATGAAAGACTTGCACAAATTTGTTCTTGTATTTATGTTTGACTCTGGACTTTGATTTATTTTTGGGAGGGATAAGGTATTTTAGGGTCTTGTAAGTAGGTGAGTGTATTGTCTATGAGAGCAGGACATAAACATACAATCTAAGGATAGACTAAAATAGCTAACTCGTTCCAAATAACCCTTCCGATCTTGTTTTATAGAACCTCAAATGTATGTATTACTACTTATACCATGATGACTTTGAATGAATAGGAATGTACTATGGTATTAACATTGTTTTACATCTAATATATTCTTATAAAGGAATAGTGATACCAAGAGACATGTCAATATGAATGTAAGAATGCATATGAGCCTTCAACCTGACATAAAAGTGGACAAAGACCTAATAAATACTGTGCATGGGAAAAATGATCTTCTCCAAGGAGGGTGTTTGGTATCAAATGTTCAACCTTTAAAACATGCATACATTACACAGACTGAGCCGGTTATACTTAGGATTGTAAATGTATACAAAAATACTCGTAATAACAATTAATTTTAAAAATGTTCATGAATTGAAAGAGAGCAAGAAGGGGTATATTGGTGGTTTTGGAGGGAGAAAAGGAAAGGAAATATGCTATGATTATATTATAATCTCAAAAAATTACAAGAAATACTGTGACTTCAGCTCTGTACCCCAGTCTTACTTGGGTCACATTTTTTGTGTAACACAGCTTGCTCTTTTTTATGGGACACTATCAAGAGACCCATCTTGTAGGCAACAAAAGGCTAGAGCCAACAGTCAGTGGGAAAGAAATATTCCAACAGTCTTCTTATGCAACTGACTACAACCTCATGAGACCCAAGATTAGCCATGAGTGATCTCAAGACACTCAGGAAATGAGTAGAGTAACAAATAGCTGTTAGCATATTATAATAGTAATAAATAATATATACAAGTAATTGTATTCAAACAAGTTTAAGAGATATATAGAACTTTAATCAGAGAAACCTAGTAAAAATATGTAAATTTAATGGACTTAGAACTGTAGCTACAATTCAGAATGGAAATATAAGTGAGGGGTCAATGTCATTGAATATATAAATGTGATTATAATTATGAATTTTAGAACAGAATATTTTGGTACATAAATATGAAGAACATAAATGCAGAAATATTACAGAGTTCACTGTTCAAATCACTAGAGAATAAAAGAGTTTTTTTAATTAAATTTTTTACTTAATCTTAAAATGCTGTGTTGCTAGTAAATTAACCAAATACTTATTCAATTTACATGGTGTCTTTGTATGAAAGAATCATTGTAGAAAATTCTGTTTTAAAAGAGGGAAAGCACACATTGCTTTATTCTTTTATCTTTCTTGCTTTATCTTTCAAAAAGCTAAGATTATCTAAAATTTTTGTAACAAAATTCAAAATAGATAGATATAGATATAAGCTCAAAGAAAAATTGGATTATAAAATAAATCTTAAAATATACTATGATAGTTATATGGTGCAAGAAAATTTGCTTTGCATTATCTGAATATACATTTATATACTGATATGTCAATATAGCTGAAATATAAATAAAATTAAATATTTTCAATACCTGGAAGATATTCAAATTTCAGGTGGTAGATACATTCAATCTGATATAAATATTAACAATGAACTTGTGTTGGTAAAATTACCTTAATATATCCATTTGAATATCTTTATTTGTGTTACATTGTTATTGATTTAGTTGAATGCAGTACCTTTTGCCTGTCAAAACATCATATAGAAAGCTAAAAAAGGATCACCAAGTATTCAAATAAGCCTGAGATATATATTAAAGTTTTGTTTCAAAGTGTTTGTGTCTGTGGCTATATCTATATCTATCTATAGGTAGGTATAGCATAAATGTTCTAGTTTTAGTTTAAAATATTATTTTTAAGGAAAAAGAAAATAAATTTACAGTAAGTAAACATTCACAGACATACATAATCAAGATTAAGATCAAAAGCAAAAATAAACATTGGAAAGATTTAATTAATTATATAAACATACTGTCAATTATAAAAATGTGTTATTCCTGTTGAGTTTATATTGTTTACAAATAAATAATTCAAATAATTCCATTATGTTAATTGGTACATACTTTAAAGTGTGCATATATGATTTATTCTTGCAAATCACTGTGATGAATTTCAATAGTGCAATCAGAAAAATAAATTGATTGGATTAACAATCTTTCACTGAAAATCAGATATGAATTACTCTTGATTCACAAAGTGTTCAATTTGAATATCAATGAGCCTTGCTATTAAAGACACATTTTTGTCTCATCTGATTGAACAATTTTTATAATTCATCTCCTTTTTACTGTTAGCTTTCAACTGGTAGAAATTAAATTAGTTTAAGCCCAATAAAGTGTAATTAAGAATATCAATCAAGTGAATTTATATATTTTTATAAAATTTACATTCTTTCTCTCTCTCTCTCTCTCTCTCTCTCTCTCTCTCTCTCTCTCTGTGTTTGTATGTGTGTGCATGTTTGTGTGTGTGCGTGCACATGCACACATGCATGCCTTTGAGTATATGTGTGTAGATATCCAAAGTTGATGTCACATGTCTTCTCCATTACTCATTCTTTACTAAGATAGGATCTCCTGTCGTACCCAGACCTTCAAATTCTAGTTCATCCAGTTTGCTAACTCATCCTGAGGAAACCCTGTCTCTGTCTTTCTATTGATGAATTATAGGTACTACTATGTCTGCACAGGTTTTTCACGGTTTCTGAGGATCTGAATTATGGTCCCCATGCTTTCCTCACAAGCAATTAATCCAGTAAGCCATCACAATTCATTGTTTCCTATAGATATCTTTGAGCATATATATTAAAATATATATTTGAAATCAGTTATAAGTAATACATTGTTTTGAAAATAACTAGAAATAATTATCTACATGAATCACATCTACCACATGAGACACACTCAAACCATTTGAGAATCCTCAAGAAATTACATATGCATTAGTGTAGAAAAGTAAGCACACATTAAAACACATATCATCTGAGTTGTTATTTAATGAATTGTAAATAGTATTTATAAATGATTATTGGGAAGGAAACTATTGATATAGGGACAAAAGTCAAGAAAAGTACTTTTAGTTATTATACCTGCTCTTATTATTCTTTTCTCTTGTTGGGTTGCCATGTCCAACATCAATATAGTGGTTTTCTTTTCATCTTATTATAATAGTTTATTTTGTCATATTTGGTTGTTGTCTCTTAGAAGCCTGTTCTTTTATAGAGAAAGAAAAAATGGAGTAAGGCCAAAATGTAGGGGAGATGGAGGGGAACTGGGAAGAGATGAAGGAAAGCAAATATATTCAGGATAAATATAAGATTACAGAATCTATTTTCAATTTAAAAAGGCAAAAACATTAACCTAAATGATAATATATTTTAAACTAAACATATTATGTGTGTCTTAACACAGTATAACAAGTGTATTCAATACTAAATTTATAAATAGTTAAATTCATAACTTTTGACAAATCTTCCATGAGAATGAATATATATATATTCTAAACCACTATTAAAATATAAGTAAGAGTATGAAAGCATGTGTGGATGTGCTTCTTTTCTTTTGGTTTTTGATTTTTGGATATTGAGAGATATGAATGATCTATAATTTTTAATTCCCATTTTATTGTTTCCGTTTTTGTTGTCTGTTGTAGTAGTGGTGGTGTGTGTGTTTCCATAATTTTAGCTTTGCTGGAATAGGATTATTTATTTCCTTTGCTTTCAAGGGTATGGGTAACATGCTTGGGTTAGAGTTATCATTCTATGACCTTCGGTAAGGTAGGATTTGTGGATAAATATTATTTAAGTTTAACTTTATTGTGGAATATCTTTTTCTTCATTTATAATGATTAAATATTTTGCTGGGTACAGTGTTCTGGACTGGCATGTGTACTTTCATAAAATCTGCAGGACATTTGATCAGGCCTTTCTGCCTTTAAATTATCCATTGAAGAGTGGAATGGTATTCTAACAGGAGTGCCTTTATATGTTATTTGCTCATTTTTCCCATTAGAATTTTAATATACTTTCTTTGTTCTGCAGATTGAGTACTTTAATTTTCATGTGGAAAGAGACTTTTTCCTGGCCTATTTGGTATTCTGTAAGTCTCCTGTACCTGTATAACTATCCCTTTCTTTAGGTTAATCTTTTTTATTTAATTCAATGATTTTGTTGAAAATATTTTCTGTTCCTTTGAGCTGGGAATCCTCACTTTCTTGTATTCCTATTATCCTTATGTTTGGGTTTTTCTTTCCTGGATGTTCTCTGCAGGAATGTTTTTGATTCAGCATTTTCTTTGACTGATGTATCTATGTCTTCTATTAAACCTTTAACACCTGAGATTTTCTCTTCCATCTCTTGTATTCTATTGATAATGCTTGAGTCTGTAGCTCCTGTTCACTTACTTAGATTTTTCATTTGTAGAATTCCCTGAGTTTGTGTTTTCTTTATTGAATTTATTTCTATTTTTTGGTCTTGAATAGTTTTATTTGTCCCTTCCAACTGCTTTTTTATTTTTTTTTAGTTTTTTGTTTTGTTTAGTTTTTTGTTTTGTTTTTTTAATAATTCTCTCTTAAAGGACCCAAGTCATCTTCATTGTGGTTGGTGTTAAGGTCTTTTTCTTGTGGTTTAGCTCTGTTGGAATTTTCAGGGCTTGCTGTAGTAAGATAGCTGGTGTCTGGTGGGGACATACTTCACTGGCATTTGATGATTGTGTTATTATGCAGGTATATAGGCATGGTGCTTGGGGTGATTATAGGGCTAGATGCTGGTTTCTGGATTTTTCACTGTTTCATGAATGTTTGGTTTGTGGCTTCTGTTTTCTCTTTAGTCTTCTGGTCTTAGTGGCCTGGAGTTCTGGCAGCCCTAGTTACGTCAAGTCTAGCATGAGTCTCCACCCAAGTTGGGGAGCTGGGACACAGTGATGAGAGGGGGAGAATGTAGGGGTGACTAAGAGGGTGGATGAGAAGCCTCTCTGGATTTCTGACAGTTGGTGTGATCTCTGGTCTAGCTGTGAGTCTCTGAGACAAGTTTCTGTACAGAATACTCATAGTTCAGGAACTGGTTGTCAATTAATAAACTGGGTATCATGAAACTGAAAAACTTCTATAATGCAAAGGAACCTATAAAAGTACAAAATTGCAGCTTATAAAAGGGGAATAAATTTCCACCTACTGCACTTCTGACAGGTAATATTGAAAATATATGAAGAATTCAACAAACTAAACTAGACATCAACAAACCAAAAAATCCAAGTAAAACTTGAGTTGAAATCTAAACAGAAAATTCTTATCAGAGGAACACCAGATGGCTGAGAAATACTTAAAGAAATGTTCAGCATTCTCAGCTATCAGGAAAATGAAAATCAAAACTCCATCTTATGCTTCTTAGAAAGGCTGAAATCAAAACCATTAATGCCAGCTCATGCTAGTGAGGAGGTGGAGCAAGGGGAACACTCCACAAATACTGGTGGGAGGGCAAACAGGTACATAGACTTTGGAATATCAATACGGCAGTTCATCAGAAAATTGGGAGTCGATCTATTTTGAGACTCAGCTATACTACACTTGGGAATATATAACCAAAGTACACTCTATCCTACCACAAAAGCACTTGCTCAACTATGTTCACAGAAACTTTATTTACAATAGCCAGAAACTGGAAACAATCTACATGTCTCTCAACTGAGGAATGAATAAAAAATATGTGTTGCCTTTAAACAAGGGAATATTACCCAGCCTTTAAAAAATTGACATAATTAAATTTTCAGACAAATGGACAGAACTAGAAAATATAATCCTGAGCAAGGTAACCCAGAACCAATAGACTAAGATGCTCTGTTCACTTATAAGTGGATATCAGCTGTTAAGTAAATGATAAAAATAGTTCATTCCACAGACCCAGTGAGGCTGAGTAACAAGGAGAGCTTAAAGGGGTGGGCAATGAATTTTCCTGGGAACAGGAAAAAGAATAGACTGGAGGCAGGTAGGCACTAGAACAGGAGGAATGGAAGAATTGTGGAAGAGCATTGGGAGAAACAACTGGGATTGGGAGCATTTAGGGGACGATTTGGGACACTACTGCAATGGAATCTCCCTGGTATCTATTAGGGTGACCCTAGTGAAGATTCCTAACAATGGGAGATATGGAGACTTTAATGGCCATTTTTTGTACCAGGCAAGGCTTCCAGTTGTAACACTGGGACATCAACACAGGCACAAAACCTTCAAGCTAAAGTTTGTCCTGCCTGAAAGATGTGCTTTGGTTAATGTGGCACAGAACTTGTGAGAATACCAACTAATGGCTGAGCTAACCTGAGACCCACACTACAAGTGAGTGTCCATACTTGATACTGCCTGGATAGCCAGGACCTTAGGGTAGAATTAAACTTGACTGGAAAAAAAGGAGATATACCTAATGATATTCTGCTATGCACATAGACTGGAGCCTAGCCCAATAGTCAAACGGCTTCTTTAGCAGCTAATGGGAGAAGATGTAGAGATCCATAACTAACATTAGCCAAAACCAGAGAACTGCACAGGAGTGTGATGGGAAGGATTGTAAGAGTTGCCCTACAAGGTTAGAGGACACCATTAGAACATTATCTACAGTATCACCTGAAAGGATCACAGGAACTGAAGAGAAAATCAGGAAGGCTCCGTGGGTCTAAGAGAGCTCCTCTGCATATATGTTACAGATGTGGAGTTTGGTGTTCTTGTAGGACACCTAACAGTAGGCGTGTGATTGTCTTTGACTCATTTGTCTGGTCTTGAGACCCTTTTCCTCCTTTTGGGTTGGCCTTATCCAGCCTTGATAAGAAGATATGTGGCTAACCTTATTTTTAACTTGTTATGTCATCCATATTCCACTGAATTTCCTCGGAGGCCTGCTCTTTTCTGAAGGAAAACAGAGGAGAAGTGGACCTGGGGAGAAAGGAGGTGGGGGTATGGGAATTGAAGGATGAGAAGGAGGGGAAACTGTGGTTGGGATGAATTATATGACAGAAGAATAAGTAAATTAATATACACACATATGTAAGATTTGGAGACATAAAGCACAATTTTCATTTGAAAAGTATATATGTCCAAATTAGTAAGTTTTTTTTTAATATTTAAGTGTGGAAGAATTATTATGCATTCATATCCTTACTAGTAAGTGAAAAAAACTTTCACTCCTAATTAGCTTAAAAATTTGTGCACACTTACCATGTATTTTTTTAATTAGAAAAGGCTTCAAAAAGCAATAAAAAAATAAAAATAAGAATTAAATTTAAACATTCCTAGCATCCTGAGCATTAATAAAATCTTGGAATAGGAGTATTTACTAATATAACATTTTCATCAGTAGCCTTTTGATGTAAGACTTTTAGAAACCCACTAGAGATTTAAAGTTCAGACATGACATTAATATATTTTAGTGGAACATTTGACACCAGAAGGGTAAAGAGAATTAAAATGTCTTCAAGACAACTCTAGAGAATACATCTATTTAAGGATATATATAGCTGTTTATTTAGCATAAACTTTCCCTTTTTAATTTGTGTGTCTACATGCTAGCCTGTACATGTGAATGCAGATGGGTTCCCTGAGAGACAAGGGGAAGGCTTTAGATTCTCTGAAGCTGGAATTACAGATAACTCTGAGCAGCTGATGTGGGTACTGGGAATTGAATTCAATTGCTCCAGCAACACAGGAAGCATTCTTACCATCCCCAAACTCTAACATAATTTATTTCAAAAAGTATTTTTAGGAATAATTTTCTTTAAAGATTTTTAAACGTACCACTAAAATTAGTAAGTGAGAAATTTAGCAAAATGTCAAGTGAGGGAAGCCAGGGAACACTCAGGAAAGATGCCTGAGTTAAATATGTCTCAGTTTGTCTGCTGTGACATGAGATATAAAGATTAACTTTAAAAATTAATTATTGAACGTGAATAAAATAAATAAAAAGTGAATAATTGGTACAATTTACAGGGACCAACATAACAATGCATTTAGTCATAATGACATGTGAGAATGCATTGTGCTGAGTTATGTTTGTGTAGCAAAGCCGCCTCTCATCACTTTTGCATCCAGATTGTAATTGCCTACATCCTTTGTATTCTCCATACTTGCAGATATCGTTAATGGAGTCTCCCCTTTTATGTGTTATTAGAAAATTAAGAAAAAACAGGTTAGTTCCTCATATACCTATAATCCTTACACCATCATTCTAACTTGAATATGAAGCCCCTTACTGCTTGGCAGAAGCTGCCTGCAGCCCATATGATCTGATTCTTATAAAATGAATGCTGACACTCCACATGTCGTTTTAAGGAACCATTTTCCCCAATTTAAAAGGAACCAAGCCAATCATCACTTTGATAATAAATTCAGAACTTTTTTTTTTTTATGTATGAGATCTGTCATGGATATTTAAACCCTAGTCCATTTAAACGATTAAATGACTGCATTAGATAATTACTCAGGAAGTTCATAAAATTTCATATAAACATTATGGACATATAAACAGTAGAGCAGTCACTGTCCAGATGGCTTTTAGTGAGAAGCACCAGCTGCAGTACCATCACCAGGAGCTGGTGAAAAACAGAATAACAGGCCACTCTCCAGGCAGCAGCAATCAAATAACCGTGGTTTCAGACATAGCAATTGGTGTTTAAGAATCTCTCAAATGATTTGGATCCATATGCAAGTATTGAGAAATAAATATAGAAATAGCAAGAGATGGAAAAGAGCAATTGGATGTGGTTTGTAGCCAAAGAATTCTTGATTTTCAAGTGGAAAGCTACAACAATGATTGTTGAATATTGTGGCTTCTGAGCATATCAGATATTCTAAACTTCTGAACTAATGCAAGATAATTAATTGTTGTTTTTTAATTTATTTCCTCTAACAACTGATATTATTCAGGGCTGTAGAAATGACTCAGTGGGCCGGGCAGTGGTGGCGCACGCCTTTAATCCCAGCACTTGGGAGGCAGAGACAGGCGGATTTCTGAGTTCGAGGCCAGCCAGGGCTACACAGAGAAACCCTGTCTCGGAAAAAAAAAAAAAAAAAAAAGGAAATGACTCAGTGGTTAATAGCACTTGTTCCTCTTTTAGAGCACTAGGGTAGATTCCTAGTGCCCACATGGCCATTCCCAACAACTCATGACTCCAGTTACAGGATTAAACACACATGTCTCACCTGTGTGGGCAACAGGCATAAATTTTAAGGTCTAAAAATTCATACATATAATATTAGTAAATAAACCTCAAAAGATTGAACGTGATAATTTTTTACTGTCATACTCCACGCATCCTTGTATGCTTCGTCAATAGCCCACAGGTAGGTTTCTGAGCTTACTCCAAAGGTTTACCAAGTCGGAAGTCAGAGTAATCTTCCTAACAATACGTATCTTCTTAAATAAAACCTGTCTTTATAACATCCTGAGAGAGAATTTTTATCAGATCCTATCAGTCTATCTAAAGGCCACTTTTCCTCTCCTTTTCATAGGTGAAAACAATTAAAAAGTGAACAAGTAAATATTAACAAAACATTTTTTTACTTTGTATAGTTTTTATAGATAAAATAATTTAGTGTGCAGTAATGTCATCTTTATATTTTTACTGCTGTTGGTTATGGTTTAAGAATCATACAAAATTCTTCTTTTAAAAATAGAGTTAGATAGGAGCTTGGAGATAGCTTATGTTGTAAAGTGTATGCTATAAGTACAGGAGATTGAACGCCTAGTACCCACATAAAAACCTGAATATAATAGCACCTGCCTGTAATTATAGCTTGGGAAGGGTAGAGACACATGAATAGACACATAATATGACCAATTTGGTGGACTCTACATTATTTGTCTCAAAACATAGAAAGGAAAATGACAAAGGGAGATACCAAATGTCTACTTCTGGCTTTCACACAGATACATGCATGTACATGAACACACACATTAAAAAAGTAAACAATCAAGTACTAAGTGGAAGTACTAAGTGGTTTGAAGACACTCAAAATTCAAGCTTCAAGATGCTTTTATGTCATGCTAATACCAAGTAACTGTGAAATCATTTCAATATATTATCCATTGTTTCTGCATGTTTGAAAGCTTATGTGCAGACCAGTTTTTGTATTTCTGTGGGGCAAGAACATTTGTTCATACCATTTTATCTCTCCTCATGTTCTAGTAATGCACATTCTTCAATAAGTCAGTGCCTCCCCCCCTCTCTCTGGTGTACACGTTCTCATAAAAGTCCATTGTCTCAATGTGATGTCTCTACTTACAGAATAATCTCTCTTGGAATCTATAAACCCAGCCCTTCACTTTATTAATCCAAATGACAGATTTGATCGAAGGCTGCTCCGATTTCCTTCTTAAGATCCCTCACCCCACTGTGCTCCTGCCTATTATCTCCTCTTTTCTTTTTATATTTAGGAATGATAATACTTTATGTCATTGTACCATTAATGTCTGTCTTCTCAACTAGAAAGTGCCACACAGAGTGAAATCTGACATCCCCAAGGTGGACAAATAGTGTGTGATACATTATAAGTGCCCAATAAACTATCATATGAATTGGAATATATGAATAATGAATTAATCTTGTGGTAGTATTAATGTGTGTAAAATATCACTGCTTCTCTGATAGATATCATGTGAATCAACAGAAGAAAATCAAACATTAAGTATTGTATAGTCAAAGAAAAACCAGATACTTTATAAAGACAAGCCTCAGCGATAGTCCTGAGTAATTTCTCAAATAAAAAACGTGTTAGTGACTGGGCTTGTTCTAAGTCATTGAAATAATACGCTAAAAGAACCTGCTAATATTCAAAGGAAATCTTAAATTAAATAGTAGCTCAGACTAGTTTTCAGGAATGATACCATTTCTGGTTGCAAACGAAGCAAACTGTATCATGAAAATTCTGTTTCCTAACAAGTCAATTTCTATTATATCCAATGAAGAATTAATAGCTGTATAATACAAGTTAGATACTGCAGTATTTACAAGAATATAAATTAAATAAGAGCCAAACAAAAGCAAATCAAAATACAACAATAAATTCATTTCTGAATATGATAGCCTTTTAACTTATTAAAATATGCTACATTATTTTACAGTTTCAGATATATTCCAAAGAGCTTTGGAAGTTTATCTTCTTAGATTTTACATTTTTTAATTCCTCTAAAATTCAGTTTATGCATGTATGAATAACATTCCCAAACATCATTGAAATAGTAAGTAATAGAGATGAAAAAAAAAATGTCCCAGTAATTAAAACCATGTACTATCCTTGCATAAAACCCAAGGTAAGTTCCAAGCATGCACATAGGGTAGCTTACAACTCACTACTATCACTCCAGCCACAGTGACAGCTGATGTCTTTAGCTTTCTACAGGTATTTGTGCTTTTGTGGATATACCAAACAGTCTGCCAAAATCGACATATTTAAAAACAAAGTAAATCATTCTTAAACATTTATTCTTACTTTTTAACATTTTGTATCTGAATACTCTATTTTCATTATATCCATCTAAGTCTTTTCCACTCTACTCCCTCTCAAAATTTTGATCTCAACTTCCTTAATTATTTATTATACACTATATATACATTATTTAAACACACACACATTCACATTCTGTATACTGTACTGTATAGAAATATACACTGCTGAATCTAGCAAGAGTTGCATGTATATAAATGTATCTAGTGCTGACCATTTGTGATTAAATAACCTATTAGGAGACCATTTCTGGGGAAGACTAGTTCATCCTCTCTCAACAACCATTAATTGTTTTCAGCTTATCATTTAGTGGTGAGGTTTCATGAAATTTCCAACACCCATGTCAGGATGTCAGCTTGTGTTGTTATTGAAATCTCATCCTATGATTCTTATGATCTTTCTGTATCCTTTTTCATGTTTCCTGAGCCTTAAATGTAGGGATTATAGGTTAGTATTTTATGATTGTACCATGATACACTGTTTTATGCATAGTAACTGTGTGTTTTCTTGATGCTGTCTGCCAACTACTTTTGTCTGGTGAGGCCATGAACTGCTGCCCATTTCTAAAGCAATATAATTACAACTTCATTCTAAACATGAGTCCTTATAAGCAAAAATAAGTGTAGTCCTCAACCTGAATGAAAGAAGCTTCTTTTTGCAGCATACACAAGCAATTACTTGACTAGGTTACCAGTATCATATATGAATTCACTTCTATCTAATGGGTCTTAAGTCCCATTATACAATTATTAGTTCCCTCCAAGATATAAATGCCACTATTTTATCCTTGAGTATATTTCTTCATGGTGATTATGTAGGTCAGAGGTTTTATTCCTTGCTTGTACTATTGCCTGCTTTTATCCAGTGACAGTGCCTACACAACCTTTGGATACTATAGGACTACCTCAAGGAGAATGCTTCCAGGTCTATTACAGCTGGATCACTCTAAGACTATTGTCCAAATCTTGTTTTATACTCAGCAATAGGTTATTTCCTTCAAGTCCTGGGAGGCAACCAAGGGCAAAGTCACTGGTCTATGGTGTCTGGGGTGTCCATTGGATGTCTCTGACCAAGGAAGGGAAATTGCTTTTCTCACTAAGAAATGTTATTTCTTTTTAAATATGAGTTGTTTCTTTCTTTTATTTATTAAATTATTTTATTTATTCCTATTCCAATAGTTGTTCCCCTTCCTTGTTTCTCCACCACGAATTCTTCATCCCCTAGCCCCCTCTGCCTCTGAGAGGGTGCTTCTCCACCCTCCCACCTCCCTCTCACCAGCATCCCTCTTCCCTGGGGCATCAAATTTCCATAGGATTAAGCCTCTCCCACTGAGGCCATACAAGTCAGTCCTCTACCTCATATAAGCGATACATGAACCAGTCCATGTATGCTCCTTAGTATTTGGCTTAATGTTTAGGATCTTTGAGGGGTCTGGGTTAGTTGACACTGTTGTTCTTCCTATGGAGTTGTAATCCCCTTTATCTCGTTCAGTCCTTCCTCTAACTCTTCCATATTGGTCCCCAACTTCCATCGAATGGTTGGCCGTAAGTATCTGCATTTGGCTCAGTCTCTTCCTAGTAGAGACTCTCAGAGGACAGCCACGCCAGCCTCCTGTCTCCATGTACAATATGGCTTCAGTAATGCTGTCAGGGTTTTGTGTGAGTGCATGGGATTTATCTCAGGTTGGGTAGGTCACTGGGTGGCCTTTCTTTCAGTCTCTGATCCATTTTGTCCCTGCATTTACTTTAGACAGGAACAATTCTTGGTTAAAATTTTTGAAGATGGATCAAAATATGCAGCAATGAATGTTAGGTGTCAGGAGGAACCTCTAGAAAGTTCCACAGACCTGGGATGTGAGAGACTACCAGGACCCAATTGAGATAGCATTAGACAAAATGCCCAACAGGGGGAGATGGAAGTGGAAGAGACCACCTTCAGTAGATAGACATGGCTCCAGTTGAGAAATGTTATTTTTATAGAAAGTATTTTATAATACATTCAGTATAAATGAAAAAAGTTTGCAGAAGTTCAATCTAATAATGGCTGATATTTATCCAACAGTAAGATATTTAATATTATTAAAAACAAAAGTTTGATCTCTTCTTTAAAAACTCCATTTCTCTAGCAACATCAAATATAGGAAAAAAAATTAATTTGATAAGGCTTTTTGAATAAACCAAAGATATCAGAACATGGTAAAGAATTCTAATTCAGAAGACAAACAAACATTTCACAGAGTTTTTACTAACAGAATATATTTTAGAACAAAATATTACTGGGAAAGTAAATTTCTTACCTAACTATGATATCATTCTCACTATAATATTAATTTTTGCAAAATCTGGACCATATTTAAACCAGATTGTACAAAATATCTTTTTGTGAGCTCTCATTTTATATTCCAGAAATATCATCTAAGATCCAAAGAGAATTATAATCCTCAATGGTTGACATTTATTTCAACATGAGACTAAACTGCTTTTGAGAAAAAAATGATTTGGTTTCTATAGGAACCACTCCAGCCAAGAATATTAATATAATCAATGAGCAGCATGCTACTGATTGTCATCTATTTACCAGTCTCCTTGTCAAGCGATGATTCTTCCATGTGCATTCATTTATTTTTACACTTTTCGTTCCCTAGGAAAAAAGTTGAAAACCTTTGTGTGACATTCCTTTAAAAATCAAGTTATTTACTGAGTGGAAATAGTTCCATAAAATAAACAATGTTTAAGATCAGTACATTTATTCACGTTATGCAGGATAATGAACTCAACAAGAATTAGTAGTAAGAAACTATCCATATTTTAAGATTTATGGCAAAAGAAGTTGCTGATTGATTATAGCTTGAATAGAATATAAAATATAAAACTGTAGCTTATAAACATAATAGAACACATGGAATTTAATGATGTTTGCACGTTTGTATTGATACTATATCTGGACACTGTGAATAGAAAGCGGAAAAAGGAAACCACAGTTCTACCAGAACAGAAAGTAATTGTAGCTTCTGTATTTAAAAAAGAAAAATCTATTAAATGAAAATTTGATAATGGCAAATTAAATCCAAACTGAGTAATGGGAAAGAATTATTGATCATAGTATAAGCTAACAAATAGATAGCATAGAATTTTATACACGATAAAACTGTTAAGGATTTTTAAATGCATAAATTCAATAAATAAAACTGTAGCTAGATTAAAGCAGAAAATTTAAATAGAATATTCTATCAGAAATAAAAACAAGAACATTAAACCTGATACACCATCAATGTCAAGAATAATGAGATTAATAATGTGGCAACAAGTTATATAGAAAAAGTACTAAAATAACTAAAATACTTTGACATTTATAATTTACAAAGCATGGATTATGAAAAATAATTTTTGAACAGATCAAAATTAAATAAATAAATTAGCTCAATAATAGTCTCTGTCATTTGAAACAGCATTGATAAAATGAGAAAACAATGTAAATAAAGAAACATTGCTAAAAAATGTCAACATAAAGAAAAAAATGTCCCATATTTGCACTTATGTGTGAAGCTTGAAACAGGAGAGGGAGAAGGATAGGAGAGCATAGTATTCAATGACTACAAGGCCATGACAAAAGAAACACGCTGTCTCAGTTTGTTTATATATATATATATATATATGACAAAGTACAATGGATGTAGCAAATGAGAGTGTAAAGTGAATTTCAAAATAGCTAAAAGTAAATTCCAAGTAATCTCACCATTAAAGTAAGATTTTGTATGAACAATAAATTAGGTTTGAGGGTTGAAAGTGAAATGTTCCCAATAATCTCAAATTTGAATACTTTGTTCCCAGCTGGTGACACAATTTGGGAAGGTTAGTAGCCTTCCTGAAGGAAGTTCTCACTGAAATGGATCATTAGGTTCAATAGCTCAGCTTGGCTCAACTTCCTGTGTTTTCTTTCACTTTTAAATATGGATGCCATGTGATCAGTCAACTTTCCTACTCCAGTCACTGTACCTCCAGTAATCTGCTATGCTTCACTGCCATGATGGACCATATCTGTGTGGAAGTGTAATCAAATTAAACCCGCTTGAGTTGTTTTGTTTAGAGCACTTTATCATAGCAACAGAAGAGAAGACAATCGATGCATTTCCAGCATCCAGCAGCTGGGTCACAGCCAGGATAAGCCTGTCTGTGGAGTTCTTATGTCTTTTGGGAAAGCTTTATGGCTGTCATGTGAACAAGTTTAAATCTTTGGTTTTTGTTACAAAAGCTTGTGAACATAAAAATCAGAATATATGGATCCTTCTTGTGGAGGTAGAAGGCAAGAAGGCTGGGAGGAATTTGGAGGATGTATGGATCCTGAGGTTTCAGAGAGAAACAAGTACTTTATCAAGTTTTCTGTTAGGGCTATTCATATATTTTGGCCGGGAATCTGGTATCCTTCTTTGCATGCTCTGAGAACTTAAGTAAAGCTGGGTATAAAGGTATTGGAATACTTTATTTGCTACAGAGGACAAGAGAACCTTCTCAATTTGGGCCAAGAAAGCAACTCTAGTTGTTAATAATAACAGAACTGCTAAAAAAACAAACCTCATTGCTACACTGATGAAAGGAGGAAGGTGTCCTGAGGGCTGAAGCCTTCTCTTGGAGACTCCATCATATTTATATAAAAAATTTAGTTGAAGGAAGAAATCATGAATAGTAGAGATTTTCTTCCCTTCAAATAAAACTGCCTAGAAAATCATTTCTGCATGCTCACAATACAGAAACTGATAGTTATGGTCCAGGCAGAACCTGGCAGCATGGTTCAGGTGACATTTAATTTGTTAACAACACAATTTTGGGTAGCCTTTGGATCTTAGTCTTATTAATAAAATAATTAGGTTAATGGACTCAAAATGTAAATCTAGGAAAATTTCATTAGATTTCAGTAGGAAATGGAGACAAGAAGGCTGCAAACCCTGGCAGCTGCGGGAAGGAGGGAAGCAGAAAATAAAGCCATGGCTTCTGATTTAGACATAGAAGTCTGAGAAACAGTGAGGAATCCTAGAATGTTGGGAAATACATACTTAGTATTTGAAGCATTATATAAAAAGGGAATAAAGAGTAAAACAAAGCAAAATATTGCTAGTTCTTCACAATGGATTTGAGTTCCTAGGGCGCCTGATTCAAGGCTCCTTTAGCCCAGGACAAATGGTTGCACCAATAATGTATAGATACAAATAAAAATAAAGAGAGTTCATTATGAAGGAAAAAAAGACTTTGGGGGAAAAG
>CM052711.1:47977860-47998298 GCA_028551405.1 Uromys caudimaculatus
AAAGCCAGATAACAATATGCATATTCTTCTTCCTTGAAGACATATTTACCCATAACTGCAAGGAAAAAAAGAACAAATATTATATATAAAATTATGCAATTCTTCAATTCAAGACAATATTTCAGCATTAAAAACAGTGGAGATATGCCGGGCAGTGGTGGCACATGCCTTTAATCCCAGCAATAGGGAGGCAGAGGCAGGTAGATTTCTGAGTTCGAGGCCAGCCTGGTCTACAGAGTGAGTTCCAGGACAGCCAGGGCTACACAGAGAAACCCTGTATCGAAAAACAAAAAACAAAAACCAACCAAACAAACAAAAAAACCAGTGGAGATGGAGTGGAGAATTTCATCATATTATGAAAGAGGATAGAAAACTGCTATGTAAAAAATTTCCTATGAAATAACATGAATAGCACTGGAGCATAAATCTTCTGAATAGAATCCTCAACGATCACTGTGGTATGCTAATTTATGAATATCAACAGATGGAGCCTAGCTTAAAAAATGGTGGTAGAGACTGTCTGACCCCATCTCTGCCCACCTTTACTAGGTACACAGCACCAGGAACATGCAGGTTAGCTCCCATGACCCTCCAATTGCCCTGCTTGGCAAGTTCCCTGCAGGATGCCCAGCTACTCTCAGACATGCAAGGCCCTTTGACTCCCATTTTGGCCCAAGGTTGCTCACCACAGAACTGATGCAGAAGGAAGATACAGGGACTACTAGATGGCTAAAGACCATCATAAGGAGACAATTACCAAAGATATGGCAATATGGCACCTTCAGAACACAGCTATTGTACTACATAAAGCCCTGGATATCCTAACACCTGAAGCACAAAAAATGCCCTTAAATTCAATCTCATAAAGATTATAGAGGCATTTAAAGAGGAAATAATCCCTTAAATAAATACAGGACAATAAAATTAAACAGGAGAAGGCAATGAATAAAACTGTTCAATATCTGAAAATAGAAATAAGAGAAATAAAGAAAATACATACTGAAGGAGTCTTGAATATGGAAAACATAGGGAGGAGAACAAGAACAAGAGATGTAAGGATCACCATCAGAATATAAAAAATGGAAGAGAAAATATCAGGGTACAAGATACAATAGAAAAATATTGATGCATCAGGCAAAGAAAATGTTAAATCTAAGAAATTCCTGACACAAAACTTTCAGGAAATTTCTGATACTATGAAAAGACCTAAGCTCTGAATAATAGGAATAGAAGTAGGTGGAGAGTCACAGCTCCAAGACCAGAGGTTTTTTCTTTTCTTTTTTTTTTTTTTTTTTTTGAACAAAATCAAAGAAAATTCCATAAAGGCAGAGATGCATATAAACATACAGGAAGCATACATAATACCAATTAGATTGGACAAAATCTACAGAAGAAAGAAATGCTGCAAAGGAAAAGGACAAGGTAACATATAAAGGCAGACCTATCAGGGTTATGTGTGACATCTTGACAGAGACTCTAAATCAGATTCAATATTACTAGGAAATTACTAATTTGCAGTGCAGGAAAAAATGTGTAAATGGTTGATAATGATCTTCCTCTATAAAAGCAGAGACAATCATGTGAGACTCCTCCATATCTATGGTTTGCAGTTCACAAGGGTGCCAACAGATTTCCCCCCTTCAGCATAAAACTTATAATGATAAAACTTCCTAAATCTGTCAGATATGTTGAAAAGGGAAATTTTAACATAGTTAAACCCCTGAGTACTGCATAAATCAAATTTTAATCACATTCATAGAATTCTATAACATCAATAATGTCATTTAAATTTCTCCTTCATTAGTTATCAAAATTCCTCATATTTCATTATCACCCTCTTACCTTCTTTGTCTCTCACTTCCTTAGCCACTCTATTTCTATTAATTATTCATTTATTTTACAACTTAATTTTCAGGTGTTCTTTCTCTCCAACTCCTCCCTTTGATCGTTTGTGTCACTCTCACTTCATTTTTTATTCACAAATATTGTACCTTTTACTTCGTGCTCTGTTATTTGCTTATTTTAGCTATTCTCTCTCAATTTTGCTAAAAATCTTAAGAATTTTATATCTAAGTTGATAATTCTACTATTTGGAAAGATTTGGGACAGAGCAGCATGAACTGATATTAAAGTATACCAAACGTCTTTTTAAAGTAATTATTCACTCATGTAACTAAAACCTTCAAAGAATCCTAGAAGAAGCTGATTCATGACTGAGTAGAACCAATTCGCAAAGTTTGCATGGTGCTTGGGATCACTGAGGCTGTAAATGAGCACAGTGAAGAGATGTAAAAAGATAATCTCTTCATTTCAAAGTAAGACAATTCACTAAGAAATACAAATGCTGGCCAAACTTTACACATATTTGAAACATGACTGTAGAAAATCACAAAGGAGTTAATTCTTATGAGAAATGTTTGTCCTCACTTTCAGTGCTTCAGAATCAATGCACTGCCATCTCTGAGGGAGTTAGTAGCTAAGGTCAACTCAGGCATCTCTGGGCATTCAGGTTCATGAAATTTTCATTCATAGCCCCTTTGTAATAAACTCTTGAAAATTTTATTCATACTCTTTATCATTAGCTGTATGACTCTCTGGATAAAGAACTATGCCAGACATGTCAGTTATTTCATGCCGTTGAATGAAGAGTGCAAATTCTGAAGATAATCTCCCTTCAGACTCAGAATGTATTTGGATCCTTCTCTACCATCTTTACCTTGTCTCTGTCCTCAAGCTGCCTTGATAATAACAACCAGATATGCTGAACTTCACTTTGACAAAAAAGTAAGTGGACTGTAATGATGCCAAAAGGCTTTTTGACAAGCAGTGTTAGAACAACATATATGTATATACAAATATTAAAACTTATATTTATCACTCATTACAAAAATATATTAAATTAAATCATAAACCTGTATATAAAGTGCAGAATTACAAAACTGTTACAAAATAACATGAAACAATTTAAATGATTCTAATTGTGTCTAAACCTTTAGAGACAAAAACAATGATCTGATTTATAAAAAATTTAGTTACCAGAATTCAATTAAAATTAAAATACCCTGACAATGTCAAGAAAGTGACACAATATACCACAGATTTAGGGAAGCTTTTGTAAAAAACAGATCTGAAAAATGTTTAATATTCAAAACCATCTTAAAGAAAGAAAACAATAACAAAGAACAATACTAACCTAAAAATAATAATAAAAATGTGGCCATCTTCCTCACAAAAAGAGTAGTGCAAATAATAAATAGACACTTAAAAATCTGTTCAACCGTGTATATACTTAGAAAATTTAGGATTAGAATAAAACTTAACTATATACATTTCAGAAATAGCCAAAATCCAGAAAATTAACACTGACAAATGTTAACAAGGACATAAAGCAACAAGTCTCTTCTTCATTTAAGGTTGAAGGAAAATAGATATCCAATTTGAAAGATAGCCTAATGGTTTCTTTCAAAACCAAATAAAACCTT
Source organism: Uromys caudimaculatus (assembly GCA_028551405.1). Classification (NCBI taxonomy): domain Eukaryota; kingdom Metazoa; phylum Chordata; class Mammalia; order Rodentia; family Muridae; genus Uromys; species Uromys caudimaculatus. The sequence goes on from CM052711.1 coordinate 47,981,343, forward strand.
ATCTTCTGAACTAGTAGCCATCTTCTTAGTGAAGATGGTGTTCATTATAAATGATTTAACATACGATCTTTGAAACTCAAAACAGTGCAAAGTTACACATATTTAATATAAGCAATATTTTATAGTTTGATCTTTTCATTATATAATGTGCAGTACATATGATCTTTCTCTTACAGGATAGACAGAAGGTATTATGCAATGAAAAAGAATATAGGATTATTAAATGTAGCATCATGAATTATATGAAAAAATAAATGCTCAAAAATATAGCAATATATATACTATATTGAAAACAAAGTTATGCTAGTACTTCAACAACACTTGAAGAACAAAACCACTTTATTGCAAGCATATTACAAATAAAAAATAAAATGATAAATGCACAAATTATTAGTAGAAAATACTCATTTGTTGTAAAAATTCTAAAATCATCTGTATTTGATCAACTGAAACTTACATATAAAATATATTTATATTTAAAATTCATCCAAAATCCAATTTAAAAAAAAATGTGGGTACTTGTCTGTCTGCATTTCTTTTGTTCAAATTAGTTACTTTTCCAGAGAAAAATATATGAAAATAATTTCTTTGTTTGTTTGTTTGTTTGTTTGTTTTTGAGACAGGGTTTCTCTGTGTAGCCATGGATGTCCTGGAACTCACTCTGTAGACCAGGCTGGCCTCGAACTCAGAAATCTGCCTGCCTCTGCCTCCCAAGTGCTGGGATTAAAGGCGTGTGCCACCACTGCCCAGGTGAAAATAATTTCAATCTAACTTTACATTCACAACACACACACACACACACACACACACACACACACACACACACACACACACACAATGGTCAGGGAAAAATTTTAATTCTCAAAGCTTGAAGGATATGTTTTATTATCTATTCCTGCTTAAATACTATGTGGTATTTCATTTTATTGCATTTATCTATTAATATTATTTTAGAGATGGGTGGGTGACCGCATCCCTCAACCAGCGAGCCATACCTAACATCTGGATATGGTCTCGACAGGTTCTCTCTCCCCTTTGTGGGCCACCCATCCAAAATTTTAACACAGAATTGCTCCTCTCTAAAGAAAATACAGAGACAATGAGTGGAACAGAGACTGAAGGAAAGGCCATCCAGAGACTGCCCCACCTGGGGATCCACCCCACATGCAGACACCAAACCCAGACACTATTGCAGATGCCAAGAAGTGCTTGCTGACAGGAGCCTGATACAGCTGTCTCCTGAGAGGCTTTGCCAGATCCTGACCAATACAGATGTGGGGGCTCACAACCAATCATTGGACTGAGCACAGGAACCCCAATGGAAGAGTTAGAGGAAGGATCTGAAGCAGCCTTATCTGGCATCAATAGGATGGAAGGCCTTTGGTACTGTGAAGGCTTGATGCCCCAGTATAGAGGAATGCTAGGGCGGTGAGGCTGGAGTGAGTATGTGGGCAGGGAGCACCCTCATAGAAGCAGGGTAAGGGGGAGTTAGGATACGGGGTCTGCAGAGGGGAAAACAGGAAAGGAGATAACATTTGAAGTGTAAATAAATAAAATACAATTTAAAAATATTATATTAAACAAACAAAACTGCCTAGATAATAGCACTTACAAATAGAGTTTATATGAATGATTATGAATTTTGTTAAGCATAGGATATTTATTTCTCCTTTCATGTTTAAGGAAAACATACTGTCCTAACCACAGAGAATAAAGTAGTATAAAACATCATGCAATTTGTTTATAATAAATATTGGAGTCTTTAAGTACTGATTTTGTTTTTTAAACATTTTACCAAAATCTTAAATGGTGTTAGATGGGGCAATACAGACTCCTGGGAAGAAAAACATTAATGCTCTTTTCCAGTAATGGACCCTTCCCGGTAGGATGAGCCTATGCTTATGATAACGGCATGGTAATAATGGGGAAAACCAACAACCTACTGAACGTAAAGGACTGTTACATAGGAGGGAGTCAATGTCTTGGTCTACAAATTTGGTTAAAAAGCCATAACTGGGAGATCTAATGCTCGAGGGATCAATAGATTGTTGTTCTGCTAAATGGTTATGCTGTCAAGCTGAATTCTAATTTTTTTTATATCAAACATATTTTTTTCTAAGGATCGCACAAGTAAATTAATAAAGTAAGCAAGAAATGATGCAGAAAATCTCTATATAAGTACATAATCACTTTTCAATTTAATTAAAGTCATTTGCATATAGTTTATAATTAAATATAAATATTATGTATGAAATAAAGTTTGGCATGTTTTCTCTTTGGCAATATTTTCACATTAAATGTAGTTACTGGTTCCCAGGAATTGACTGAAAATCCTGCCTTTTGTAAATGTAAACTACATTTCATGTTACCACTATGCTACCTTTACCCACTCCAGTTGCATTCACAAACTCCAAAGGTCGTGTGACTATTTTCATTTATTTTGTGCAGATGATCTAAGAAGAAGTGTGTCAATCAGTGAGCTCAATGTCACCAGAAAAGATGACACCAATAGTTCTGGGGCTGAGGAGACACTAAAAAACTGGCTCCCATTTTTTTTTTTTCAAGATGTTGTTACTAAGTGAAATTAGGGTTATACTAAAGCTGAATTCAACAAAATCTCCCTGGAAGTTTGGTTTTAGCCAATTATTTTCTTATAATGAGGCAGGGCTCCACTGCATATAAACTTCCATGCCACATTTGTCATAAAAGTCTCATAACGAATCCAGGAAAACATTTCTATTGCATATTGCTTTCCTTAGGTAAATGTAATAACTCATAATCCCCTTAGAAGCACCTCCCATAACAAAAAGGTTTGTAGTGTTCTGCGACATTACAGTGGGAGAATTACTTTATTCAAACAGATGCAATGTTCCTTACTTTGCATAACATTGTTGCCTTTGGGTCAAAAATGAGAATTCATGATTGAAAGAAAAATAACTTGGGATATGGTCCTGTCAGTCACATCACCTTTGAATAGTAAGTGGTGATAATGACAAATATAGTTTACAGCATTTTTACTTCTAAAAGTTTAAAGGATGTATGAAGGTCAAAAACACATGATAAAACTCATTCCTTTTTTCTCTAACATAATAATAGGGTTGCATAATGTGGGAAATCTATTAATGTAAAGGGCACTTTCTCAATGATTGACAATGGAATTATGAGAACTGTGTACCAACACTAGAATGAGTATTTATCTGGAAAGCACAAATGCTAAAGGCCATCTGGAATCCATTTGCACGCATCCATGAAATGTGTACCATGTAATCCATTATAAAGAGTTTCTAAATAGATGGTACCAGTGTAATACAATTTATTCAACCAAACTAACTTTCTGTAAGGCTTTTGAAGAGATAGAGTACACCAAGTTACAGTCTTACTGTCTTAGAATCAAGGTAAAACCAGAGGCTATTTCAAAGTTAAAACTAATTGTCATAATAGATAAACTTTGATGAAAATAAGCAGCTTAGTTATCATGAAATTTAAGTTAATCTATATTCTTTCTATATGGATTTTTTTCATATTGCTTGATTCTTAAGAAAAACTAAAAATAGAAACTTCCCTTAATATTTATAAATAAATCTGATAGTTTGTGGGACTCTTAGCCTTTAATTTTTACATTATAAGAGAAATGTTAGTTTATAAGAATTATTGTTGTTAAATGATAATAATAAGATACTCAGTATTAAAAATATGCTAATTTACCACAATAACTTATTTGTACCAACCACATTCATGGTAAACAATCAGCTGTTGTTGTCATTGCTAGTTTATTGTTTTGAGTACAGATGCTTACCACTAAGTGGATGGTCAAAGTTGTTTAGAACTTTGTAAAGGTAATTCATCCTAATTAATCAATTAAAACAAAACCATATGACATACAGTATTTTAACCAAATTATTTTATGAATTGGGAAATTTTAGATTTACATTTGACCAAGCCAGCTCCATCAGAGAAAATGTTCTCCAGGGCAGAAGCCAGGATCAAAAAGAAAAAGACAATTAGAGAACATTTTAGCATGATACCAGCCACTTCTGAGGCTGAGGCAGCTTTATTTTATCTCAATCATCTTTTATACCATTTTAATTACATACAAGTAATAACATAATTCTAGGTTAAAATACAAGCAAGACATTAAACTCAAATAGTCAAGGAACAAGCAAAACAATAAATAAAGTCCCGTTATTGACTGTTTCTAAGGGCTTATCAAGATGACCAAGATATCTAACCTTACTTCCCTGTCCTACCCAAATTCAGATTCTTGCCTGAATCCTACTTCTTTGTTCTAGCCTAAAGTCAGATTCCTGCCTGAAGCCCACTTCCTTGTCCTGGCCCAATGTCAAATTCCTGCCAAGTGGCCCCTAAAAGCTCTCCACATTCATTTAGTTTTTAAAGGCTAGACAAAGTTCTCTAGAAAATAGATCTTTAAAAAGATTGTAAATTGCACTATCTGGGCAATGCAAGTGGGAGGCCCTAACTTAATTCCTGGATTCTACATATCCTCTTTGTTTTCTCCATTTAAACAAAAAAAGCAACAAAGCAACAACCACAAACCTGGGCCTTGTGATATGCACTTGCTATCTCAGGGAAAATCTCTAGGACTTACTAGCCTGTCAGCTGAGCTTACTTTGGATAGTTTTAACCCGAGACCATCCCTATTTCTAAGAACATAGTAGAGAGCTCCTCGGAAATGACCCTAATATTGTATTATAGCTCCAAACCACAAGCACACATATACACACATACAGTTACACAGATGGGCAGAGAGACACTGAGAAAGAGAGAGAGAGACAGAGAGAGACAGAGGGACAGAGGGACAGAGGGACAGAGAGGCTCAGACATAGAGAGAAAGAGAGGGTGGGGAGAAGAATAGAAGAAGAGAAAAAGAAGTATGAAGAGGAGGAGGAGGAGAAGGAGGAGAAGAAAAAGAAGGTAGGAAATAGATAATTGGTTGATATTGAAAAGTGGAAAGAATAAAGTTCACTGTTATATGGTGGTTTAGAACACAAAACAAGCATATGGAAAGATGCCACTAAGCTATCATTTCATGAAGAAAAGTGGTCATAAGAGAAGGCTTTGTGAAGTTTTTCCTGAAACTGTATGCATGTCTTGAGATAGACAACTTAGAAAAAGCACAACAGAGACTTTTCCTGACACTTTATTGCTACTTTCCCCTCTCTTGTCAAAATTTCACTATTAAAAATGAACTTCTGCACACTTCTAAAATGCATGGTCTTATGCTGTTAGCAAAACAGGAGTATCCTAATCCTATCTTTAAAATTGGGAGCATATATGATATTAAATCAATTTTTCAAAGATAAAATCATAGATGATGAATGATCAGAGGAAGCTTGTAAAAGTTTTCAAAGTTATCAAAGGTTTGTCATTATGGGAGGCAATATGGTTGATCAACTGGTTGGGAGAAAGATCATGGGAATAGGTCTGAAATGGTGCTTGCTCATGGCACTCAGCAGAACTGTGCCTCACTCTTTCAATAGGGTTCTGTATAATAAAACAGGATATCTGTTGTGTTAAATATATTTTATCTATTGTAAAGGTGTCATCAATCAGTAAATACCACATTCAATCTCCAAGCCTTAAAAAGGAACATTAATTAGTTAATTAATAAAAGAAACAAAATGAAATGAAACAAGTACTCCAGTTAATTCAACTTCTTCTTTATACCACTGCCAAACTCTGGACAGCACATTCCTTTCAGGAAAACACCAAATGGATATGTGTTGTTCTGCTTTCTCATTTAACAGTAAATGAATATAGGCCTTGGAAGAATTGGTGTTTAATTAAGGTTTTTAAAATGCATATTTTTATACACTAAGCTCTGATTATGGACCATCCACAATTTCCCCAAGATCTTCTCCACTATGCCACCCACCCGAAACTGTACCCCCCTCTCGATTTCTCTCTCTCTCATTAGAATACAGACACCTTAAAAATAAATAAATAAGATGAATAAACAAAACAAAAACAAACCAACAAAAAATAGTCCAGGATATACAAACAGAAGAAAAAAAAACCAAAGAAACAGCAGATTAAGCATATATAGAGGCAGAGACAAACATGTTCACAAACACACAGAAATCCCATAAAAATCAAAACCTAAAAACAGAACATGAGGCCAAAACCTGTAAGATAATAAAAATAATGATAGTAAAAAGCCCTGATAAGGCATTATGGGAAAACTAAATTTTCATTTATTAGAGTTTATCACTTGGAAAATCTTCTGCGTTAGTGTTGGATGTTTGTGTATCTTTCTCATCTTAGCCCAAGAGCCCACCTAGCCCAGTACTGTGCGAACCCTGTGTATACTGTCATAGTCTCTATGAGTTCATATGTACATAGGTCTTTCTATATTTAAAAATCTTGTTTCCTTGGTATTTTCCATCCTTTCTGTCTCAGTTGCCTAGAATTAGCAAGCTCTGGAATTCAAATGAGAGATTATTCAATGTAAAAGGTGGAAAGTAATCAAGGAAGACACTTTGAATCAACTTCTAGCATCTGCATACATGCAAACATATCCCCACCTAAGCAAACATATGTATGCACAAAACATACTATATATACATAGACACATACGAAAATACACATGAGTACATACACAATGTACACATACATTCATAGGCATAAAAGGCTAGTATTTACAATGTTTTTATGTGTTTAAAAGTATTCAGCTTATTAAATTCTGATGTAAAGACTGTGAAATATGTTATACTATTCTCTTTATTTTATGTAGAAAGAAATAGAAGCTGTACAATGTTCTCATGTTTACTCATTGTTATGATTTGAATGGGAGTGGAGCACAGGTTCATATAGTGCTTGCTTCCCAGTTGGTGAAACTGTTTGATAGCAATGTGACTTTGTTAGATGAGGTGTGGAGGTGTCTTACTGGGTATGACTTTGAGGTTTCAAAAAACTCAAGCCACTGCCAGTTAGCAAATCCACCCCATGCTTATTGACCCAGACGTGAGCTCTCAGCTGTCCCTTCACCCCACCATCCTGGACTCTAACCCTCTGAAACTGGAAGCCTAATTAAATGCTTTCTTTAAAAAAATATTTGTCTTCTCTTCTCCACGATTCCTTGAGGCCCAAGGGAAGGGATTTGATAGATGTATTTCATTTAGGATTGAATGTCCCAAGTTCTCTCACTCTGTACTTTCTCTAGCTCTGGGTCTCCAATATATTTCCATATGCCAAAAGAGGAAGCTTCTATGGTGATGCCTGGTCTAGATGCTGATCTATGTGTCAATAAGTAGGCTAAACATATATAACTACAGAACTTAGGTAGACAGTAAGGAATAGGTTAAAGGATGAATTTTCCTAGAAAGGAGAAATTGAATAGTGCCGGGAACCAATGGGTTTACAGCTTTCTTTCTTTCTTTTTTTTTTTTAAATATTTATTTATTTATTATATGTAAGTACACTGTAGCTGTCGTCAGACACCCCAGAAGAGGGCATCAGACCTCGTTACAGATAGTTGTTAGCCACCATGTGGTTGCTGGGATTTGAACTCAGGACCTTCGGAAGAGCAGTCAGTGCTCTTAACCGCTGAGCCATCTCTCCAGCCCCTACAGCTTTCTTATTAGCCTGGGAGAAACCATTTTTGTCGAAGTTACCCTTGCAGGTAAATGTAGGCCTGAGTTTCAGGTTCCTGAGAATCAGACTTTTGTTCAGGTTCTGTCTCCTAGGAGATGGATCCTTTCCCAGGTCAGGGTGACCCCTTTTCGGTTAGGAACCTGTACTCCTTGGGTTTTCCCCATCCCTATAGCATTGTCTAAAGCCCAATTACATTGTTTTAGAGTCCTTCTACATTGTTTAAGATTCTGTATACTTCCTTCTCCTTGTACCTTATAAAAGCTTGGAAATAAAGTTAATCTTTGGAGCTTGATCAGACATCCTGTCTTGCTCCCAGGTATCTCTGTCTCTTGTTTCATCAACTGTCAGTCCCCTCCTTAGGTCTACGTTGACTGACCTCATGGGCCGGGGCAGAATAGATACTACAGATAGAATTGGGGGTGATACTGGAATCTGGAATAGGATCAAATGGGGAAGGGAAGAAAAGAAAGGAAGGGGATGAGGAAAGCAATAGGGGGATGGTCAACCAAAACTCAACGCCATTTGGCAGGTTAGAAGGAAGCCTAATACAGTGGAAATTTCCTAAAATATATACATATATGAAGATGATGAAGTTTTGTTCTTACTAATTGATATGTCTTTGTTTGCAAAACATACAGTTTCAATGACAGAAACAAAAGGTGTATACATGATGATCTGATATACTAATCTGCTTAAATTACTGAGCAGCACAATCAAGTTAATCTGGTTAGTGGAACATGTTACTACCATTTTCCAGATAGGTTGGTACATACCATTTTTCTTGGAATGCAACTCTATGATTCCACATACTGTAATTTTAGATTTTTACAAATATATGACATGTAAAACTGTAGAAATAGAGAAACTACATTTGTTGATTGTACATTTATGTATCAAAAATGAGGAATGATCAAGCCAGAACAATGTCCCTCCTGAGTCTGAGTCTGAGTGCCAAGAGTACTAATGACAAAGGATAGAAGATAGTAACATCTTAGCTCTAAAAGAGAGAGATGATTCCCCATTTCTTCTTTCTTTGCTGTGTTTTTTACCATCAATGCATTAGATAATGACCAAATCACAAATGAGGACAAATCTTTCCCATGTCTACTGATCAAAATTTTAATCTCCATGAAAGAACTCTCACAGACATATCCAGCAGTATTTTCCAGTTATCTGAAAATATCACAGCCCACCCAGCTTGATGGTTATATTACCACAGTCATCACAGACTCTTTGGTATGAGCAAAACTGTAAGGAAAGGTAAGTAGCAGCAACTGTGAGTCACCTGTTTAATTTTCATACTGCACTGTTCTTGTTCCTTGCTTGGTCCCAAATATACCAGCAACATATTTTACTAAAATGGTGTTTTATCTATGGTCATGACTATACCGCATTTGGATAGCATTTCAAGAGATAAGAAATATTGTTAATGATACTCTAAAAATCCCCTTTTATAACTACTAAATGAAGATGGATTGACAGTATTCTAATTGCAAAGTGGGAGGAAGACGGCATGAAAAAGGACTGCTATTGTGGATTTTATTCACCAGAATGGCTTCAAATATATGATATAATTTTTTCATTTTAAAATTATGTGTATATGTATATGACTGTAGGTACTCAATAAATCAAAAAATAAGTTGCAAAGTACTTTGATCTCATTTTCAATGTAAGCAACTGTACCTCAACTAATATCACTACTGTCTTTGGGGCACCATTTTATCTAATCATAAATGTCTGTTGTATATAGTAGCATCGTTCAAGAGGGAAACTCTACTCTACCTTGGAATCAGCCAGCTCAAGTGACTCCAGCATTTTTGTTCATGGTAGTAATTTACACAAAGTGCAAAAGCTTTCATTTGACTTTATGCAACTGTTATTATACTCTGATTCTGGTTCATGAACCCACAGGTACAGAGATGGTTGCATTTGCAAGTGTGTGTGAATCTTGAAATAAATGACCCCAAGTGATACATAATAGATATATATACCATAGTGTCACATTTGTTTGATTATTCTGCCTCAATGTCTTTCTTAGACTACCCAGTTACTCATAAAAGAAAGGCTATCTTACAACTAATGTTACAAAATAATTAGATTTGTCATGATAAATATTTGTAAATGACTGATCATAGTATGAAATGTGGAGTCATGGTTCTTATTCATTCTAGGCAAACAACCATAGATCTACATCCCTGTTTAAATTTCTAAATTTTTATTTAGAAGTTGTCAAATCTGGCCTTAAAACTCACTCTGTAGCCTAGGCATGCCTTGAAATGGCCATCCTTCTGACTAAGCTCCCTGAGTAGCTAGCATTACAAGGCTGTATCTGCAAATCTGACTTATGTAATTGTTACCTGGGTTTTCCTAAACAGTACAAGAAGGCATGGAGATAAACAACTCCAGAGATATTTTAGGGAACAATATCTGCCGTATTGAAGATGAGCAAACACTTTTTTTGGTGGAAGCCTATCCCTATGGTTAGCATATTATCTCTAACTGAATAATAAGTGTTTATATTTACTATTATATATGGATAATGTTCATTAAAGTAGACATAGAGAGTACAGACTCATCAGTAGGCCAGCTGCTAGCTACTTATGATACCTCGGAAATTCAGTGTTCTTACTTTTGGAGAATGATACGCATGCGTCTTATTTTGAATCATAGTGTGACAACATAGGCTGGCCCACAGATCATGCCTGCATTTTTCCTACATATTTAAATATAACTTTCATATGGAACTGTTTAGGAAAGGAGTGTTATGAGACCTGCCACCATCAGACCCTTGTATTTACTTTCAGGGATGGAGGAATTTGTTTTAAAAATATAATTTAGCAGTACTAAGAATACTGAAGAATTCTACTTGTCCTTATTTATTTATTTATTTATTTATTTATTTATTTATTTATTTATATTATTAAATGAGCTCATCACCAGTCCAAAAAAATCAAAAGCAATACTCTCATTGATATTTATATATTTGATTGTTATGTAGAAATGAAATTCCCTTGATATCATTTTATAAGTACTGATTCGGCAGAATGCAGTAATTTAGGTTTCATTTCTATTTCAGGCCACATAATGTGCTGAAATTGCATTATGTAGAAATACAGTTCATTTAAGTAAAAGTTTCCTAGGAAAGCAAAATAATCTGCATTAGCCACTAAATTTCATCCCTGCTAAAGTAATGCATTACTTAATCTTCAAATAAATTTAGAATAGCAACCATTAGAGTTAAATACTTTATAGAAAAGAATGTAGTTTCATATATAATAGAAATTTCCACCAGTTTTTCATGAATGCATAAAGCAACATTTTCAGCGCAGATATCAGTCTTAATGTACCAAATTAGCCAAGACATCATCCTTCCTCCAACTATAGTCACGTCATGCCACGGTTGTATACAATCACCATATTTCACTCATTTGCCTCCTTTTGGAGAAAGAAACTGTTTCAAGTTCTCAATATACGCAATATTACCAAGAAAGTCATTTCAAAATATCTTCATTCACAATATATTACATCTTTCATCTCTCTTGACTTCTTATGTCCATCCCTAAACTCTGTGCCCTAAAGAGCCAAATTGAACGACTAATAGTGTTACATTGAAGAGAAAATGCAAAATCGTGCCTCCAAAAGGAACTCCACCCTCATATACTCATATATGTGTGTGTGTGTATATATAAAGTGTCTTCATTTGTTTTCATTTTTCCATTAGATGAATTGTATAGCTTTCAAATTAAATGACCACATAACTTCTAAGGTAGTACACATCTTAAAATTTGATAGTACATGATTGGGAAAATGAAAGGCTAAATAAGCTTGCATCTAAAGAAAATAGAAAAGATACAATGAATATATATATATATATATATATATATATATATATATATATATATAATATATTTGACTGTTCTTTTATAGACTATTGACTGTACAATTTCCAGAAGAAAGACAAAAAGGAAGGCAGATCCCATTAGATACCTGTTACTATGGCAGTAAGAGGAGAAAAAAAAAATGTTGCATCTCCTCACTGAAATGGTGAGGACTGTGGCTACTCTCCTTACATGCTCATTTTGTTCTGTTCAGATGTTTCCTGTAGCCAGAAAAATATAACTGCCTCTCAATAGCCAAAAACAGTATGGTTATTGTAAATTACCAGGCTAAGCATTTTCCTTCAAAGATATTTTTAAGATAAAGCAGGTAATATGTAAGACTAATAAGAAATAAGGAGAAATTAGCCTGCCTTTATCTAAGCTATATCTTCACTCTTCAGCATCATGGAAATAGATGGTTTCTATACTTTCTTGGTAAGAAGACCCTGCTGGGCTGTAAATTCTGAAGTTAGTGTATTATCTCTCCCAAATAACCAGGATCAAGTCATTATAAATAAGCAAGATAGAAACATGGATACTTCTGCATCTGTTCTGAATGACTTTTACATTTTCTTGGAACTATTCTTTTTTTCTTCATGAACCTAGTGAGAGTTGGTCTTTCTCTGTTTTACAGCTGAAAACATATTCATGCAGCATGGTTTGATAAATTTCTTATTTTAAAATAGACAGATCCTGTTCTGGTCTACCTAAATAGAAGTGATGTAATAACTTGAAATGTGTGAGGGGCATTGTGTTTGATAGTATGAAGGATTAATTGTGGAGATGTATAATAAAACATAAATATATTTTAGTCCAAAAGTAACTGCATCATTTAATTTCATTTTTATAAGACAGCTATTATGCTAGGTTTTTAAAAATGACAAAACATGTTCCATTCCATGGCATTAATATGAGAAAATGAATAGATAAAAGTAAAATAAGTTTATTATGATACATAACTACTTGTTTTTTTCTATTTTTCCCTCTTTCTTTGGAGAAGAAAATTATTGTGGCATGTATTTGATCCTTGCACATTGTATACATACATCAAATTGTCAGAGTTTATGCCATAAAGAAAAACAAAATTGTATCAATTAAAATTAGAGTTTCAAAGTAATATTTGATTAGAATATCACCTTTTAATTATTTTACAAATTTTTGCTCCTTATTGTTTATGATATTTATAGATTAAAAATAAGTTTCATAAATGTGAGAAAGAAAACTGAGAAGAAGAAACATAGTGAATAAATCTTGGCTTAAGAAACTTGGAATACCAAATAAATACAAAACAGGCTATCATTTCTTGGCACTTCATAAGTTTCAAACAAATTATTAAGTACTGCTATTTATTTTATTGTTTAATTGAATATAGATTTTTTCACAAACTGTATTCTGATCATAGTTTCACATAGCCTGTACTTTGTGCTCTTTTATAAAAATGTATTTATTTAGTTTTTACTTATTCACTATACATCTCTCCACATTCCAGGTCACCCCCTCTCACAATCCTTTGCCCCATTCTCACCTCTTATTCTCCACTGAGGGTCTGGCTCCCCTGGGTATCCCTACAACTCTGGCATATCAAGTCTGAGAGGCTAGGCACTTCTTCTCCCACTGAAGCAGACAAGGCAGCACAGCTAGAAAAACATAGCCTGAAGTCATGTGGTCCTGGGCATTTTTTGGTTAGGAGACTTTTAATGACTGCTTCTATTTCTTTAGGCATTATGAGGTACATGTTCAACTGGTGGTCTACATGCAGAAGAATGAAAATTGATCCATTCCTATCCCCCTGTACAAAGCTCAAGTCCAAGTGGATCAAGGACCTCCACATAAAACTAGATACACTGAATCTAATAGAAGAGAAAGTGGGAAAAAGTCTGAACACATGGGCACAGGGGAAAAGTTCCTGAACAGAACACCAATGGCTTATGCTCTAAGATCAAGAATCGACAAATGAGGCCTCATGAAACTGCAAAGCTTCTGTAAGGCAAAGGACACTGTACATAGGACAAAACGGCAACCAACAGAAAAGATCAAAAACTCAGGAGATAGCAGATGCTGGCAAGGATATGGAGAAAGAGGAACACTCCTCCATTGTTGGTAGGATTGCAAACTGGTACAACCACTCTGGAAATCAGTTTGGCAGACCCTCAGAAAAATGGACATAATATTACCTGAGGACCCAACTATACCTCTCCTGGGCATATACCCAGAAGATGCTCCAACATGTAATAAAGACACATGCTCCACTATGTTCACAGCAGCAATATGTATAATAGCCAGAAGCTGGAAACAACCCAGATGTCCCTCATCAGAGGAATGGATACAGAAAATGTGGTACATTTACACAATGGAATACTACTCAGCTATTAAAAACACTGACTTCATGAAATTCGCAGTGAAATGGATGGAACTTGAAAATATCATCCTGAGCGAGTTGACTCAGTCACAAATAAATGAACATGGTATATACTCACTGATAAGTGGGTATTAGCCCAAAAGTTCGGAATACCCAAAATTCACTTCATAGCAACCGTTAGGCTGAGCATGAGGTCCCAGATGGAGGAGTTGGAGAAATGACTGAAGGAGCTGAGGGACTTTGCAGCCCCATGGAGGAGGCAACAGTGTGAACTGGCCTGAACCCCCCTGATGTTCCTGGAGACAGAATCACCAATCAAAGAATACATATGGAGGGACACATGGTGCTGGCCACATATGTGGCAGAGGAGGGACTTGTTATCCATCGGGGGAGGAGAGGCCCTTGGGCCTGAGGGTGTTAGGTGCCCCAGTATAGGGGAATGATAAGGAGGGAAGATGAGTGAGGGTGGGTGGGTGGGGGGAATACCCTCATAAAGTCAGGGGAGGGGAAGGGGAAGGGGAAGGGATAGGGTGTTCCAAAGGGGAAACCTGGAAATGGGAAGGATTTGAAATGTAAATAAAGTATAAAAAACAAAAACAAAGACATATCCAATGGACAAGCAATTGCTTTAAGGATAGCCCTGGCTCCAAGTTGTTCAGAACTCTCATGGAGAAAGAGTTGCACATCTGCCCATATATGTTTTTTGGTTGGTGGTTCATTCTCTGAGACCTCCAAGGGTTCAGGTTATGACTTTGTTGGTCTCTGGTGAGGATGTGGAGCAAGGGGAATGTTCCATTGTTGGTGGGAGTATAACTTGCACAACCACGTTGGAAATCAGTTTGTTGATTTCTCAGAAAACTGGGAAAAGTTATACCTCAAGACATAGCTATACCACTCCTGGGCATATATTCAAAAGATGCTATATGATCCCACAAAGACAACTGATCAACTATGTTCATAGTAAATTAATTCGTAATAGCCAGAAATAGGAAACAACCTAGATGTCTCTCAACTGAAGAATGAATAAAGATGTGGTACATCTATGCAATAAAATAATATTCAGCTATTATAAACAAATACATCATGAATTTTGTAGGCAAATAAATGGTACTTGACAGAATCATTCTGAGTAAGGTAACCCAATCCAAAAAGGGAATGAATGGTATATTAGCCATAAAATACAGAATGCCCATGCTACAGTCCACAGACCCAAAGAAGCTAAACAAGAAAGCAGGTATAAGTGAGGATGCTGGAACCTCTCTTAAAAGGGGGGATAAAATATCCTACCTTTTCTAATGAGAGCCAAAAAGGGAGTAGATCCAGATAACAGGGGAGGTAGAACACTGGGGAAAATATACCCATGGCATGCTTTAATCAGTGTCCATCTGAAACCTTTAAAGGGCCAAGAAGATGATAAAAAATATAATTAATTGGGTGAATCTACCAAGCGCATAGTCATATAATCAAGTTAGTTAGTTACAAACAGCTTTCTGGACTCACTATCTCAAAGGGTAAGTTTGAGAGTAATCAAACAAAATTACAACTTCAACCTCTGTCTTTCACACAGATGCAAATAAGTATGAACAACCATGAGTACACTTGTGCCCACACATCCACACACAAATAAAGCTACTTTAAAAACTTTGGATGAGTTAGAACAGGATACAATGGAGGATGAAAGAAATATTATTATTCAGATAATACAGAATAAGCATCTTAATTTTGGAAAGGCACTAAGTACTGAGGACTGTGGCTGGAATTCTTGATTAAACAAGACAGGTAAAAGATTCTAAGAGGTCTCTAAGCTTTCCAAGTACCTGACAGCCAAAAACTGAATATAACATTAAGAACAAAGAATAAATTGTATGTGTATCTGATAATAATAGTATTGGTAAACCCCTTTAGTATGTTCAGATAGGAATGCATTGTAAAAACTGGAGATCATGAGATTAAGTAAAAAAGATGTATGAAAAAATCTATGTAAGAAATATATATATATATATTTTAAAATATTAAATTGTATGAATAATGGTGACTACTCTGAAATGGAGACAGAGAAGCATGAGATTCTCCGAATGTTAATATTTGATGATTTAATAAAGAAGCAAATTTAATATAGAGACTAACAGATACAGAACATTTATAGGAATTAGATGAAGCGAATGACTGTACTGTGGCTGTTGCTGCTGTTGATTTTCATATGTTTGGAAGATAAGTGTTTACCAAGAAATTTCAGCCAAGAGAGTGTAAAGCAGCTTAGGTGGCTTCATATTCTCCCACGTCATGTAGGGTCTGTACCTATAGTTCTTTGGAGAAAGAACATGTTTAAGTTTCAACTCTGTCTCTGCCAGATCATCTTCATCAGCGCTCATGCATTTGGTTTCACCCACCAAGCCCCCTCTTACACTGAATATACATGTGGATATATATATATATATATATATATATATATATATATATATATATACATAATATATATATATACACACTCAGTGAAAAAACATCCTTGATGTCCAATAGAAGTATTCACAGTTCTGTGCTTCTCAAGAATCCACAAATGACTTATCTATAAACAATAGGCTTAGCATCCTTAAGAGGTCACTTCAGCACACTATGAGTTGATTCTACTATGAGTTATTTTGTCCCCAGTGATTAACTGATGGTGTCCTCTGTAAAGTTATATAACTAGTCTTGATAATATATATATACCTATTGAAACTCTTCTCTGTTGTGAATTTTTGTGAAATGTACATTATTGATAAACGTAACTATCGATCACTACATTTAACTGAATGTGAGCTTTTACATAAATTTATTGCTTGGTTTTTGTTCCAGTCATTCAAATTTAATCACTTTGAATACCATTAAACTACCAGAAAAGACCATTAAGTGGTTGACGGGCACAGATTAATTTGCCTTAAAAATAAAGATTAGAGTGCAGGGTTTTGCTTTAAATTTTTATTAAAAATGTAATTACTGAGGTTTTTTTTTTAATTTTTTTATTTTTGATACTTTATTTACATTTCCAATGTTTCTCCTTTTCTGGGTCTCCTCTTTGGAAACACCCTAACCCCTCCCCATCCCCGCCTCTATGAGGGAATTCCACCT
>CM052711.1:47998398-48046940 GCA_028551405.1 Uromys caudimaculatus
CTCCTTCAGACCTTCCTCCAACGCCTCCATCTGGGACCTCACTCTCAGTCCAGGGGTTACTGTTAAGTGAAACTTGGGCATTCTGAACTTTTGGGCTAATATCCGCTTATCAGTGAGTACATACCGTGTTCCTTCTTTTGTGACTGAGTTACCTCGTACTGAGTTATTTTTAAAAAGTTATTTACAAATTGGCCTTTAGTATTTCAAATCTGAAATACTCAAGTTACAGATTGCAACAAAAATAACATTGATATAAACATACAAATAATATATTTTAGGTAATTTATTATGACTAGAAAGAATAAGAGCACAATTTTTTAAAAAATATACATAACTAATTCTATTTAACCCATATAAGATATAGTATTACAATCTTCTGTGGGGCAGTGATCTGTGACAGGCAATCTGGCACCTGGTTGAGCACAGGCATAAAATCTGGGCAACCCAGTGGAACAGTCCACAAGGGACAGCTAAACTTTATGCCAATGCTCCGGGAAGGCTTTTGATCTGTTCATGTCAAGTACCAACCCTCCTCTGGTAGAGGCGTGGCCACACAGCCCCAAGCCATCCCCATTTTAATGAGACTAGAGGCATAGCCACGCCCCTTTCCAATTACTATATCTGCCTTGCCTCTCCCAGAAAGGTAGGGGTACAATTTCGTCCAAGCCACTCCACAGGCTGAAAATAAACGTCTTAGAATTATGGACTGTCTCTTCATCTGGACCCGCCTTGGGAAGCAAGGGATCCGGTCCTTGATTAAGGAGCCATCTTGGCAGGAACCCCAGCTGCGCTCAGGCTAGCCTGTCTGCAGCACCCTGCAGTGACTGCAGTGCCCCGGGCTAGAGAGCCCATGGAGACAGCAGCCTTGCATCCCAAGAATGGCCCCCTCCCCCACCCACGGGCAGGGCTTGCAAAGGCTTCCCACAGCCCCCACCTGCCTGTGGAACTGTGTGGCTACAGCCATTTCCCACATGTCTCCTGTCCCACCCAGAGCCACAGAGCCTGGGATAGACATGTGGGGTTTTTTCCCCCGCACCAGGTTTGTTCCCACAATCTTCAGTTAAAAGTGAATAAACTGAGGACAAAATAAATGTATACTTTACCAATTTTAAAAAGTGATTTTCACTTAAACTCAGGTACACAGATATTAGCTTCCACATAGTTAATGTACTTGAAACAACTAAGAAGGAAATTCTGCATTTCAGTGTGAGGCAAAGTAAAATCGGTTTTCACAAGTAATTTATGTGCACAAATTTGGAATGTATCAGGAAAAAAGACTATAAACCCCACCACTTAAAAATTTAATAGATTATCTGTATTAGAGTCTCTGTTTATAGAAAAGCAGTGGGTTAAACCCAAATTACCTTTGGCTGACTTTTTGTTTCATCATAATAGATTCTATCTATTTTATGTTTTAGATGTTTTATTAATACAATCCACTTGTTAGATGATGACAGCTGCAAGAAATATTTAGACGGCAAATAGCAAGGGTTCCAAGTATCACAGCAATTATATGATATTATTAAGGATGTTAAAATGCATACAAGATAAAAATAAACAAATAAAATCTAAGA
The DNA here is from genome assembly GCA_028551405.1 of Uromys caudimaculatus. Lineage (NCBI taxonomy): Eukaryota > Metazoa > Chordata > Mammalia > Rodentia > Muridae > Uromys > Uromys caudimaculatus. Next base: position 47,999,973 of record CM052711.1, read on the forward strand.
ATCTTTTTTAACATTGTTGTGAAGAAGACGATCTTAATTCCCTACTTAAATTCAATAGGCATCCACGTCCCAATAAATAAACCCATGCTCATGCTCATGCATGCAATGCCAATTAAATTCAGTGTGGTATTTTTATATTATTATTATTTTTATTGGATATTTTGTTTATTTATATTTTAAGTGTTATCCCCCTTGGTTTATTTTTAAATGGTACTAAAGTTTGAGAGGAACACATTGTGAAGAAAGTGGTTTCCAGATGAAGTGAGAGGGGTAAAAGAGATGATAATTTGGAATGGATATGTCCAAAATACATGATACACATGTATGAAATTATTTATGCTTTTAATCAGGATTTACAAATAAGGTACAACACCTTTAAATTAGGAATCAAAGTCTGTCTTCCCATGGAATTCTAATATCAGCTTCTTTTGTTATGTTATTCTTTAAAAATAAATGCATTGTCTCATTTAAAGGAACATTGAACACCTTTCTACCAACACAAAACTGTCTCTTCTCTTCCAAATCCACTGGAGGTTATTATGCTGACATGGCTGTTTCCCTTGTCCTTTTAATAATTTCATTATATAAATAGTTTAACTACAGAAGTTCTAGTTCATTGGTCATTAGTGTTAGTGCTGCTTAAGTGACTTGTGTTTCCAGACCAGTGAGTAGAATTGCTAACTCTGCTCTGCTCAAGCCAAGTTGTCCATCAAAATAACTTGCATTTCCTGAAAATCTTTCTTTTCAAACTCCCTTTTGTCCTCACAGTTTTTTTTAAAAGAATAAAGGCGCTTCCGGTGATCACAATATATCAGACTATTGCTCTACCAGTGGAGAAGATTGTTAGATGTGATAGCATTAGCAGGTTAAACTTTAAATATCTTCTAATATTAACAGACGGATATCCTTATTATTGTAATATGAATAGACTCAATTAATTTGAGAACAAAATTAAGATAGTATTGATAATGAAACATTAATGCCATGTTGGAATTTTTCTGGTTTTATAAATGAAAGATTCATTTTCTAATATTAAATTTTTACAGCTGAGTTATAGACTTAAGTCATTTTTATAGCATTGAGATTTAGGAACATAAAGAACAGTTCAGGTAAAGTATGTGGATAAGTACCATTGATTTTTAAAGGGTTGGTTGAACAAATTGTATTCAAATGTTTTTGTTTTTTTTATTTTACTTTATTTTAGTTTTTTGATACATTATTTACATTTCAAATATTTCCCCCTTTCCAGGTCTCCACTTTGGAAATTCTCTATTCCCTCCCCCCGTCCCCTGCCTCTATGAGGGTATTCCCCCACCCATCCACCCACTCCTATCTACCCACCTTGATATTCCCCTGTACTGGGGCCTCTAACACCCTCAGGCCCAAGGGCCTCTACTCCACCTGATGGCCAACAAGGTCCTCCTCTGCCACATATGTGGTCCGAACCATGGGTTCCTCAATGTGTATTCTTTGGTTGGTGGTTCAGCCTCTAGGAGCACCAGGGGTCAGGTAAGTTGACACTGTTGCTCCCTCCATGGGCACCAAACTCCCTCAACTCCTTCAGTCCCTTCTCCAACTCCTCCATCTGGGACCTCACACTCAGTAGAGTGACTACTGTAAAGTGAAACTTGGGTATTTCGAACTTTTGGGCTAATATTCACTTATCAGTGAGTACATACCATGTTCGTTCTTTTGTGACCCAGTTACCTCACTCAGGATGATATTTTCAAGTTCCATCCATTTGCCTGTGAATTTCATGAAGTCAGTGTTCTTAATAGATGAGTAGTAATCCATTGTGTAAATGTACCACATTTTCTGTATCTCTCTGAGAGACATCTGGGTTGTTTCCAGCTTCTGACTATTATAAATATGGCTGCTATGAACATAGTGGAGCATATGTCTTTATTACATGTTGGAGCATCTTCTGGGTATATGCCCAGGAGAGGTATAGCTGGGTCCTTAGGTAGTATTATGTCCATTTTTCTGAGGTTCCGCCAAACTGATTTCCATACTGGTTGTACCAGCTTGCAATCCCACCAACAATGGAGGAGTGTTCCTCTTTCTCCATATCCTTGCCTGCCTCTGCTGTCACCTGAGTTTTTGATCTTAGCCATTCTGACTGGTGTGAGGTGGAATCTCAGAGTTGTTTTGATTTGCATTTCCCTAATGACTAAGAATATTGAACATTTCTTTAGGTGCTTCTCAGCCCTATGAATTTCCTCAGTTGGGAATTCTCCGTTTAGCTCTGTTCCCCATTTTTTGATAGGGTTATTTGGTTCTCTGGAGTCTAACTTCTTGAGTTCTTTGTATATATTGGATATTAGCCCTCTATCGGACATAGGATTGATTAAGATCTTTTCCCAATCTGTTGGTTGCCATTTTGTCCTATTAACAGTGTCCTTTGCCTTACAGAGCCTTGCAATTTCATGAGGTCCAATTTGTCAATTCTTGATCTTAGAGCATAAGCCATTGGTGTTCTGTTCAGGAACTTTTCCTCTGTACCCATGTGTTCGAGAATTTTCCCCACTTTCTCTTTTAATAGATTCAGTGTATCTAGTTTTATGTGGAGGTCCTTGATCCACTTGGACTTGAGCTTTGTACAGGGAGAAAGGAATGGATCAATTTGCATTCTTCTACACGTAGACCACCAGTTGAGCCAGCACCATTTGTTGAAAATGCTGTCTTTTTTCCACTGGGTGGTTATTGTATTCAATTTAATTCTAAAGGGTGATGCACTTTTAAGGGAGATAACTTTATTGTGTTAATTCAAACAAAGGTACCAGATACAGATGTAATCGTTTTTATGAAAAGGAAAAGTTTACAGGTGTCACTAGTACAAATGAACTGTTAATAGTTTAAAAATATTTGATCCAAACCATTATCTAAGGGTGCTTCAATTTGGTTACATGAATATAACCAAAATGGTTAATCATGAATTCTTAAGAAGTCAAATTCTTTAGTGATAGTTTTTAGTTATTCAAGATGCAAAACAGAAGAGTGACTTTAATTAATAATTTTAAGTTTGGGATAGTATAAATGCACAATGACTTTTAATAACGTATTTTCAGAATTGTCATTCATATTTATCACTTTAACTTGTGGTATGTATTGTAGAAAAACTCTAAGAATAATACACTGTTCTCCTCTGCTAATAAAACTAAAGTCCCACAAAAGAGTTTTACTCCCCCAGAGAGCAAAGAGCTGTGTAATATTTATAAGTATTTGTAGTTCTACCAGGTCTTTCTGACAATACTTGTCTTCTAAAGCCTAAAACAAGACCCACTCAAACAGTCTCTGTGGATTAGATGCATATGAGTGTGTGGGAAAAATGCAATGAAAGCAACTATTAACTTATATTGCAAACTGTATAGGCTACTCACTACTCACACTCACTATTTCCACGCCCAGTAGACTTCTACAAAGAAGTACTCTTCAGGTTTGAGCCCTTTGATAGATGGCTGAATGAAGAAAGCTCTAGCCTAATCACTGTATTTGTGTATATAGCAATGGAAACTTTAGGAGCTGAAGCCTAGGTGGTGGAAATAGGTCTCTGGAAGCTTGTTCAGAAAGGGTGTCTTATTGTCTCTGTCCAAAATGTATTCTCTCTCATTAACTCACTCTCATGTTCTCTCTCCCTCTATCCTTTCCTGGCTATCTTGATGTGAGCATCTTGGATCCACTAAGCACTCTCTTATCAAGCTTCTGTGTTTTCTGTTTCAACATAGACCTCAAAAGAAAAGCAGACACAAGTCACTATAGACATAATAAAATTTAATCCAATAGGATGAGTTTGTCACAGTGATATATAAACTAACTACACAACTTTCTTCTATGTAATGAGTAACTAAAAGCTGTAGAGTACATTTTCTGATTCTTAAAGTATTTCCTGTCTATTTTATGGTTTTCATTTTAATGTAGTCATATGCAAATGACTTTCATTAATGTGTTTGTGTGTGTGAGTGTGTGTGTGTAGGGGGGGCAACTTATTGATGAGAAATGGCCTAGCTTACTGAGAGAAGTGGCAACCTTGGACTATTGGACCTGGGTACTATAAGAAAGCAAGCCACGAGGAGCAAGCAAGGAGGAAGCACTCCCTGATGTCCTCTGTAGTAGCTCCTAGTTCCAGGTTTCTGCTGTTATTCAGTTTTTGCTCAAATTCTCTAGATAATGAAATAATCCTTTCCTCTCCATGATGCTTATGATCATGGTGTTGTATCACAATAATAGAAACTCTTAGTAAGATATGTCATCATCACGTGTGTGTGTGTGTGTGTGTGTGTGTGTGTGTATATTTGTAAGTCTGAGTGTAAGAAAGCTATAGGTTTTCAATGGGTATCTTACTTTATCACTCACTCTTTAGTGTACTTTTTGAGAGAGTTTTTTTCCAACATAATATTTTTATTAATTATTTGGGAATTACATACAATGTACACCATCACACTCACTTTCCATTCCTCCCATCTTTGTACCCCTTACCCCCTCAAAAATGCATCAAGTCCAATTTGACTTGAGGATTTATTTATTGGAGCATGGTCAATCTCCCAGTAACCAGTTGCTTAAAGATAACTGAGTCCATTCCCATCTCCCTACCTGAAGTCATCAACTTTGAAGACCTACATACACTTCAGTATCTTTATCACATTTTTAAAATACTCTTCTTTAATGACTTGCCCTCTACACTGTTTTTGGGCACTGTGTAGGGGCCTAGTTTGTCGCAAAATATTTCAATATCTCTTTTTCTCAGTTATGAGTTTGGAGTCGTCCACACCACTGTCACAATAACATCCTTGCCCATAACAGTCAGCATAAACACAGGTCAAACAAACAAACCAACAAACCAAAAACTTAACTTGCAGCACATCAATTGACTCAATTGGCCAGCCAATCGATTAGGAATTCTTCTACCTCTGTTGTTCCAGGTCTGGGATTATAGATATGTACTAGTGTGCCCAAAATTTTATGATAGTGTCAGAGCTTTAACCTCAAATCCACATGCTTAAATGGGTCGCAATTTAATCACTGAGCTATATTACAGATCCTAGTATGAAGTTTTTAAACATCAATGTTATTTTAACATTTAATATATTTGCATAAAATTACATCATTTCTTAAAGATGAAAAAATGCTGAAACTAATTCATATGTATACTTCAAGGTAATTTTCTGTAAAACTTTTGATTTTCATTCATGACTATTATTTTATTTGATGGAGTGTTGAGGAATTTATTAAAAGTCTGTAAATAGAATAGCAGTGTGGGTGTAAAATATAGTATCCTCAATATTCTGCTAAAAGGAGATATTTTCGCCCTTTAAAATGGTTTTAAAAGGAAAAGTCTTACCTTTATTTTAGTTCAAAATTCAGACGATAATAAGTCAGTAAAAATGATGAATCTTTTAAAGTATATCAATATAATTAGTCAATCAACTAAAACTTTAATCTTAGATATAGACATTTGCCTAAATTATTGTTTGAGGGAAATTGATGCATAATCAAAATTATCGATCTAATAATGTTATATAAATAGAGCTATGCACTCATTGGGCCACCAAGCTATTTAAAGCATTTTCTGTTGAACCATCTTGATTTCCTGCGTTGTGTCCTTGAGAGCAGCTGAGACTTATTGGAGTGTAAAAGTGAAATTACCTGGAGCAGAAGGTATTTTTAAACACATGTTTTCCCAAAGAAGGCAGCTGCCCACTGCATGTGTTCTCTGAGCACTGCTGTGCTCAGCAGCTGACTTCCTTTACCTGACATTACCAGGGCAAGAAGAAAACTATAACACATTGGTTTTCTATCTTTTATTAGTGGCAAGGGAGGGAGAGAGAGAGAGAGAGAGAGAGCCACAATTTATTGTTATTGTATTATTTACTATCATCTCACTAATATCAAGAGACTGATATTTGACAGGGTAATTTTTTTTTAATATTGAAAACAAACAGAAGGTACTTGTTTATATGCTCTTAATAACACTTCTATGCTTATTTTTTTTTAGTTTTTTCTAAATGTTAACAGGAAACATTTATTTTATATTAACAGCAGGAAAGAGTTCTCGCTGCAATATTTTCTTTCATTCATTTTTTATTTTTAATACAAACCCATATTACTTATCTGATAATTAAAATTATAATAAGTTTAATTTACCTCAAGTAAATTAATATTTATAATCTTACATGATTCATCTTTTTAATACAGATTTTTAAATAGATTGATTAGCTGTTTATACTTATAAAATGTTAATAAATTCTAATCCTTTGCTTGCATATGTAAACCCATTGCAAAGGAAGCTAACAATAGCAGGGTAAAGCTATTTATTATCATTTATTAAAATCCACCTAAATGTCATACAAATATACTTCAGATTTGGAGCTTTTGAGATCTTTATTGACAGATGTTTGCTGTTGGAACTGTCTTAACATTCCAGTCAAGCAAGTTCTGTCTGAAGTTGAGTGAGAAAACGCAGTTTAGAAATATTCAAAGGACATAACAACTTCCAAATTGGGGTGTCAGACAATTTAGCAGTTGAACAACTAAGGTTGTTTCCTTGCCCTCTGGAAAAATAATTAGAAGACTAAATAGTGTAATTACATACTACTTCCAGATACAAACCAAGAGAAATTTGTACAAAAACACAGAGTACAACTAAAGTCCTTGAAGTGTTTGGTGTTATTTTCCTGCAAGATTTATAATGATTGGTGAATGGCAAGTGAATAATTTTTCCAATAAAGATCTCCTGTTATTAGAAACTCTTGAACTATTTGATTGACCATTGATTTAGACAATGTTTGTTAAGCTGAGAAAGAGCAATCCCATGATCCTCTTCAAAGATATTCACAGTCTGTTCCCAGAACTTGGGAATATATAGCATCAAATCACAGAAAAACTTACTGGGGTTAATACAAGATTAGACTCTATTATATCAGTGAGAACTCTCATCATCAGATGCTTATCAGTGAAAATCAGAAAGCCAGAACCAGAGGGGACAATGTGAAGATGGAATTAGAGACAGAAATTTCATGCATTGAAGACATAGCACAGGACTTTGGCTAGTCACAGCAGCATGCTACCAATGACTTAAAACAAACAAACAAACAAAAAAACCCTAGGGAATCATTCTCTTCAGAAAAACAGAAATGGGACATGGCATTTTGACCACCCAGGCAACTCAACAAAACCTATTTTAGTTCTAAATTTTGTAACAAACACAATTCACAGATGTGAAAAAAAGAATTTTGTCTAAATTGAAAAGTAGTACTGTTTTGAAATTGATCTTTAAGAGTTACTTAAGGATAAGGAAATCCATTCATTGTTATCCAGGTATCTGTGTTTAGTTTGCCTAGGTTAGTGGTAAGATTCATCGACTTCACAATGGTTCACACAAATATAAATAAATATATAAATATAAATAATTAACTATAAATAATATAAATATAGGTACTGAATATACATTCATATTGTTTTTAAATTTTGTGTGGCACACTAATTCATCTATTAAAATTATAATTTTATAGTGATCATACATCCATTTGACAAAATAGGTCACCTCAAATTCTCTAGAAAAATGTGTTTTAGATGAAGGAGATGTACAAATGGTCAGGAAATTGAACAGAGGTGTGCAGCACTGGGGGATGAGGAACTGAGGGTAGCAACCAGAATGTACCAGATGTCAGGAAAGTAAGCCTCCCAGGACCCCACAGGGATGACATTAGCTGAAATACCCTACAAAGGGTAGGAAGAACCTGTCGAGATATATCCAGAGGTTAGGTGTTGCCCCAGGTTGAGGGATGGGGCCACCCACCCATCTACAAAATATTAACCCAGCATTGCTCCTGTCTAAAGTAAATACAGGGACAAAGAGCAGAGCAGAGACTGAAGGAAAGGCCATCCAGAGACTGCCCCACCTGGGAATCCATCCCACATGCAGACTCCAAACCCAGAAACTATTGCAGATGCCAAGATGTGCTTGCTGGCAGGAGCCTGATAATGCTGTTTCCTGAGAGGCTCTGCCAGATCCGGACCAATATAGATGCAGGGACTCACAGCCAACCATCAGATTGAACACAAGGACCCCAACAGAGGTGTTAGGGGAAGGACTGAAGAAGTTGAGGGGGTTTTATCTGGCATCAATGGGAGGGGAGGTCCTTGGTCCTGTGAAGACTTGATGCCCCAGTGTAGAGGAATGCTAAGGGGGTGAGGCTGGAGTGGGTGGGTGAATGGGTGAGTACCCTGTAGAAGCAGAATAAGGGGAGATAGGATAGGGGGTCTGCAGAGGGAAAACTGGGAAAGGGGATAACATTTGAAATGTAAATAAATAAAATATCCAATTAAACAAAAAGATTGATTTGTGTGTGTGTGTATGTGTGTGTGTGTGTGTGTGTATGTGTGTGTGTGTCACATTACTGCATATAATCATATAGTCCAGAAGTGATTGTAGGATCCCTTAGAACTGTAATGACAGGGGTTGGCATGCCACTTGACATGGGTTCTGTGCATGAAATCTGTCCTCTGGATAAAAAATGTGCTTAGCTGCTGAGTGTTTTTTTGTTTGTTTGTTTGTTCGTTTGTTTTTTGTTTCTTGTTTTTTTTTTTGTTGTTGTTGTTGTTGTTTTGTCCTCTAGTAAAACTCTTATGAAAGGAGAGGCAAAGTTTGGTTGATATCTATGGGAGACTTCCCCTTTTCTGAAGAAAAGAGGAAGAGGGTTAGGGAGGACTGGGGAAGACTTGCAGGAGAAGAGGAAGAGGAAACTGTGGTCAGATATAAAGTAAATAAATAAGTTATTAAAAATATTTATCTCTTTGCATAGATACATGATTGATTTTTAGATGACAGTATAATGCTATGTCAGTTTTGCTGAACAATTGTAGTAAATTGTTCCTTAATGTCTCTGTCTTCTCCAGGCATAGGTTTTGACCAGCATGGCCATTCATGGATTTCTTCTTCTGAAGCAGGGCTCAAATACAAACACAATGTGGCTGGTTACCTCCAAAACAGTTCTGCATTATTCACTGGTGTCCAGGTACTATCTGCTAGATTAGTGTTATAAGTGATGGAGTTCATAGTTGACTAAGATTACCAGTGAATTCCTTGTCTAAGCAATCATCACAGCAGCTGCTATGAATATCAAAGTTGCTTCTAGTACAGTTCCTGTTTGATTTCTCTGGATCTTGATACCAAAGTGTGTGGTGCCTTTAGGAATAAAATATTATAATCTAGATTTTGTTAGCAACCAGGAGGACTAGCAAGATTTGATATTACTTTGAGGAGTATTGGGGGCATCCCTGGTCAACAACTCATAAGAAAATATCCTAAACCTGGCAATGGAAAGAACTACTTTGTAGTACTTCACAGTTTGTTGAACTATCACTATCCAGGCATCAAAACAATCCCTTTGTCTTTGTCTCTGTCTGTCTCTCACTTTCTCTTCCTTTTGCATGTGTGTGTGTATGTGTTTGTCTCTAGAGTATAAATGATTTCAAAATAGATATGAATTATTTGACCTGCTCCTCATTTTGTTTATCCTCACTGGCATGTCTCCTATTCAGATCCTCTACCTCCATTCTTTTTTTTATTCTCAAACTCTACATTCAGATTCCCCACATTATAGTATCTCCTCCTTTAAGGCACTCCTCTTCTCCCATATTGATCCATTCCAGTTTTCTGACATCTATACATGTTTCCAGTAAAACACATAAATCTAAATATTTGAAGCTAGGATCTGTATATGAAAGATAACATGAGTCTTCTTTTAGGGCCTGGATTAGCTCACTCAGCCTATTCTTTCTCCACCCCACCTGCAATTTAATAACTTTCCATATAACTGAAAGTGGGTAACATTTGATTGGGATTCATTTGAGACATAGTCAATCACACCATATAAATATAGATAAATAAATGTAATAAAAAGATATAGTCCAAATGTCTATTTAATTCAAAATTCATTTCCACAGAGGGAAATGATGATAATCACAACTTCAGAAATAGAAGTTAGTTCACTCTGCTTTGTAAAATACAAAATTCTATATGAATCATAAGACAGAAATTATTTTATTTTAAAATAAATATTAAGAACAAATATTCATCTGTTTTAAAAGATGAATAAAATCTCTACAATTGTTTGAAAGAATATTTTATTCAATATTAGCAAAATACTTATTTTCAAATGCCAAAATACTTATTTTCAAATACTTATTTCAAAATGTCAGGAAATTGCATGCACCTTTAATTGAATGGAATCACTTAAAATGCTAATCCTTTTCTTGCTACTTTTGTATGTTCTATGTAACAACAACAAAAAAATAGAAAGAAAAAGAGCCAGTACAGTGATACAAATACATTCAGACAACCAGGTTTCACAGCCTAATAGCTGAAAAACTCAGGACAACCAGCTAATCTCTAAGAATAAAGTATCACCAATTATTTTGTATATATTTTAACAGTATCACATAAATTAAGATATAAGGACATTAAAAAGACTTCATACAAATAGAGAATACTTGTAACTGAAATTGAAATCACCTATAACTACTATTAGTGGTTTGTAGCATGACTGAGATATGGCATCATTGTTTTATACAGACAGTCATAAGCTATGGAAAAGTGCGTGGAAATGGTCACTTATTTGAACACCATGTGACATGCAAATTAAGCAAGCATCCCATGACGGACAAGTGTCAATGCTAATTATTCTCGATATTACTTTTTAATGCATCAATATTTCATCTAAGTTACTTTGAAAGGGAAATAGTTCATAAGTTTGATATCACAACACATTGTGACTCCTACAGTGTCAGATGATGGCTTTCAGTTCCAGCTGGGGTGTAGCTATTAAACTGCTGGGCATAAAGTAATTTATGATCATGATTTAAATAGGAAAACAGCAGATAATTGCAGGAGTTCTTTTACCCCATCTGAATAACTCCTCTGTTTAATCTCTCACTAATCTACAATCAATTCTCTTTATTGACTAAAAAGTAGAATGGATAATAATTATACAGATCAAATACTCAAATAGCATTGTTTTGAAATAACAATATCTATACAGGGATGTACAGTTTTGAAAAGCTTTTAGCTAAAAATAGAAGATAAGTCAACACTATCAACCAACCATAGCCCCCAGAGCTCCCAGGTACTAAACCACTAACCAAAGAGTACACATGTAGGAACCCCAGCCACATATGTAGCAGAGGATGGCCTTGTCAGACATCAATGGGAGGAGAGGCCCTTGGTTCTGTGAAGGCTTGAGGCCCCAATGTAGGAGAATGCCAGAGAAGGAGGTGGAAGTGGGTGGGTGGGTGATGGAGCTCCCTCATAGAAACAGGGGGAGGGCAGATGGAATAGGGGGTTTTCAGAGGGGATAACCGAGAGAGTGGATAACATTTGAAATGTAAATAAATAAAATATCTAATAAAAAAAAAAAAGAAAAAGAAGGTAAGTTCTTTTGAGCTGGCCTCTACTTAACAGAAATCAGAGGATGAGGTTTCTTCAAAATGATTATTCTGCAGCCCATCCATAGATGACACTAATGGCTCACATTCATCTTCTCTTTCCACCATAAACCCTTGGTTGCTTTTGATGCACCATGACTTCATTTATTTATAGTTATTGCTGTGATTCAGTTGAAGGTACATGAGATACCTATGGCAAAGAGTAGCTAATTTTTTTGTCTCCATCCTCAAACTGGAGGAGGAATAAGAGAGAAAGAAGAAAAAAAGAAACAATTTTCTATGTATATTTTTGGCACATATAGAAAATACATGAATACCTAGAAAAGAAATGGGGATATCTGTTTTGTAAAACCAACAAGGCTTCCCACACAACAGGGCAGACGGAACTTTCCTCAAACACTTGAACAGTGTGCATCAGGAAATGCAGAATTGTATTTACAAAGAAGCTGGAAATAGATGCTGGCCAGATGATTTGCTGCCTGAACAATCAGTAATGCCCTTTTCTAAAAAGCTTGACTACATTTATATATAATCAAATGTGCATTTGATTACTTGTAGGCAATCCTGTGTTATCATCTATGATATTAAAAGAACTTGTAACACCATATCCAATAAATTTTATAATGAATCTAAATGACTTGCAGACAAATAAAAATATCTAACTGATTTACATCAACTCACTGAATTTGATGAAATTATTGAGAAACTATTAGGTATTAGGTTTGAGTGTGTTGTAAGGCAGACCCTGATAATAAAATGTGAATATGTGGCCCAAACAAAACTAACATAACAAAGAAGATTTTGGGAATAAGGGTATTTTCCTGTAATCACAGAATTTATAATGTTGATTCAGAATTATCATGAATTCAAGGGTAGATTGTAAGGTAAATTCTAGATCAGCTTGATATGTATAATGAGAACATTGTTCAAAAATTTTAACTACTACTACTACTACTACTACTATATGGAGTACACAGTTTATCTTTATAAAGCATATAATTTGCAAACGTAAAACTTTAGTTTTAAGAAATAATAGAGAGTCTTGGAGTTTTTCTTAAACTATTAAATTTTCATTTATATCATTAAATATTGTAAGGTTGCTGGTGAGGTGGTCACTGGGAAGGTCACTTGCTGAAAAATCTGACAACTGAGTTTGAGCCCTTGTTCCCACAGGTGGAAGATTAGTAGCCATCTGCAAAGTTGTCTAACATCCAAAAACACTCCTTTTCAGTTGTATGTGTGCACACATTCTCATAGAGTAATGAAATAAACATAAAAAGTACTTTTGGACAAGAATGAGCTATTTTTATCAAATCCTACTTAACTTTTCTTTTAGCTTGGGTGGCATTAAACTCATGGAAATGAAGTAATTATTGAAGTACTGTGATTTCAGTAAAATATGTATGTTAATTAATTCTACTTGAAGGACACTTTCCTACTTATATTACAATGAAATAATTGCATAATGATAGAATTATCAAATAAATGAGATCTACAATGCATTTCTTTGGATGATATGCATTGAAATGCAGGCTTTGACTGCTGCCTTTAGCAAAAGCCACAGATATTCACCCTTGGGCTTATGCTATTTTATCCTTTCAGAAAGTCGATAACAGCTACGGAATTGTTAATAGCAGATCCAATTTAATATTTTATACTTGGTAGAGAAATGGGAAAAAGCAGAATTCTCAATTATAGTTTTGGAAAAATCAGTCTTTTATGCTTATGATTCATTGTGACTGTCCAAGAAACAAACACATTTATGCTATGCCTTTATTGTCAAACATTATGTATGTAGAATCTTTTCAGATTAAGTATAAAAATTTTGCCTTTTGATCAGATATAGTACTAAAGAAAATCGAGTTACTGGTTTATTCACTCTCCTTTGTGAGATTAAGAAGGGGTTAAATGCTTGCTTTGATCACTGATGCATGCCAACACCTAGAAGAGAGTCTACTACATGTTGTGAACACAGTGAGCATTAAATGAACAAAATCAGAATACAGAAACTTCGCATCCTGTACTGTAAGTAGCATCACGTTTTACTGCTAATGAAAAGTACTGAGAGTTAGTGCTTAATAGATATAATTCACATCAGCAAATGATAATTTCATGTAAATTATTTACATTATAATCAGATTATGACAGTTTCTGCCTCATTAAAAGAGATAATGTTTCACTTTTTGGCTATTTGAGCACACAGACATTCCAAAATAGTTTACAAAGAAGCCTACAAAAGTATAAAAGTAACGTCACATTTTTGGGAAGAACCATAATATTTAAGTATGAGATCTTTATATTTTCTGTGTTCTTAAGTAATAGAATCCATTCAATTAATATATTTAAATGCTGTGAGAAGGCATTAGAGTTTTAAGTGCAGTCAGAAAAAAATTACAATAGTACTAAATTTTTTAAAATATGCATCATGGATAACAGTGGTAGCCCAGTGGATATAGGTTACTGCAAAGCTTTGGCAATGCCAAGTTTTTGTTTTTCTTTCCAATAAATACTTGATTTTCCCCTCATAACTTATCAGTGTCTATCACTGTTCTTTTTCAGAAGATTAGCACATATTCTTAAAGGTATCAAAAGAGACTCTATTCTGTGTTTTCATTTATTTCTTAGTTATTGCTGAAAATATTGTTATTATTCTAAATTAGGAAAAACGTAGATAGGTAGGTGTTTGTGTGAGCCACAATGAGAGAGTTAATGTTATATCATGATCTAGTGGAAGTAATAATATTATTATGATTTAATTCAAAGTAAGTTACTATTATTATGGAGAACAAATAATGTAGTTCTTTCTATTGAAACAAAAAGAAAGCAGCTAGAAGTTGGAAAGTGCGTATTGTGTAGAGAGTAGATATTTGCTGAATGAGATTAGGAAAGAGTCATTTGGGAAGCCAGTATATTTTGTTGTGCTTTGGCTGTTGGTCAAATAAACGTGTTCTTTTTCTAAATAGCTATGTAACAATTAAGCCTTAGTCTTGCTAAGTGCTTCCAAAGAGGAGTGGCTGGAATCTGCTTTGTAGTTATCTTCAGAAATACCTATAACGTCTAAAAGTGAGAAAAGGACAGTCATGGATTAGAAGGTGGACCGGCATTATGAGTTGCATGAATCACTTTCTGTATCACTGCGTCAAGTTAACTAGCAGAAAAAAAGTAAGGGGGATGCTTAATGTCTTTTACAGTTTCAAAGGAATTTCAGAAAGCTTGTAATGATGGAGAAAATAGGAACAGGAGTAACTCCATCTAGATCAATAGGTGTGAGATCACTGCTGGTTAAATGTAGTAAACCAAGAAGCAGAGACAGCAGATTGGAGCTAGTAGATAGCATAGAAATCCAAGACCTGTCCTTAGTGATAGAATTCTACTAACTTTTGACATTATTACCACCACATGTTCTTTGTTTTGTAGAGCTTCAATTATTCTCTGTATTTTCAGCCACCCTCATGACTAAGCTTCTCATTCTTTGAAGTTTTCTTCCAAGGTCCTTCTCCCCCTATATTGCTTTAAATATTTTCCTCCCTATCCCCCCTGCCCAATTTGTAGCCACATAGTGGTTCACCACAGCATGTGAGTTGATTTAGAAATAGGGTACTTGTCAACTATAACAACTAATATTTGAAAGAGGTGAAGAATTGATTAGAGACTGTCTTAAGCCAAAGGCCAATATTTTCAAGTGAAAGTCATTTTCTCAGAAGCACACATGGATTATGTCAAATATAAAAAGAAAGAGATATTGAAATAATGAATCTGTAAGCCAAGGATGAATAGAAACTATCAAAATCTGGGAAAGTTTGAAGACAGATGTACATGTATGTATGTACATATAGTGTGTGTGTGTGTGTGTGTGTGTGTGTGTGTGTGTGTGTTTATTTCTAAATATATAAATACAAACTGGAGATCCTGTACAATGTTATTTGTATATATGTTTGGTACAGGATAACCAATTGGTATATTGTACAATGGCAAATATCATTTGTTTGACTCTCAGTATTCCTTACTTGACTGTTGTTCTTTGTGTAGGGTTAAAGCCTCATGAACTTTTCTTCATTTTTGTAATGTCTATTGCTGTCATCCATTTGAAATTTTACTTTATCCAATCATGTTGATGAGAATTTATAATTGTACCTTTATACATCACTAGAATACAGAATCTCACAGTAAACTTCCTGTTTCTTTGCCTCATAGTCTCCCATGCGATATAATTCCTGAGCCTTAGCCTTAGGTGCTATGCTGGAGATATATCAGTTGGGCCTAGTCTGCACAATTATGTATTTTTAATTGACTAGGGCTTTCTCTTATTATCAATGCATATTGCAAATAGAAGTTTCATTGACAAGAAATAAGGACTATACTTTTCTATTGGTGTAAGGATATATAATTTGAAAGTAGTTAGGGAATACGCTGGCTTAATAAAATGGTTGTTGGAGATTCTCTTTTGAGATTCATGACTTTACTAGCTAGCTTTTGGAAGTTGACTAGATTTCCAGCACCAAGAGTGATATCTTCATTGGTAAGTGGGTTTTAAGTCCAATTTGAGAGCTTTTGTTTATGTACAAAGTATCTGAGCCACCACTGAATCCTTATGGCTATTGTGCATGTTGCTCATTATTGTGGTTCATAGGTATGATAGTTGTGTAAGGCTGTTTCCTTTCTTGGAAACTAGCATGGTGTCTTACAGGAACAAGAACATAATCCTTAGGAAGTAAGTTTTTGTGTAAATGGTAGCTCAGGGACCTCTGAACCCTATAAATAAAAACTTGGTATCTTTAGCAAAAAGAACTGATCTTCCCCTTCTGTGTATCAAATGACCATGAACAACATCAATAACTGCTAATGCTTTAGGAATCACTTGAACAAACATGATCAAGTGATAAATACTTCCTGAGTCTTTTGTAAGTATTTCAGAGCTCCCATGTTCACTACCTTTTATGATTAGGTGTCTACATAATCATTCCACTTACTTTAATTTTATTCTTGCTTGAGTATTATATACTTCATTTGTGCCCCTTTATTTTGATGACAGAGAAGAGAGTTCACTTAGTGTTGCCTTATTATTGTTGAGATTTGTATTTTGGTGCTGATAACACTACGTTACAACTTATCCCTACTGTCTTAACCCTCATAACCTTTGTTACCACTACATGATCAGGTGATACCATGTTTTGAGATTAGATTAAATATCTTGCTGCCCTTCAAAAATGGAACAAGTTATTTACTACATAATAGGAACGATTCTTCACAATACAAGACAGGTTATAACATGATAATGGAGGAAGCTCTTCCATGACTTCCTATCTCACATAGACTAAAAATCAAAATCCTCTAAATAATATACAAGACCTTCTTGGACCTTGAACTTTCACAAGCTTGCACTCTCTTCCCACTTCTCATGAATTCTCTCACTTTGTCCTATATCATTGACAAGTTGGCATGCCCAGACATGAATAGCAATTTGTCTTTTAATGACTCATTTGAGACCTGTTTTTTATGGGTAGGGTGGTATTAGATAGACAATAAACTGGAGATGCTGCTTTTCTCCTTAAACGGAGTTCAGAAAATCCATTGGCTGGCTTTTCAAATGATGAGTTCTAATGATTATATTATCTGTGTGAAATATTCATATTCATACTTAAAATAAAATATCATCACAGTGTTCTACCAAATCTTAACAGTCCAGTATTTAACTTCATGTTTTGAAAGAACATGAAGTTCAAAAGAAGGTTGATTCTCACTGCTCTTAAGAGTTACTTTTCAATAAATAATAATAATAATAATAATAATAATAATAAAGATCAAGCATACAACACACAGAAAATCTCCTATCTCCATTCAGCTATGTTTTGCTCCATATTCAGGTACGATTTCCTTCCTTCATTGTTACTTCCTTCACAGCAATTCTAACTTCCACAGACCTGCAAGTGGTCTCCTGTCCCAGCTTGCATGCAGCTATCAGCCTGTGTATATACATCCTGGCCCTGCTGGAGCTCCCACACTTGATCTGCTTCTGCTTCATTTGATATGCTCCAACTAGCACCATGCCTCACTAACTTACTTATGTGGAAAAAAACTTATTTGACTTCTCATGGCTTTAATCTAAGGTAGAAGTTAAACCCTATGATGAGTATCATTTAAGAATTTATTATAAAAAGAACAAGCATCAGTTGAAAAGGAAAAATACAAAATCAAATCCATCGTGGGTGAGGGAAGCATTATGAATCTTGGGATACTAAAAAAGATATTCCTTGAGATTGTGAAAAGAATGTGGGTGGTGATATTAAGAGATAGGAATTGAAGCTTACTCTCCCTATGTTTTTATAGCTTCATGTCAAATGAATACAAAGCTACAGTTTACAGTGTTAAATGTGAACAAGAAAATCACACACAAGAAAGATGACTCTGAGCCTTAGGAAATAACTTGACTACCCCCTGAAACTCCTAGTCTGAATAAAAAGCTTTTTTCATAAAAGAAAATCTAAATGTTATTGTTTATGCTCTTCTAAATATGTGTCTTAAAATTATGCAATCATTTTAAAACAGAGGGATATATTTATATATTAGTGGGAAACCAATATCGAATCATATCAAAAACTTTCTCCTATAACATATAAGGTAAAGCAGAAATCTACAAAGAAATTTGCATCATTACCTTACAAAGCAAAAGAGTTGGGACTTATTAGAGTGCTAGTACATAACTGATTGCTTAAAAGGAAATAAGAAAATAAAAATTGGAGCATATCAGCAGATTTAGAGAAATCCTCATAAATTGTATATGCTTAATGGGAACTTGTTATGTGAAAACAAAAAAAAGAACTCATATATACATATGTGTATACACACACACACACACACACACACACACACACACATACACACACACACACATATATATATGTATTTTGCCCATTCTGCTGTGGTTTGTTAGAACCACAGTCACTTCTAAAGAACTTCTAATAGGTTCTTTGTTAGTTTCACATCCTGCAACCCAATCCCATTCATCTCCCTGTCCCCTGTTGAGCTTTGATCTGTTTCTATGTATTGTAATGCTGAGTGCAGGGCCCCAAGACTTGGTTGCCCAAGAGACAAGAGAGTATGCATGCAGATGCAAGTGTTGCTATGTGATCTTGCTCTCAAATTATTTCTGATTGGTAAATGAAGATGCAAACAGCCAGTATCTGGGCAGAAGAGACATAGGTGGGGTTTAGAGTTCCCAGGCTTGGGGTTGGAGGAAAATCATAAGAGGGAGAAAAAGAAGAGAAGAGAAAGTTGTCATGGGTTAAGTGAATCATAAAATAATGACTATGCAGTTTTGCTAATTGGAGTTAAGAGCAGCCTAAATGAAATACAACAAATTATATAATGGGATTATTACCTGGGAAATAGAGATAGTAACATAGAGACTAGATAATCTGCCTAGGTCTTGTACTCATTAAAGCTTATTGTAAATATAAAGTTTGTGTGTATACTTTTTATCCAGGAACTAAATGGTTAAAGGCGAGGTAGAAACCCTGGATTGGGATTAAAACAGTTCAGCCACAGTCCTCTGGTATTTGCCATTTATTCTTGCAACTTTTCCCCAAAATTAAAACACACACACACAAACAAAAATAAACAAAACAAAACAGAAAACATATTCTGTCATGGAAGCTGTAGTGTATCATAGTGTGTCCCACAGTGTCCTCCTTTGTCCACACATATCCATTTGCATTTGTTCATTGGAATAAGTCATTAGTTTGGTTAGAGATCTCCAGCTGCTGTGATGCTATCAATACTGAATCCTCACTAGGATTCCTCCTGTCTATCCTGTTGTTGCTCTGTGTCATGGAGAACCTGCAGCGTTGGAACATCAGAACCAGCCCTATAATGCACCCAAACAATTCACAGATCATGTAGCTTTGGGTTTGTGCCAACTCAAAGTCCTCTATCAGGGCCTAGTTGATAGCCGAGCTGTTCATCTCACTGACTCTCCCTTATCCACACCACCAGAGCAAGCTCTTTAGCACTGATTTGGTTAGAAAAGAATTACAGTGAGAATGGGGACCCGGGCCTCTAAGATGAGACTGTATGTACAGGTCACTGATGCCTTATCCAGGCCTGTCTATCCACAGGAGCTAGCACCTGTGGAGTTAGTGGCGGGCTTATACTAGAGAATTTCACCCAGAAGGTACTGAAGTAACTGAGCATGAGCAAAATACAGTTCTTTTCACTGGAACCAGTTTCAATCGGAAAACATTTTTACAGAAGGGCCTGAAAAAGTCTTGGGATTGTTCTTATACCTGTACCCCAGAGGGACAAGTCAACTGGCTTTGGCAAGTCCTGAGTTTTAGGTGAGAGAAAGCAAGTGAATCAGAAATGCCAGTTGCCAAGATCAGCTCTGCATCATTGTAACATGAGGGGAACAACTTTTAAAAAACTCTACATTTTTCTGTATTCATTCCTCTGATGAGGGACATCTGGGTTGTTTCCAGCTTCTGGCTATTATAAATATGGCCGCTATGAACATAGTGGTACATTTACACAATGGAGTACTATTCAGCTATTAAAAACAATGATTTAATGAAACTTGCAGGCAAATGGATGGAACTTGAAAATATCATCCTGAGCAAGTTAACTCAGTCACAAAAGAATGAACATGGTATGTACTCACTGATAAGTGGATAGTAGCCGAAACTTTTGGAATACCCAAGTTTCACTTTACAGTAACTGCTGGAATGAGAGTGAGGTCCCAGATGGAGGAGGTGGAGAAGGGACTGAAGGAGCTGAGGTAGTCTGCAGCCCTATGGAGGGAGCAACAGTGTCAACTGGCCTGACCCCCTCCCCGGTCTTCCTGGAGGCTGGACTACCAACCAAAGAATACACATGGAGAGACTCATGATTCGGACCACGTATGTGGCAGAGGAGGGCCTTGTTGGCCATCAGGGGGAGGAGAGGTCCCAATAAAGGGGAATGTCAAGGTGGGAATATGGGAGTGGGCAGGTGGGTGGGTGGGAGGTGGAATTCCCTCATAGAGATGGGGGACAGGGAAGGGATAGGTGGTCTCCAAAGAGGAGACCTAGAAAGGGGGAAACATTGGAAATGTAAATAAAGTATCAAAAAATAAAAAAAATTAAAAAATAAATAAAAAAATAAAATACTCAACATTCTCAAGGAACTTGATATAGGACGCATTCTGGTGTGAAACAGGCACATTGCCTCAGTAACAATCACTTCATTTGTGATTAATAGTTCAAGTTAAACTAGTTCTCTGAGGAAGACATATAGGAGACTGGTAGAATCTCTGTACATTATTTGAGATGCTTGTGTTCAAATATGAATTAAAAATAATCAGGTCTTTGCAATGGAATTCCACAGCAATGAGTATATAAGTAAATTAAGAATTTTAATTTTATTTTTATCAGTAGCTAATTTATTTACTTCATATATAAATCATAACTTCCTCTCCCTCTTCTCCTCCCAGACACTCCCTCTGCCTTCTCTTCCCTTTCTTCTCAAGAAGGAGAGGTGTCCCATAGATATCTACCTGCCTTGGCATATCAAATTACAGTAGGACTACTGTTTCTTCTCCTAATGAGGGTAGAGAAGGCAGCCCAGTTACAGGCAACAGAGTCATAGACAGTCACTCCGCCAATTTTTAGGGGCCTCACATGAAGACTCAGATACACATCTGCTATGTATGTATAAGGTTTATCCCATGCATACATTTTGGTTGGTGCTTCAGCCTCTATTATCCCCCATTGGACCTGGTTAGTTGATCCTGTAGATTTACTTGTATCCTTGTCCTTTCTGGCTCCTTAGATCCCTCCTCCCCATCTTCCATAATATTCCCTGAGTTCAGCCTAATGTTTGGCTGTGGTTCTCTGCATCTGATTTTATTAGCTTATGGGTAAAGCATTTCAGTGGGACAGTTATACTAGGCTCCTGTCTGCAAGTATATAAGAATATCATTAATAGTCTCAAGGATTGGCTCACTCTCATGGGATAGGTCTCAAGTTAGGCCAATCCATTCGTTTGGCTATTCCTTCAATTTCTGCTGCATCTTTATCCATGAACATATTGTAGGCAGGACAAATTTTGGGTTGAAGACTTTGTGGTGGGTTGGTATTCATCTTTCCATTGAAAGTCTTTCCTGGTTCAATAAGGTGGCCATTTCAAGTTATATATTCCCTACTGTTAGGAGTCTTAGCTAGGGTTATCATCATAGATTTCTGGGAATTTCCCTTGTGCTAGGTTTCTAGCTCATCCTAGAGATGCCTGTCTCTCCATCAATTTCAGATATCTCCCCAGTTCTCATTCCCTCTGTTTTCCCCCCACCTAATCTCATCCTCAATCATCCCTCAAACAATCCCCTCCCTCCATCCACTCCCAATAGCTAATCTATTTTCCCTTCTCAGGAAGATTCAAGCACCCTCTCTTGGACCCTCTTTGTTACTTAGCATCTTTGGGTCTCTGGTTTGCAGTACGATTATCCTTTTCTTTATGGCTACTATCCACTTATAACTTAGAACATAACAGACATAGAAAAACATGGTATGTTCTCACTTAAAAGTGGGTACTAGCAATTATGACACTCTAAAGATGAAATTTTTCACCTGCAAAACTCAGGAAGTTGCATTAATAGCTGAGGCTTTCTAAAACATTTCAATGATTTTTAAGTTTAAAATCCTTAATTATAGAACAAATTATATTTCATATTTGGCAATTTAGAATATATGATCAAAATAAATATTGTGCAGTATAGTAGAAGATGACTGTTATAAGACCATTTATTACTGCAAGATTATATGGTGTAAAAGCACTCATGAACCAAATAAAAAGAAAATAATAATTGAAATCAACATAAATATATAAATTATATTATACAGGAGACCTTGATTCTTGTTCACTTATTTCTTTATGATCATTATTGATTTTTAATTTGACTATGCAAGTTTATTATTTTTCAGACCTTTGGCACCCTTCTACTATTCAATCGTACCTAAGCTATTTCTATTTATTGAAGTAAATTATCCTTTGTTACAGTATAGCTTGGGGATAATTTTGTTTATAGATTATTTATCTGCATTAATATGAAAAGTGTGTTTAGTTTACCAGGCATGTATTAAATTTCACATTTGTTTTTTATGCAACTTTCATCATAACAAAAGCATCTTATTTGGTATTTTTTTTAGTTAAGGGCATCTATCCCTGATAACACCTACAAATTACTACATAATGTAGTGTTTCAAGGGTCAGAGAGTTGCTAAGTGAGTGAAGTTGCTTGCTGTCAAGCTAGATAACCTGAATTTAATTCCTAGCACCCACATGGTGGAGAAAAAGAATCAATTCATGTAAGTTTTCTTCTGACCTTCACAGCAGTATCAGAGATAAACCTCCATGTTCCCATATTCAAATAAAGTTAAATATTTCCATTGTCTCAAAGATCTATCATTTCATTATTGAGAGAAAGTCCAGCTCTAGATTCTAGCTGCTAATTCTAGCTGCTAGACATTTAACCTTTATCATGCACAGTCTTACCCATTGCCTTAGTCAGGGTTTCTATTCCTGCACAAACATCGTGACCACGATGCAAGGCTGGGAGGAAAGGGTTTATTGAGCTTACACTTCCATGCTGCTGTTCATCATGAAAGGAAGTCAGGACTGGAACTCAAGCAGGTCAAGGTGCAGGAGCTGATGCAGAGGCCATAGAGGAATGCTACTTACTGGCTGGCTTGCTTGCCAGCCCACAGATGCTACCACTCACAAGGGCCTTCTCCCCTTGATCACTAATTGAGAAAATGCCTTATCACTGGATCTCATGGAGGCATTTTCTCAACTGAAACTCCTTTCTCTGTGATAACTCCAGCTGTGTCAAGTTGACACAAAATCAGCCAGTACAATTAACCCCTTGTCAACTTGACACAAAAATATATCACTATTAAGCCTCAACCCTTAGTTTCTTATTCATCCCCAAGATCTAAGTAACATTAAAAGTCCCACAGTCTGCAAATTATTACATATTAAAATTTCAATCCCTTTAAAGATATTCAATCTCTTAGAATTCAAGGTCTTTTACCATCAAAAGTCTCTTAACTGTGGGCTCCACTAAAATACCTTCTTCAGTTAGGGGGGAAAATATATCAGGGCACTGCCACAATCAAAAGCAAAATCAAACTCCAACCTCCCAATGTCTGGGATCCACTCATGATCTTCTGGATCCCTCCAAGGGCTTGAGTCACTTCTCCAGTTCTGTGCTTTGTAGCACACACCTTGTCTTCTAGGCTCCAGATGCCTGTACTCCACTGCTGCTGCTGTCTTTGGTGGTCATCTCATGGTACTGGCATCTCCAAAACACTGCTGTCTTCTGCTGCAACTAGGCTTTACCCACAGCCTCTCATAGGCTCTCTTCATGGTGCCAAGACTCACCTCCTTTGCATGACCTCTTCAGTCCTGGAATTGAAACTGAGGCTGCACCTTCACCAATGGCCTTCTGTGGCCTCTCACAATGCCCAGGCCTCAGCTGCTCTTCATGGCTCCTTCATGCCTTCAAAATCAGTATCACCTGGGTGACTCTTACACATTACCAAGTCCTGCCACAGCACAAGGTACAACCTTGGCTATCTCTGGAACACAGCCTCTTTGTGCTTTCAGAAAACACTCCCTAGAAGGTGTCACCTCAATGATGCTGGTCTCCTCTTAATCACCACCAATTTCTTAGCTCCTGCTAACCAGTAACAATAGTCACAGCAATACAAAAGTTTTGCTTTAGTAGTTCTGGTATCTTGTTAATCACAGCTGATTTCTTCAGCCCCAGCTAACCAAAACTACAGAATCTTAAATCAAACTAGCAATGGCCCTGACAAGAGTCTTTAATCTTTCTCTGAAATTTCACAAGCCAGGCCTCCATCTTCTGTACTGTTCTCAACATTGTCTTCCAAGCTCCTACAGAACATTCCATAGAGCAGCCCAAAGTCCAAAGCCCTTCCACAGTCCTCCCCAAAACATGGTCAGGTTGTCACAGGAATACCCCACTACACGTGTACCAATTTGTCTTAGTCAGGGTTTCTATTCCTGCACAAACATCATGACCAAGATGCAAGGTGGGGAGGAAAAGGTTTATTGAGCTTACACTTCCATGCTGCTGTTAATCACAAAAGGAAGTCAAGACTGGAACTCAAGCAGGTCAAGGAGCAGGAACTGATGCAGAGGTCATGGAGGAATGCTGCTTACTTGTTTGCTTGCTCACCTGGCTTTTTTATAGAGCCCAAGGCTACCAATCCACTGATAGTACCACTCACAAGAGGCCCTCCCCCCCTTGATCACTAATTGAGAAAATGCCTTAGCACTGGATCTCATGGAGGCATTTTCTCAACTGAAACATTCTCTGTGATAACTCCAGCTGTGTCAAGTTGACACAAAACCAGCCAGTACACCCATAATACATATATTTGCCAGTCACATAGCAGAATGTCTATTTACTCAAACTTATGCCCATCAGTTGACCTCTCTGCATCCTGCTCCAACATTTCAACTCTATAGTAACACTTATCCATTCTACTTTATCATCTCTTCAGATTTCCCATATGAATAAGATTAGATGTTTCTTTTCTTTCTAGCCTTGACGTTTTTTACTCAACATAATAATCTCTACTTCCATTCACAGTATATCAAAACACAGAGCTTCATTCTATTTTATAGTTAATATCACCTAATTGTACACATTCACATTTCTAAAAATCTGTAAGTGGAAGGAAATAGGTTATTTGAATTTATTTGTGACTATAAACAGTGCTTTAAATAATATGTAACTTCATAATGTCTTCAATCTGCTAATTTCACATTCTTTGAATGAATACACAGTAGAGGAATTGTTCTTTCATATAATCATTCTTGCTTCCATTTCAAGGAGTTTGGATGTTGTTCTTCATGTTGTCTGTACTAAATTATACCCTGACTAGTAGATTTTAAGGATTTCATTTTCTTGTTAGTACCCAGCCCAACCACAATAAAAAAAAAAAAAAAAAAACCTGCAACATGCTTCAAATATACATTTCTGTTTCTGTATAAATCATCTGTTCTATTACAGCCTAGAAGCTAGTGGTTTTCCTTAGCAATCTAGTAATGCAAAACAATTGAAAATCCTGGGACACAAATACTGTTCAGTAAATATCTTTACCTTTCTTTAGGGATGAGTGATATATGACTTGCTGCCTGTCCCTATGTTGTAATTTATTTTACATTTAATTATCTAGAGTGCTGCTAAATTCTTTTTCACAACATTTCTATGTTCTTACTGTCTAGCTATGAATGAGTTCTTACTTCCATTTTTATGTATTAAAATTAAATATTTTATGCTTATTCTTCACTTTGTCATCTAAATGATTGATATACAATTTTTATAAGCTAAATATGAGCCCTATTTAAGTTTTTTGGAATGATTAGGTTCTTAAATTTGCCATGTTTTATAAATTCTGCCTAAAACACTGCTTTATGTAGACATTCATAATTTTACTATAAATTTATAATATTCTCAAAACAGAAGTAAACACTTCCCATACAAGTTTATCAAATATTCTATTTTTATATACTTGTATAGATCATCTTTAACAAATTCAGCTCAAGTAAGCTGACTGCAAGCAGAATAATCTTATGTTCCTTGTAAACAAGTGGAAAATTAAGATGCATCACACAAGTTTTCTACTGTTTCATCCTCAAAAGCATAAACAATTTAGGACATTGGACAGGCAAATAAGAAGGAAGACATTTTGTAATTTTGAGAAACATTTACAATGTTTTTAAAATATGGTAAAAATTCTCCTTTAAATATAAATATACTCTGAAGAGTTTTCAATGAAATCATAGATATGAATGGCTTCAAAAATCATAGAACCTTACCAGATTCTAATATGCTGAAATTTATACTGGAACTAATATTGAGGAAGCCAGATCTACTTTCACAGACATTTTCTTATGAAGCTTTTAAATTTTAGCGGTAGAAACATCTGTCTTCACTCTTTGTCAACCAAGGATAGAACATTTTTCACATCACTATAATTCTCCTGAAAATGAGAGTATGAAATAACTTGTTACACATCGGATTAGAAAAAAGAAAAAAAAAAAAAAAAGATGTATCTTTTCATCCAGTAATGGATATTTTATGTGTATTGACCCTGACTCAATCTAAATGTGAATGTTACTGAAGACAATCCAGGGGAAGCCAATGGTTCATTTATATCAAAACAGAAATTCTTGGAGTTTGATTTTCTCCATTATAGGAATGATCATTTTTGGGTCCTAAAAATTTTCTCATCTGTTGTATTAGCTGATATGCTTGGTTTCGTGTGTGTGTGTGTGTGTGTGTGTGTGTGTGTGTGTGTGTGTGTGTGTGTGCGTTTCATTTTTACTGCTTTTATTTTCCAAAATGTTGTTCCTTTCATGTAAGTAAATGGCCATTAGTGTTGCAAATGGCACATCACTCTCTTAATTGCCTGGCAAATGCAATCTTCATGTTCTCTCTTGAAAGTGGAGAAACCTTGTGCCTTGCATCATAGTCTGCATTTTGTATCAGGCTGTTGTGTGAGAGATAGGTCTGCTTTACTCCATATATTACAGCGCCCTAACCAGAAGCACCATGGTGCAAGGTTAATCCTATCTTTCAAATAGAAAAATAAAAGAATCTACCTTTTCTTTTTTACTGAAATATAAATAATAGAATTAAATTTTCAATGACAGATAAAGTAGAAGACCTGATTTTATTATTGAAAATATCATTGTTTCTGAAAGACTTAATACATGAACACGAGTTCATGACACTGAAAAAAATAAAATAAAATGTATTTTAAAAATTGATTACATCATACTCTCACGACTATTTATTTAGGAAACTATTTTTAGACAGAGCATTCTGAATTATTTGTGTCTGGGCTCACATGTGCGTGTGGGTACACCTGTGTGTGCTGTATGCATGTCTGGTTGCAAATTTTTGTAAATAACATTGATCATGGATGATGAAAGCACACCTTCAAAATAAAATGACTTTCTTTTCATCCCAACATGGAAGGCCCAGAAAGATGCAGGAGTCTAGTGACCTAGAAACTCGTCAAATGGCACACAGTCTCAAACAGTTTTAAAAAATAAATCATTGTTCTATTGTTACAATGAATTATATTAAAAATTTTAAGTAGTAACCACAATAAAAATGAAACAAGTTCAGAGAATTTCACCAAATATCCAATATCCAAATTGATTACATGGTAATGTTTGTTGTCCTCTTTTCTCCAACTAAAATATAGTGGTATTCTCTATCAGGGCCTAACATTAATGAAATACATTTAATGAAGAAAGATTAGGACAATATCATGTCAAAGGGCTCTTCAAATAGGAGATTTATCAAAAAGTTCATGTGACTGAAAAGACACAAGGCCCAACACTTTCAATACAAATTGAACAGACTTTCTTCTTTCCCACGTGCCATAATGATAAGTTGCTTCATGTCAAATTCAGTTTACATGTATAATAATAACAGAATTGTTCAAAAAGAAAAGGTTAGGGAACTTTTAAGTTTGTTTCATGAAACTCAATTAACATATTGTCTCTTTTTTCCCCACTTTCTCTCTCAACTTTTCCTTCTCCAAAGTCTTTTTAATCTTACGCTTACTTTTAAGAAGCAGAGCTAAAACTCTTTTCAGCTAAGAGATATATAATTTCCTGATTTCAAATTATCTTTAAAAACTCACCTCAAAAAGGCAGGAATACTGCCTTATAATGATTTTGTCCTGTATTATAATATGTGTTGTTTAATCTTTTATGATTTTCTCTTTCAGATTAGTAATTATTAACTATAAAAATCATGATTCATTTGGGCACAATATTAGAAAAACAAGATTTTTAGCATTTCAAAAACAATAACTTTTCCAACATCTTAGCAAATTTGAAATTACTGAAGATATCTATGTTTCTTAGACTGGTTGCATTCTTGAAAGTTGAGAAACATTTGGATAAGAAAATAGTTGTTCAGAGTTGCTCAAAAGATGACAAATCACTTCCGATGCATGGATTGGTACTGATTAAAAAACATAACCTATCTCAAAGTCTAAATACTTACATTTTAAACCAAGCTAATATTCTAGTGAAAGCTGAGCCAGTGAGTCTAACTTCGTTTCTTCTGTGTTAATGTACACAGCATGAAGAAATATACAGACTGCAATTACAGTAATTCAAATCTTACAAGAAATTATAATATATGGAGAGACAGGATAGCTTTTCAATGTATGAGCGAATGCTTCAAATAGTCTAGGGGTCCAAGTTTCCTCTACAGCCTAAGTTTTTCCACCAATGCCCTTTAACTTTCAATGCCACAGAGCTCTGGAGCTTTGTCAAAGGAAATGGAATATGCAAACTGATGATAATCAACAACCTCCTTAGTTTTGTCAAATATCTTACTTGCTAAGAATGTAAAGCTCATGTTTTTCTGAACCTAATCAGGATGCTAAGGTCATGTTGACCTATTTGATTAAGATTGTCTATTTCTTAGTACGAACACCTCTCAAATATCACTCCTGCTAAATTAATAAATTTATTGTTCAATTATTTTCTGTTCATTGATGATTTCCTGGCATTGTTTTCAGATTCTGGACAACATTAAAAAAATCTAAAGAGGGTTACAGTAGGTAAAGGTATGTGCAGGTATCTAACACAACTTTAGTTTTGTTCTCCGACAATTTTTCCAAGCCACAATTCCAAGGTTGATATCCGGGATGCAAGTTCATGTATTGTTGATGCAGAAAATTGAAAAAAATATAGCAGTCTTGATAATATAAGTCTTTACCACAAATGTAAGTGATGGAAAATGCGTATGTATCATCATTTTCAGTCATTGTTTTATTATTAAATATATACTGAAGATGTATAGCATAATTAATTATAATCATTTTGTAAAATCTTCCAACAGCAGTGTTTGTTTATATTTTACATTTTAAATGAACAAAAATGTTAAACTCAATAGAGATCTCAGCAAATTGCCAAGCATAGCATACAAATATCTGAAGTTGATACTTACAAATTTTGCTCCAGCATGAGACATCATTAGTAATTGGAATTAATAACTAGAAATTGAGAATGCCTCATGGGCCTGTCAATGTCAAATTTTCCTCTAGCAAAATTTGGGAAAAGACAGTGAATTGCTTGTTTTCTTATAGAATGTGATGTTTGAAAAGCATGAAGCAAAAATGAACAAGTAGAACAAGTGTGTCTTGTAAAAGAAGCACATTGCCTTTTCAGGTATTTTAATTTATAATACAGTTTTCGGTTTCCAAAATGTGACCCAAATAGGTTTTTTACACATACCCCCACATAAGCTATTCATTGTCAAGGGAAAACATAGGGTCATAAGTACATTCTAAGTTCACAGTCCTTGTCTCTGGCTCTGATTACAGGAACTGCACTGGTATTAAAAGGTTTTTAGACTTTAAGTTGAAGATGATATGACTAACAAAAACAAGTACACACAATCAGAAAAGTCAGGGATGTACTCAAACAAAGTATAAGAAAGTTTTTTCCTTTTGTAGGGAGGCATGGCATTGTAAAAGATATTTCCCACACATCCTGAACTAGTAGTATTCTCTGTGTTGACTAGGTTGACCTTGAAATCACAGAGATCCAATTGTTTCTGCCTCCTCAAGATTATAATTAAAATTAAGCACCATAACATCAGCCATATAAAGAATTTTTCAAGAAGTTTGATCAAAATTTGGAATCATAAAGTCTCACTAACATGACTATCCAAAGGTGAGCTGAACAAAGACACCAGCAAACATGACAAAGTGAAAGGGGAAATGCTCACAAAGCCTCAAAACTATGAAAAATAACTGTACCCAATGGCAGAATTCTGGTTATGGAACAGGAGTAATGGTCTTTGTAAGTGAAAATCATACTGATTGATTGTCTATTGCCAAATGGTCAGCCTTGACTATTTTATAGACTGAACAAGTTATATACATATATACATATACATATATATACATACATATATATATATATATATATATATATATATATTAACAATTAGTTAAAATAGCATGAATTTGAGAGAGAGCATAGAAGGACATATGGAAGAATTTATATAGAGAAGCGGGGAGGGAGGAATGATGTAGCAATCATGAAAATAACAAAAACAGACCATGAATTTTATTAAGTAGTGGTTCAGATAATGTTTATAGCTATACTGTTAAATAAGTAGATCTGGTCTCTATAGACACATGCTCCCTTTTAACTGTTAGTTTATGCTTCTCCTGTGATATACATAGAAATGGCAAAAGGTTTCTTTTGCATTTCCTATTGATAAGATGAGAGCATAAGTGAGGTTGTTTGCTAAATTTTTCTTCTATTCAACCAAGATTTATAATGAATAATATATTTAAAATATTTACCAAAAATTTCTTTGTATTAAGATCAATAGTGTATTTCTTGTTTCTGAAATAAATACATCCTTTCAACTTTGTTTTAGATGTTCAGAACCCTTTTGTTATTTTTTATTATTTTCATTTGTAAGCTGACAAATTGCACACATGTTCTCCCCTCTTTTAGCTTCCTCTGACCACATCAGTCAGTAATCTTTCTACTCAGGGTAGAATTGTATGATTTATCATGAATCTGCTCCCTGAATCATTTATGAATCATGATTTTCTCAAACAAACACTGTTAAATTTAATTTGCTTGAAGTTTTTCTTACTGTATGAAAAAAGATTTCATTTTTCTTGATTGCTGAGAGATAAGAAAACAGGGAAAACAGTTAATTTGAATATAGGCCAAGTAAAAGGCAGATAGGAAATACAAGAATAACCTTAGAGCAGACAATGAGATAAAGGCTCCTTTAATATCGTTTATTCATAAAGAGTCTAGCAGTACTGCTAGTTTTTTCTTAAAGTGAATTAAACTAAAATAATAACTCTGACATTTGTGATTTGATTGAATAGTTTCCTTCTTACTGAAGTCACTGGTGTCCTTGGAAAACAAGACAGGTGGATGACAAGGACTCTTGGAATGATGCAGGTCACTTCAATTATTCAGTGGGCTGCTCCTACATCCACCATAGTGGTACTAGAGCACAGAAGGGACACAAACTCAATGGAGGCCTAATCTGATAAAATAAAATAAACATCTATGCCAATAAGAAAAGGTTCTTTTAAAATGGTTGAAAAATTCTTCTAAAACAAGCTTTCTCATAGATAAGAGGTCAGGGTCTGCTGTGGGAAGTAGACAGACAATTAATTTATCTGACATTATGACCAAAGTCATAAGATCTGACAGGTAGAGGATGTCTGGGTTCAGGCTCCCCAGAAGAAGTCAGAGAAGGAGAAACCCTGCTGGTAAAGGGAGTCTTTCATTTGCACTGAGCTGAGAGAAGCTATCCAAGTATGGTAGAACTTGATTTTAATTAGCAGGATTTCCTCTCAGACCAGCTTGCATTCTTTTCTAATGAGAGACAAAAAAATGAGTGGAACTGAAGAGGAGAGAATCTTGGGAAAGATTGGATGGAATAGAGGGAGGGGAAAGTATAATCAAGATATATTGTATAAGAAAATAATGTATCTTCAGTAAATTTAAGGAACAAATCATTTGATGCAAGGCCTGTTCATCAAGTGGGAAAGTGAAAGTTAGCAGTTATCAATAATTGAATGAGAAAATATACTAGCAGATGTCAATGAATGACAAAGCTCTAGCAATATACTAAAAGCATACCTTCTAATTAATTAAATTCATTGCAGAAAAATTACATCAATAAAAATTTCAGGTATAGTTTCTTTGATGTACCTATTACTATAATTCATAGGAGAACAAATACCCATACTATAAGTGTTTTCACAAAGTAAAATAATAAAGACATTTTATTAAAGTTGTTATGCTTACAGTATAGGACAGTATAAGATAAGAAAACTAGAAGATGAAAATGTAAAGAAAATCACAAAATTGTTCAAATTTGAAAATAATGTTTTAACGAATTTTCAAGAGCAAGTTCTATTCTGCTCAAGGTATGTACAAATATATATTTATTTCTACTTTACCACTGCATAAGTTGTATATACAATATTCCCTATGAGGACAGTTCAGGAAAATGTTTTCGATGAGGCCTGTGTGATACAGTGTGTGTTTAGTGTTAAGACTTCACTCATGCTACTTCCAAACGTTTAAGAAGCAAGTTTAACTTGGATGCTTCCTTGGAAATTTCAAACTTTTACACACATTCTATCTGTGAGATATTAGTTCCCTCATTGTTTTCAAAGGCAGGAGCCAGTTTAGATGTCCCCTCCCTTGTTCTCTAAATTATCTTAATAGAAAGAGGAAGCAATCAATGAGTGGAGAAAATAGGCAGCATCTTATGGGAGTCTTCCTCCCTTAATGAAGATCATTACTTTTCTCAGTACTGATGAATTGTTGAGGAATCTAAAACATGTCACATTACTTTTGGATTTGAAAATAGATATTGAAACTCACTGATAGATCAAGCATAATAGACAGGTTACAAGTGGCAGCCTGTAGCTGGTCTTTGCTACTTCATGGGTTCTTCTTTTCCTTAAATTTAATTCCTCTGCTTTCACCCACTAACACTAGATATGATAGAAACAAGGTAAAGGGGGAAAGAGTAATTAGAAAATCTCTGAATGGTGTATCTTCCTTTTTGTTTCTTCTTTGACCATAGCTACTAACAAACTACAACCAACATCCCTAAACAACCAACAACTAATCACATTCTTTACCTTTTGGGGTTCTATCATTTATATTTCCTATACAAATTTCCTAGAATTCTAAAGGTCATATACTTGTACAAACTATCTGCAGCTAGCAAGACCACATTTTTGGTAAAGCATAAGGTAAATCATAGTCGGCTGCTGCAATGTCTGAAGCAGCCCTATGTGCCTACAACTGGGATTAAATTGAAATCACATTTTTGTGATATTTCTGTATTTTTAAAAGAAATGAAAATTCCAGAATTCTCAAAAATATCACTAGAGCAGCATAAAAATAGAAGCATTGTAAAATATAATGTCAGTGACAATGGAGACATCAAAAATTAATAAACAGAAAATGGAAGAGTATACAATTACGTCTTGAGTAACTAAAGCTATCTTAGGGAAAAGGATGCTGTCATTCTAGTAGAAAAAGAATAAGAATCTGTCACTAGGAAAGGCCGAGGTGGACACTGCTACAGGCCACATAGCAAGGGAGAGGAACATGCTGGTTGAACAGCTGATTCATCGTCCATGTAAAGACTGTGTTAATAGCACAGGTGTTCCGGAAATAACTGAGTGTGCATTGAAGAGAAACTGAAGAGAACACAGTTGGCTTTTTTGCAAACAACAACAACAGCAACAACAACAACAAAATCCAACAGCTGTTCTGTTCCTGATGCTAGGTTCATCATGACTCCTTTCTTTATGCAATGGTAAAGTATTTAATAAGGTGACAATAAAGGTATATTTTAGTGTAGTAAGCAGCATTCAATTGTGTCAAATACTGTTTCTCACTTTTGGATGCTAACAGACTATTATAAATTGAGTAATACTCAGTACAAAGAGTTCACAGTGAGAAAATGGAAGCTTCCTTCTCTGAGGTAAAATAGTAAGTTCTCTATTGTAAAGAATAGGAAATGTAAAAACTGTTGCCAGAGAAATACCTACATGGTATATATGGCATTTAACATATTTACATATATACATATTGAATACAAAACAGCAAAAAAATACCTAAATGCAAAAATGTCCAAATACTCTGAACAGACTCTTCTCAAAAGAAGGGATATGGGTGGCCATCACTAAGGAAAATTGTCTTGATGTTTCTATTGCTGTGAAGAAACACCAGAGCCACTGCAACTCTTACAAAGAAAAACATTTAACTGGGGCTGGCTTAAAGGTTCAGAAGTTTAGTCCACTCCTTGTTAAGGTGGGGAGCATGATTTGGTGCTGGAGAAGGAGCCAAGAGTTCTAAATTTGAATCAGCAGGCAATAGGGAGAGAGAGAGAGAGAGAGAGAGAGAGAGAGAGAGAGAGAGAGAGAGAGAGAGAGAGAGAGAGAGAGAGAGAGAGAGAAGGCCTGGCTTGAGCGTTTGAAATCTCAAAACCCAGCGCAAGAAACACACTTCCTCCAACAAGAAAACACCTACTCCAAAGAAAGATGTCCTAATCCTTTCCAATAGGGTCACTTCCTATGAGCTTTTGGGGGCCATTTTCATTCAAACCACCATACAATCAAAACAAGGATATACCATTTCATTCTAGTTAGAATGGCTAATATTAACTAATGTTGTAGGAGATAATAAAAGGACTATCGGTATCTTACGCTATGTCAGGCATCAGAGGGCCACATAGCTACAGCAGGGTGTTCTCATCTTGGCAGACTCTCTGGCCTGGAGCCCCTGAAATGACTCTACCAGACATTCTAAGTTCCCTTCGTGAGTCGCTACCATACCAGCCCCATGCAATGACTTCCCACCTCTGGGTTAGCTGTCACAAAATCAAGTAACCTGATAAAATCAAAACTCTTGAAGCTTATAATTAATCAGCAAGATTTTTATATCAATAAATTCTCAATTCACAAGATGCCCACAAAATAAATTTGGGGCAAATGGATACTGATACAAGCTGCCCACCTAGTTTAGACAAGTTACCGCAATTACTCTATTCCTGCATGTTATTATAACTACCCGTGGCCATTTAAAGTCACGATGAATTGGAATCTTCCTGTTCATCCTCCATCTTGTTTTCTTCCTCTCTACCTGTCCCTCTGTCTCCATTTCTGCAATTCTTCTTGCTGCCTCCTTTTTCCCTGCCCAATTACAGGCTTCTTGGTGTATTAATATTTAAAGTGATTAGAAAGGAAGAATCTGCTACAAACTAAGTACTTAAATAATCAGTGACCCCTTAGCAGTGTCCCTTGAACCTTAAGTCATGGGTTTAATTTTGTAGATTTCTCCATAGGGATCAGGGTCCACAACCTAAGAAGAAAGTAAAAATGGCAGAACTATGTTGCAGGATTTTTCCTGCCCAATTACATTAAGGCAACAGGAGCCCTGTAATTGGACAGGGAACAGGGAGGTGGAGTTAAGAGTGGCAGAGGAGAGGATCTTGAGAGAGAGAAGGAGGAGGAGGAAGATGGCAGTGGACGGGAACTGGCATGGCGCCGCCGATGTTTATGTTATCATAAAGGTTAGAAGTTTGGAATAAGTTGTCTAATCTAGGTGGGCCCCTTTTATCATTTTCTCTGAAATTATTATATTGGCATCTTGTAATGTGTTTTATTGATACATAAATCTGACTGGTTTTCTATATGCTTAAGAGTCATAATTCTGAAGCATTCACACCCTGGTCTTCCTTCCTTCTATGCTACCTTTGTTCTGTGGGTTGTATTATCGACATTGTGGACTTTTGGGCTAATATCCACTTATTAGTGAGTATATACAATATGTATTGTTTGTGTCTGGGTTAACTCACTCAGGATGATATTTTCTAGTTCTATCCATTTGCCTGCGAATTTCATGAAGTCGTTTTTAATCTCTTCTTAGTACTCTATTATGTATATGTACTACATTTTCTATATCGATTCTTTTGTTGATAGACATCTGAGTTGTTTCCAGCTTCTGGCTATTATAAATAAGGCTGCTATGAACATAGTGGAGCATGTGTCCTTGTTATATGTTGGAGCATCTTTTGGGCATATGCTCAGGAGTGGTATAGCTGAGTTATTAGGTAAAAGCATTTCCAGTTTTCGCAGGTATTGCCAGACTGATATCCAAAATGGTTTTACCAGCTTGCAGTCCCACTAGCAATGGAGGAGTGTTCCTCTTTCTCCACATCCTCCCTAACATCTGCTGTTACTTGCGGTTTTGATCTTAGCCACTCTAACTGGTATAAGGTGGAATCTAAGTGTGGTTTTGATTTACATTTCCCTGATGACTAAGGATGTTGAACATTTCTTTAAGTGCTTCTCAGCCATTGAAGATTCCTTGGTTGAGAATTCTCTATTTAGATATTTAACCCACTTTTTAATATGATTATTTGTTTCTACCTTCCTGAGTTCTTTGTATATTTTAGATATTAGGATTCTATCTGATGTACAGTTGATAAATATCTTTTCCCTATCTGTGGATTGCCATTTTGTCCTATTTAGGGTATCCTTTGATCTACAGAAGCTTTTATGAGGTTCCATTTGTCAGTTGTTGCTCTTAAAGCATAAGCCATTGGTGTATTGTTCAGAAGTTTTTCCCTGTGCCCAAGTATTAGAGGATCTTCCCCAATTTCTCTTCTTTTAGATTCAGTGTATCTGGTTTTATGTGGAGGTGCTTGATCTTTGTACAGGGAGATAGGAATGGATCAATTCTCATCCTTCTACATGTAGACCGCCAGTTGAACCAGCACCATTTGGTGAAAATGCTGTCTTTTTTCCACTGGATGGTTTTAGCTCCTTTATAAAAGATCAAGTGACCATAGGTGTGTGAGTTCATTTCTAGGTCTTTAATTCTATTGATCTACTTGCCTATCTCTGTACCAATACCATGGTGGGATTTTTTTGTTTGTTTTTTGTTTGTTTGTTTGTTTGTTTGTTTTTAATCACTATTGATCTATAGTAGAGCTTGAGGTCAGAGATGGTGATTTCCCCAGAAGTTCTTTTATTGTTGAGAATAGTTTTTGCTATTCTAGGGTTTTTGTTATTCCAAATGAATTTGAGAATTGCTTTTTCTAACTCTATGAAGTTGGAATTTTGATGGGAATTGCAATGAATCTATAGATTATTTTTGGTAAGATGGGCGTTTTTACTATACTAATCCTGCCAATCATGAGCTTGGGAAACCTTAACATCTTCTGAGTTCTTCTATTTCTTTTTTCAGGAATTTGAAGTTCTTGTCATACAGATCTTTCACTTGCTTGGTTAGAGTCACACCAAGATATTTTATATTATTTGTGACTATTGTGAAGGGTGTTGTTTCCCTAATTTCCTTCTCAACCTGTTAATCCTTTAAGTAGAGGAAGGCTACTGATTTCTTTGAGTTAATTTTATATCCGGCCACTTTGCTGAAGTTGTTGATCAGGTCTAGATGCTCTCTGGTAGAAGTTTTGGGCTCACTTTTTTATACTATCATATCATTTCCAAATAGTGATATCTTGACTTCCTCCCTCCCAATTTGTATCCCTTTGATCTCTTTTTGTTGTCCAATTGCTGTGGCTAGAACTTTTAATACTGTATTGAACAGGTAGGAAGAGAGTAGGTAGCATTGTCTTGCTCCTGACTTTAATGGGATTGCTTTGAGTTTCTCTTCATTTAGCTTGATGTTGACTGTTGATTTGCTGTATATTGCTTTTATTATATTTAGGTATGCAACTTGGATTTCTGATCTCTCCAATACTTTTAAAAGGAATGGGTGTTGTATTTTGTCAAAGGCTTTTTCTGTATTTAATGAAATGATCATTCTTTTTCCCTTGAGGTTGTTTATATAGTAGATTACATTGTTGGGTTTCTGTATACTGACCCATCCCTGCGTTCCTGGGATTAACTCTACTTGATCATGTTGAATGGTCATTTGATATGTTCTTGGATTTGGTTTGTGAGAATTTATTGAGTACATTTGCATCAATATTCATAAGGGAAATTACTCTGTAGTTCTCTTTGTTTCATGGGTCTTTTTGTGGTTTATGTATCAGTGGAAATGTGGCTTCATAGAAACAATTGGTTAGTGTTCCTTTGGTTTCTATTTTATGGAATTGTTTGAGGAGTATTGGTATTAGATCTCTGGCTAAGGGTTTATCTATCTTGTTCATTTTTTCAAAGAAAGAGCTTTTGGTTTTTGTTGATTATTTGTATAATTGTTTTTGTTTCTACTTGGTTGATTTCAACCCTGAGTTTGATTATTTCCTGCCCTTTACTCTTCTTGAGTATATTTGCTTCTTTTTGTTATAGAGCTTTCAGATGAGCTGCTAAACTGCTAGTGTATGATCACTCCAATTTCTTTATGGAAACACTCAGAGCTATGAGTTTTCCTCTTAGCACTGCTTTCATTGTGTCCTATAAATTTGGATATGTTGTGCTTTCATTTTCATTGAATTCTACAAAGTCTTTAATTCTTTTCTTTATTTCTTCCTGACCAAAGTATTTCACTGAGTAGATAGTTTTTCAGCTTCCAAGTGTATTTGGGCTTTCAGTTGGTCTTGTTGCTATTGAAGATCAGCCTTAGTCTGTGGTAGTCTGATAGAATACATGGGAATCATTCAATATACTTATATCTGTTGAGTTTTGTTTTGTATCTGAGTTTGTGGTTGATTTTTGAGGAGGTACCATGAGTTGCTTAGGAGAAGTTATATTCTTTTTTTTTTTTAGGGTGAAATGTTCTATAGATAACAATTAAATTGATTTGGTTCATAACTTCATTTAGTTTCACTGTGTCTGTTTAATTTGTTTCCATGGTCTGTTCATTGGTGAGAGTGCGGTATTGAAATCTCCTGCTATTATTGTTTGATGTTCAAGTTGTGCTTTAAGCTTTAGTAAAGTTTCTTTTACAAATGTGGGTGTCCTTGCATTTGAGGATCACATATTCAGATTGAAAGTTCATCTTGGTGGATTTATCCTTTGATGTATATGTAATATCTTTCCCCATCTTTTTTTGATAACTTTTGTTTGAAAGTCTATTTTGTTGGATGTTAGACTGGCTACCCCAGCTTGTTTCTTGGGTCTGTTTGCTTAGAAAAAATTTTCCCATCCTTTCACTTTGATGTAATATCTGTCTTTGACTCTGCAGCATGTTTCCTGTATGAAGAAAAATGCTGAATCCTGTTTATGTATCCAGTCTGTTATCCTATGTCATTTTAATGGGGAATTGAGTTCATTGATGTTGAGTGATATTAGGGATCAATGATTGTTGCTTCCTGTCACTTTTGTTGTTAGAGGTGGAATAATGGCCATCAGGGGGAGGAGAGGCCCCAGTAAAGGGGAATGTCAAGGTGGGAATATGGGAGTGGGTGGACGGGTGGATGGGGGGTGGAATTCCCTCATAGAGGTGGAGGAGGGGGAGGGGATAGGGGGTTTCCAAACAGGAGACCTAGAAAGGGGGAAACATTGGAAATGTAAATAAAGTGTATATATATATATATATATATTAGCCAGGTTTAGTTTAGGCAGAAATGACATTGGCTTTTTATAAGTTTGGTCCTTGTCATTTCATGGCTAGGTAGAACACTTCCACAACTATTTATGTCTTTTTCTAGTTACTTTTAATTTTTTTTATTTTTCATAGGAAATATATATGTATGTGTGTGTGTGTGTGTGTGTGTGTGTGTGTGTGTGTGTGATGTTGTTTTGCATCCCCTCAGTCCTCCCAGAACCCCCTTCTCTCTGCCTAACCAACTTACTCTCTTAAAAAATTAAAAGGGCAATTATGTACTTATAATTAGAAAAAATAACCCAAATAATACAGTTTTTAAAAAGCACACACAAACGGTCACACACATAAGCACCTGCACACAGACACACAGCCAACCCAATGCAAATAAGAAATGTAGTTCATTTTGTATTTTCAGCTCTTTCTGAGCATGCAGTTTGCCCTAGATTGTGGTTGATATACCCAGTGTCTTTCCATTGAAGAAACCTATTATCAATTACGAATTACTTCTTGGCCATGGTTGGGTTATACTTCCCACTCTCCTTTCTGCCTTTTATTACTTTTCTATAACTTTCATTCTGAAACTGATTAAGAATAGATAAAGTAGACATCTTTGTCAATGGCAATTCTTTGAACTGTTCAACATTTATGTATTTTTGAGGTGGTAATAAAAGTTATTTATTTTTAACAAAATAAAGTATTATAAGTTAAAGCAAAATCCATCACTGTAAATTTGGAAAGGACAAAATAAACAAAGAATAGAACCTCAAGAGAAATTATAAGAAATAGAGACCTACTTGTCCAC
Source organism: Uromys caudimaculatus (assembly GCA_028551405.1). Classification (NCBI taxonomy): domain Eukaryota; kingdom Metazoa; phylum Chordata; class Mammalia; order Rodentia; family Muridae; genus Uromys; species Uromys caudimaculatus. The sequence goes on from CM052711.1 coordinate 48,040,342, forward strand.
ACTTTCAGGATTCCCATAAAAATACTGAACTGAAAGCTATAATATATATTCAGAGGACCTGGTACAGACCCATGTACACCCTATTCTTGCTGCTTCAGTCTGTGAGTTTATGTGAGCTTCGTCAGCAAATGTAGAGGACTTTACTGTTCTGGTGTTCCTTATCCCCTATGGCGTTTACATTTCTTCCATGTCCCATTTTGCACATGTTAAAACATTCCTGCAACACTGGAATGATCAACCTCATCATGGTAACAAATATTTTTGCTATATACTTGAATTTAATTTGCTAGTGTTCTGTTGAGAATTTTGGTGCCCAGTTCATAAGAGATGTTGGACTATAATTTTACTTTTGTTGCTCTTCGTTTGGTACAGATACAGAACCCTGTATCTGTAATATTCATATTTACATGAAATATTACTGTATAATAATTCATCTATGAAAAATTCTTTAAATTTTGTATTATTCTAACAGTTACAATTGACCTCATGTCCTCATCATATATAAAATTATTAATCCAACAACTATAATTGACATTCATGACTTCATTATATACAATCTCAGTCATTTGATAATTGCATAGTATGTTTCATTAGCTGTGTCAAGATACATTCTGACATCTTAGTTACTAAAAGTTTATTTATTTTCATGTAGCCATTATAATTAATATTTACATACATGTATCAGTATACATATCAATACATATTAATTGAAAGTGTAATACAGAAAAATAATTTAGACAAAATATATGGTCTTAAAAACACATGGATCTATAATTTATTTAAATATTATTGAATTGACCATAAAAATGTCTGTGCTAAAGTTGTAAACACTGGGATTGAGGCTATAAAAAATATGCTTCTCTACATGACATATCTTGGGGAAACTACTCAAGAATGCATAACACTAATGTCTACTTTATTTATTTCTATTGTCAATGAATTTACACAGTTTCATTTTTTAAATTTATTTATTCCTTAATCCTTTTTTATACTCCACACTCTATCTCTCTCCTGGTCCACTCTCTCACCACTCCACATTCCATACCTCCTCCCCCCTTGTCTCCAAAAGAATGCCCCCACCTCCACCCTGACCCCACTAGACCTCCCCACTCCCTTGGGCCTCCAGTCTCTTGAGGGTTAGGTGCACCTTCTCTGATTGTGCCCAGACCTGGCAGTACTCTGCTGTGTATGTGTTTGTGTGTGTGTGTGTGTGTTGGGGGGAACTCATATCAGCTGGTGTATGCTGCCTAGTTGGTGACTCAGTGTTAGAGGGATCCCAGGGTCCAGTCTATTTGATACTGCAGGTCTACCCATAGGGTTGCCCTTCTCATCAGCCTCTTCCAGCTTCTACCTAATTCAGCCACAGGGTCACCAGCTTCTGTCCATTGGCTTAGTGTAAATACCTGCATCTGACTCTGCTGCTTGTTGGGCAGTCATGATAGGCATAGCATGCCCCAGCATCAGTAATAGTGTCAGGTCTTGGAGCCTCCCCCTGAGCTGGATCTCAACTTGAACATGTCACTGGACTTCCTTTTCCTCAAGTTTTTCCCAACTTACATGATTTTGAATCTTTATAGGTGTTTAAATATTCTTTGCATAAATAATGACATGCTGTAGAATTTTGTTTCACTTTTTGAAGCCTAAGGGAATATCTATATTCATATTTCTGAAACTTTACATGAAAAACAGTTTATTTTAGTGTATAACTCAGAACTCACTATTTTTCCTAACCATTTTGCATTGCATTTTTGTAGAAATGCTTGAATAAATACTGACTGACATTTAAACATTGTTATTAAACATTTTCATATACACTTATGTGTAAACAGAAATTTTCATTTAAACATTTCTGAGATTTTAATAAAAGTCTGTCCAAAGCCTTCCATATAACTGTTTTCATTAATCGTAATTGCATGCATACATGTGTGTATGTGTGTATATATATATATATATATATATTCTTAAATATTACCTGCTCCTTCCATATGCTATTTGTGTGTGTGTTTTCAGGAATGACTGTTTGGAACTGGAACTGGAAAACCAATTTGTTTGCTCTTCCCTGGGGATAACTACTTCTCAAACTCCAAGGTTTCCTCCATTGTCTATAGTTCTCTCTGTAAGTTTGAGGCCTTAAAGGCTTTTCCCTATCCATTTTAGCAAATCTTTTGTACCTGTAAAAACCAAAGACCATCTAAATGAATTTATGAGAACATTTAATTATTTAAAAAACTATTTGAAAGGTTTATCTGTTTCACGGATTTTCAATTTAATATGTGTATATTTAAAACCTTAGAGACTCTTGACATATGTGTAGGAGATGTGCAGCTCAGTCTACATGTGGCTCCCCCAACAACTGGAGGAGAGCCACTAACCTAAGGCTCTTGCATGTCTGTGGATCGTGTTCCCCAAATGGGTTGCCTATTCTGGCATCAGAGGGAAAGGATACACCTAACCCTGCAAAGACTTGAGGTTCCAGGGTTAGGGAGGTATCCAGGGTGCCCCACCCTCTCAGAGGAGAAGAGGAAGAGGGATTTGAAAAAGAACTCTGTGAGGAGGGAACCTGGAAGGAGGTAAGATTTGGGATTTATAGTAAATAAATTAGTAATTTAATAATCTTCCAAGAAATCAGATAACTTTATAATCACATTTTCAGAATATTTTTCTATTTTAATATTCCTGTTTTTTTTCCATTGGTGCATGCTAAAATGTATGAATTTGCCCTCACTTGAAAACTTTTCTTTCACTGAAATATGTTGAGTTGTTTACTTAATTCATGATCTATCTGAATTGCCTTTTTAGCCTCTGAAGTATTAATTATTCTTGCTTTCACCTTACTCATTTTCACCTCAACGGTTTCACATATTTTGTTGAAATTCTCATGGCATCAAATTAAGACTCTGAAGTAGAAAGCTCAATGCCATTTAGGTCATTCATAGTATTACCAACCTGACACATCTAAATAGCTTCAGAATTGTCTCAGAATCATAAAAGACAACTCAATACCCATTTAGCAGTGTTTTCCTATTTGGGTCTTTCCCATATACATTTATTCTGAAAGGCTAGCATGGATGAAGTCAAATATATTGAATATTATTTCAAACTTATTTAATATAACATGTTCTCCAGGTGCATCAGTGCTGCAGCACACACTATCAAAGTTCTGGGATATATATATATATATATATATATATATATATATATATATATATATATGTGTGTGTGTGTGTATGTATGTATATATGTATGTATGTATAGGTAGATAAATTTGTGTATTTATTTCCTAAAATGTCTATAGAACAATTGCTTAGCATATATGTGTTTGCATGTGTGTGTGTTTGCCTGTGTGTGTGTATGTGTGTGTTTGAATATACATTTTCAGAACTTTGAGTTGTATAACTTTGAGGAACTTTGGATAATATGGGAATTCTATATTTAACTTTTAAACAGTTTCTAAACTGTTTTGTTTACAGTGTCAAAACCATTTTATTTCCAACCAGCAATATCTTCATGCCCATGCAAAGTCCTGTGATTTCAGTATTTTGATAATTGCTGTGATTATAAATATATTTTTTCAACAATTTAAAGAATTTATTTTAGCTGTAAATTTTAAAATGATTCATGTGTCTTGAAAACGTAAAGATGCTATGTAAAATTTGTTTCCAATGATAATTCTCCCCTAAGTGTTATTTTTTCTCTAAATTTAGAAACCAATTATTCTTTTTACCAAACTTATTTTTTTCAATCAATGGTGCATATTAAACAATGGTTTCTCTTGGCACAGAACCCTTCATCATTTTATTATCTTCAGGAATTTTATCCTTCAGTTTTAGCATATCTCAGCTTAGTTATTTTTAATTGCCCATTCAATAATTCATCAGACTAATGAAATTGATAGTTAAATAATGCTGTGCTTGGAACCAGTAGGAAATATCCATTCTGCAATGACAAAGCCACTGTAATTAAATTGATACCCCAACATAACCTTTGTATCTCAATATATTTTTTCTTCTCAAAAGCATCCCAAATATTAACAATGACATTAATGCTAACTTCCAACTGCCTCAGTAGTAGTCAGAACTCAGTGCCCAGAGTTAGGTAGCTTCCTCAATGCTGCATGTACTTTTAGACTGCATTTGCTTTGGGACTTACTGTTTATCTGCTTATGAAAGGTCTGGATCGGCCGTGGAAACCTGCACTGCATCAGACTCTGCCTCATAATTGGCTCTGCCTTTGGCACTCTTCATTTCTAAACAATTGTAGCAATCCTGTATGTCTGTTTACTATAGTTACACTACACCCATTACATTCTAAGGGAAAGAATATATTTAAGACTTATGTGTAGGGGAATGACAGGGCATAGAGGCAGGAGTGGGTGGGAGGGTGGGGGAACACCCTCATAGAAGCAGGGGGAAGAAGGATGTGCCTGGGGTTTCCAGAAGGGAAACCAGAAAAGGGGATAACATTTGAAATGTAAATAAATAAAAATATCCAAAATCAGACTTATGGGTTTACCATTATTCCTGGATAATTTTCACAATATTTAAAAGATATACTTTTCATTATTTTTTTGTTGTTGTTGTTTTGTTTTTTTTGTTTTTTTCGAGACAGGGTTTCTCTGTATAGCCCTGGCTGTCCTGGAACTCACTCTGTAGTCCAGGCCGGCCTTGAACTCAGAAATTCACCTGTCTCTGCCTCCTGAGTGCTGGGATTAAAGGCGTGTGCCACCACTGCCCGGCACTTTTCATTATTTTTAATTGCAACATTAATGAGTGGTTTTTGTAGTGAGTTTTAGAGGACAATTAGGTAAAGGGTTATTAGTTTGATCTCTAAGTCAATATAACTCATTTTAGAACAATTTTGATACAAACATAGACACAAAGCTAGACATTAAATAAAACATCTGTCATCTTTAAGATATGGAGAGGTATCAGAAGACACCAAGGTGCTAAAAATTTGATGTCTTTCTTCAAGTCCATAGAAATGAGAGAAAATAAATTCATGTTTTTTAGTCATGCAGACTCTGATATTTTATTATGGATCCTTTAATATTCTTATATTCCCTTTATATTGAACACTAAGCACAGGTTTCTCAAAGCATTATTATAATTTTGAAACTAGTGCATTGTAAAATAACAATCAGTAGCAGTACTAACACTGTAGGATACATTATTAATATTGTATGTGTATGCCAGACTTAAAATGTAGCACACTGACTCTCACAATATTTGAGCGTGAAATTAGTACAATATGAAACACATGCAGATTCAAATATCTGTGAGCATGTCAAAGGGAAGAAAGAAGGGCTGACCGTGAAATGACCTCTATTGGAATATCTCCCACTTGAATCACAGCTTCTTAGATTCCCAAAAGTATCTCCTGATACCTTAGCAATGAGAAGTTTTTTTTTTTTTTTTTAAAGCCAAAAGCCAAGGATACCAAGTGTATTTTTAGACTTATGGGTTTACAGAATGTGCTCTATTGATCACTGGGGAACAGTTGCAAAAGAAAAGTAATGAGAGTGGTTGAAATTCATCGGGGAGATGCTTTTCACCCTAGGGAGGAGGCCAGCTTGCTAATCAGCCAGGCTGGAATGCATCAAGACCTGTTGCTTTGTTGAATCTCGCACTGGAAATTGTACATGTAGTTTTAATTTTGTTGCCTAAAACTTAGAAATAAAACATTTTGGTTTTATAGAGATTCTGAGCAGGCAGAAAATTTTACAGTGAGATACAGGGATACTTGTTACTGTGGTATTTACAAATACTAGCACCTAGCATTATATCAAATGGGTAAGATGTCCCTGGCTTCAGTAATTGAGAATTCAGGTGTATTTAAACTTGGTATAAATTAAATGTATTAAGGATTATGTATTTTTAAAAAACTGTGTGTGTTTGGTGTATGTATATGTGTTAGTTCATGTAAATGTTTGGACATATGAGTGTGGAAGCCATTGATTGACCTCAGAAGCTTTATTCAATCTCAATCTATAGTATTTTAAAGCAGGTTCACTGAATCTTGAGCTTATGGATTTGGAAGGATGCCTGGGCAATGCATCCCAGGAATTCTCCTGATACCACAGACAGAGTGCTAGGATTAGAGGTACACATTACAACATCTTGTATTTATTTTTGTTCTGGGGCCTCTTCACTCAGGAAAGCACTTCAAATACTGAGACATCTCTTCAGGCCCCATTTTTTAAAGTTTAAATCCATTTATCTCTTTAGTGTGATCATGAATATAAATAACACAAAACTAAAAATCTCTACTAAAAAATGTAGATGACCTTACTCCCAGTGAAACAGATTTACCTTTTACTATTGGACCTCAAAGAAAGAAGAAAATAATAGTAGAGAGTACATAGTATTCCTGTAATCATTTTTTTGTTTTGTTTTGTTTTATTTTGTTTCTTGATCTTTCTACTTTTTTCTCTTATTTATTTATTTTTTTCTTTTTTTTTTCTTTTTTCTTTTTGATACTTTATTTACATTTCCAATGTTTCCCCTTTTCTGGGTCTCCTCTTTGGAAACCCCCTATCCCCTAACCCTTCCCCGCCTCTGTGAGGGAATTCCTCCTCCCACCTACCTGCCCACCCATCCCCA
>CM052711.1:48047440-48066358 GCA_028551405.1 Uromys caudimaculatus
GATCATATCATCTGCAAATAGTGATAATTTGATTTCTTCCTTACCAATTCGTATCCCTTTGACCTCCTTTTGTTGTCTAATTGCTCTAGCTAGAACTTCAATTACTATATTGAATAGATAGGGGGAGAGAAGGCAGCCTTGTTTAGTCTTGTTTGACATTATTCTAATTTCTTATATTTTATGTAAAAAAATGATTCACAAAACTATTCACACGGAAAATGTATAGAATGCCAAGAGAACTGTGTTAAGGTGCACTGATTCTGGTATAAAGTTCATATTCCTACCCACAAATAGCTCAAATATAAGAAATGTATAAGGAAGTACTTTGAAATTAATTCCCTCATTAGCTGTCACCTCTGTGTATTTTGTGAGCACTGGTGAGTGCTCATAAACATATGGGTATTTGAGTGTGGAATCCAGTTTGATAGTGTCTTCTCCAATTACTTTGCTCCTTATGATTTTTAGGAGTAGGTCTGTTATTGATCCTGAAGTTCTATGACTTGGCTGGATGGAATGGTCCGAAACATTCAGACATCCTCCCATCACTGCCTCCCCCATGCTGATGTTAGAGAGAGATGCTATTGTCCCTGGCATTTTCTAGGGATGCTCTGTAGCTGAACTCAGGTCCTCATGCTTGTGTCACAGATAGTTTGCCCTCTGAGCCTTCTCCCCTGCTCAGTTTTACCATAAATTGAGGGGTTAGAAATTATTGTCTGGATATTACCGTTTAAAATCTTGGTCTAGAAATTGAGATCTGAATTACATTTCTACTTTCATAAACTAAATTTCCTTTCTTTTTTTGTGGGTGGAAGGAACAGTGTTCTAACAACTTTATTTTTTCTCTCATAGCTTATATATCCAAGCCATCATTTTTAATTAAATTAACTTTTTTTTTTTTACTTATTCACTTTATATCCCACTCATTGCCCTCTTTTTAGTCATCCCTTCCCATAATCTTTCCTCATCACCTTTCCCTTTCTCCTCTGAGTGAGTAGGGCCCTCTGGGTATTCCCTCCCAAACTCTGACACTTCAAGTGTCTTTGAGGCCAGGTGCTTCCTCTACCACTGAGGCCAGACAAGATAGTCCAACTGGTAGAACATAGCCCATGTACAGGCAATAGCTTTTGGAATATTCCTCATTCCAGGTTTTCAGGACTCACATGAAAGTCAAGCTGCACATCTGCTACAAGTGAGCAGGGAAGACTAGGTCCAGCACATCTATGTTCTTTGGTTGGTGGTTCAGATACTGAGAGACCCACAGTTCGAGGTTAGTTGACTCTGTTGGTCTTCCTGTGGAGTTTGCTTGGGTTTTCCTTCTTGTTTAGCTTCTTTGGGTCTGTGGAGTGTAACATGGTACCTATATTTTATGGCTAATATCCACTTATAAGTGAGTACATACCATACATGTCCTTTTGGGACTAGCATAAACTAAATTTCAATCATCCATACAAAATTTGTATTTAATCACTCAGTTTTAATTTAGTGTTAAGTAAATATGCTTATTTTTTGCCACACTAATAGATTGCAATACAGTAATACATGTTTCCTTGGGAAAAAAAAGATGTCTACACTAAAAAACCAAAACAGTTTTAAAAATAAAACTATGAAGCATATACTTTTCCAGTGACTATTATAATATTAACAATTTCTCGGTTTTATATTAGTTTTTGGACATAAGGGCTTCAGAAAATTGTCACAGTAGTGGGACAAGAACATATATGAACCTCATGCTTTCAGTTCTTCTCTAAGTTGTAGGAAGTATGGTTCAATAAAATAATCAAAACTAGGTTAGTTATTGAGGGTATCAGGTTCTACAGTGTACCTAAAATGTCTTAGATTATCTAAATATGAATTGTTTTAGATAAGCTAAATGTACTGTTGGTGTGTGAAAAGTAAAATTCACTTATTACAGTTTAATAGGCTTCACTGGGATAGGTAGTTTTTTTCTGAGGAACATAAGCATAGCCTTCTGGTATCTGAACCAGGCAATGCAGGCAGTTTTATTGAATAAGTGAGAGCTGATGTAATGATGAAGTGCAGATACTGAAACCAAGTGACATTTAAGATTTCAGATTCAGTATGAAATGGTTATTTTAAATCACGTTGTTTCATTAAAAACATTAAACTTCACTTATTAAAGTGTCTTATTCAAATTATACAGGAAATTTTGATGTCTCTCTTCCTGAGGAGAAAAGATCACAGATTGCACGGTACATTTCCTGGCCTCTTATGATTTGAGAAGAAATCAGAATTCCAATTTACTGTTTAATGGCTCACTACTGTTTAATATTAACATTGATGGTATTTATGTCACTATATTGCTTTAGAATTGTGGACACATAAAATTAGGTATTATCAGTAGAGACATAATAATAACAACAAGGATCCCCAACATATCAGTGAAGCTGTGAGTTCTCTGGACACAAACCTTCAGACATTTTTCTTATTATGACTGTTATTTATTGAAAAGAAATAATACTGTTCAATCAGGAAGTAGTGTCATTCAGTCTGAAACAGAAGGAAGAAATACTTACTAAAAAAGTAGGTGGTAGATTGATTAGAGATTCACTTAATAGCTAGATGGAAGGATGGATGGATAAATGATAGATAGCTACATAGATAGATGATTGATATGTAGATAGATAAATAGATAGATAGATAGATAGATAGATAGATAGATAGATAGATAGATAGAATATAAGACCTGCAAAAGTCTCAATCTCCAGTTCTTGGATTTTCAGAGACCGTCTTTCCACCTAGCTTAGACTGGACTTGATATCATTTAGCATAGGCTGAGATTCAACTTGAAACCCTCCTGCTTCAACCTCCTAATCCTGGGGTTTTATCATGCTGGCTGTCTTGAAATTTTTTCCAGAAATGAGAAACATCTACTTTGCTTTATATTAGCAAATGTTTCTCAACCTAGAACACATTTCTTTTCAATTATATATCACCTTTTTCTTTCCAATTGTCCTTTTTCAAATATTGCTTTCCACAATTTCTCATTTACAAACTTTATTGAGGTTGATTTGAGGTATGAAAAATATATAAATTCATGGAAGAAACCATATGGCCCTTCCTATTAACAAAATGAACTGTTTAAAGTTCTTATAACAAAAAGATAAGCAATGTGTCCTCTAATGTTGAAAGGTTAACTATAAGATAACACTTCCTCTATGTTTAAAAAAATCATTGATAGAATTTTGAGGAAAATTATGTAAACTATTATCAAATGTTACACAATTGGTTATAAAGTTTAGGTAGCAAGCGCTTTACCCGCTGAACCCTCTCTTTGGCCTGTTCAGATTTTAATGTGTTAAAGTGTTGTTTTCTCATACAAATTAGATTTACAAATGTTTTCACAAAATAAATCCTAAAGTGAACCATGAGGCCACTCCTATAAAATTAGTAAAGTATCAGGGGGGGTAGTTTCATGGAGGGATAGAGAACAAAATAGTCTAAAGGCCTAAAGAACATTAAATTAATGGTGCAGGAAGGGTTAAGTCAGGGGTGAAATGCAAGGACAAATAGAAGAGGAAATGCAGGGAGAGAAAATTAACACTTATGACAATACAAAAATACATGTGCTTATGAGCTTGTGCTGTGGATTTTGTGTCAGTTCTTTTTATTTTCTTATGTTAATTTTCGAAGAAGACATCTATGCTTATTTTGTTCACTATTTAATTCCAAGAGCAAAACACTCTAGTTATCAAATAGAAGCTGTAAAGTCTTCAAAATTTGGTGCAAAAAAAAGAAACAAATAATTGCTTATAGTACAAAGAGCACTGAGGAAATCCCACCTGCTAGTTTGGAGCTGATTTTCCTAGCTTAGGCATTAGCCATTTCTGCATTGTTATTATTACTACAAGACTTTCTCATGCTTGAATATAGGTTTTCAAAGTTCTTCATGGATCAAACTGATTTTTGATCAGAAAAGTGATGATAAAATGTCCAGCAATTTTTACTTCCTAATTATTTTTTCTTTGGTATGTGAGTTGTGAGACACACACACACACACAAACACACAACACTCACACATACACACACACAAAGAGAGAGAGAGACAGAGAGAGACAGAGAGACAGAGAATGCAAAATAAGTTACATATATTTGCCAGAGCAATGATAACTTAAAGACAAAAAGCATGTAGTAAAGTTTATATTAAATACATTTTCAGGATTTGTTGATATAAATAAATTGCACAACTCTGTATTGTAATTTAGAAAGAATAAATGTTTATATAAAATATGTATAATAAAAGTTTATGTAAAGTATGCATGGCCATGTGTGCTGTATAGTTTTATGTCAACTTGACACAGGCCCAAGTCATCTAAGAGGAAGAAATGTCAATTAATCAGTCTTACAATTACAGAGGAGGATGCTTGCAGCCAACCATTGGACTGAGCATGGGATCCCCAATGGAGTTAGCTAAAGGACTGAAGAAACTAAGGGGTTTGCAACCACATAGGAAGAACAACAATATCAACCAACCAGACCCACCAGAGCTCCTAGAGACTAGGCTACCAACCAAGGAGTACACATGGAAGGACCCATGGCTCCAGCTGCATATATAGCGAGGATGTCCTTGTCAGGAATCAAAAGGAGAGACCCTTGGTCCTGTGAAGGCTCGGTGGATGCCCCATTGTAGGGGAGCATTCAAGGGCAGGAAGGCAGAAGTGGGTGCGTGGGTGGGGGAATACCCTCATAGAACCGGGGGAGGGGGATGGGATAAGGGATTTGCAGGAGAGGGGGAGGATCGGGAAAGGGATAACGTTTGAAATATAAATAAATAAAATATCCAATACAAAAAATACTTAAAAAGAAAAGAAAAACACTTTTATAAGATCAGGCTGTAGGAAACCTTTTAAGGCACTTTCTTAATAAGTGATTAAAAGCAGAGTGTCCAGCACATTGTAGCTGAGGCCATTCCTGGTCTAGTGGTCCTGAGTTCCCTAAAATCTCAGGCTGAGCAAGACATGAGGAACAATCCAGTAAGCAGCACTCCTTCATACATAGCCTATGTGTCAGCTTCCTGTCTTGTTTGAGTTTCTGTCCTTACTTGCCTTGATGATGAACAGTGATATGCAAGTGTAAGGCAAGTAGACCCTTCCCTCCTCAAGTTGTTTTGCTCATGGTGTTTCATCTCTAGCAACCTAAACTAAGACACCATACAAGCAGTAGACACTCTCAGAAGATGCGGGTATTGGGGGCATTAAGGTAAAATAGTTTGTATTCTATATATACATTTGTGTGCGCTTTAAATTTCTGGATGTGTAAGATGACACAATAGGTGAAGGTTCTTCTCATTGAGCTTGCTATTCTCAGCTTGAACCTTGTAACCCACAAGGAGAATGGAGAGAAATAACTTTTTCATATTTCCTCTGACATCTAAGCACATGAAAATTAAATTTTATTATTATTACTACTATTATTAATTATTATTTGTGTCTGTGTGTTTGTTTGTGTCTGTGTGTGTGTGTGTGTGTGTGTGTGTGTGCTGTAGTCACTCCATGTATGACTGTCAAAGGAGAAATAGGTGTAGTCAGTTCTCTCTTTCCAGTGAAAACATTCTTTTGTGATAAAAAGCTACCTGAAGCCTCTCATGTTAACACTTTCTTGTTTCAGTGTATTTTAGTGAAATACTTTGTTTCTGTCAGGTGTGCTGGCTGTATGTTGGTATGTTCCCAGCTTCCTGTACACAAACTAATTTTTGTTCTTGTCTACACCACACACAGTTCTATCTTTTCCCTCCTCTGTGGTGCATATACTTACATTTTCAATGTATTTCTACTGGCAATTACCAACAATAGTAAGTTCTTGACAACTGCATAAATAATTAGGCCAACATATGTGTGCTATGTGTGTGTATGTAGATGTGTGTATGTGTTTTGTGTTAAGAACATCTGACAGATTTATTTATTAAATTTAAAGTCATTCAGGGTTCAGGGATGCTACATGGATAACCCGCTGTTTGCCCTGATGGATGCGTATTCCTTTACTTCTCAATCTGACAAACTTTATTAATCATTGAAGAATCCTCCACAAAGTCTTTCCTGAAGTTCTCAGACACATTTTGTCTCTTTTTTTCTCCCAATCATTTTTTAAAAGTGAATTTACAAACACCTTGCTCTCTACCATCAACAGGCTCAAAACTGAAGAGGGAGGTCTCCTGACAATTGTTACATGGTTGATAGTTACAACTGTGCCACAGAATGCCCTGAGTACATTACATATTTATGAATGTTATTCTCAACATAAAGTGAACAGCTCCAGGATTGTCTTTTCACTCCCTGACATCTTGTGCAGGTTCCTAAAATAGGGATTTTGGCCTGGTGCCAGACTGGAAAACCACTTGATGTTTCTTCTTCATCAATGGGTGCATTTTGTATTCAATAGCAATTGTTCTTGGTAATAACATGCCTTCTAATGGAAACTACTTTAATTTTTCCAATAACTATTGAATATGTGAGCCAGGATGATATGAAAAATAGACTTTGTAGGAAAGAAATTAAGGAGATAACAGATATGTAGGATTTAGTGTAGAATTATAAAATGGAAACAAACAGAACACAGGGAAGCTTATGGAGTGATAAAATGGCTTTAATGGATTTAATTAACTTACTCTATAAGAAATGAAAATTAAGGAATCATTCTTGTCTGAGCTGAGCTATTAACATGGTTTTAACTGCAGACTTTACGGCCAGAAAGTCATAGAGCATATGGTAGATTTATAGTCATTTTGTGCCTATGGAGAAGAAAGTGGGCGAAAATATAGTATACGAACTTCATGTACTTCATAAATATGCTCAGGATACAGTGGCTAGCACAACTTCTAAATAGTGCTTTAAACTTTCCATTATGTTTATATAATGTAAGCAACATATTTTTATGCATCAGGGATGAGTTTGTAACTAATAAGAGAACTCATTGTCTAAAATGCCACCAAAATTTTAGTATAATAGATAATATATAGATCAACATTTAGAATTACTTTCTAATGTATAACTATAAATTTAATACATACACTTGTACATCTTACAAATACAACATGAAATAGGTCCTCAGATGCTACCTAGTCACCAAGATGGGGACTAACCGTTAATAATGGCATTTGCCAAGAAATCTCATAAATGACATATCTGTGATTGCTTTATTATAGAACTTGATTCATAAGACTTTATATTCAAAATTATTATAAATTTATTTGTATGGCTTTAGCAACATCATGTAAGTATTATTCATGAAAGTCACAATATATATCATATATTGAAAGAGATTTTAGTTGCAAATCTATCAGCTCTCTACATTAACTGCTGATAAATGAATTCATGTTTTTATTTTGTATTGAAACATGATTTACAGAGCTATTATTTCAATATGTCCAATCTTAGAAGAGTTTGCATCAACCCACACAGCTGAGTGGTAACGTCAAATTCTGATTTATTTTATTTATTGTTTAATTCACTTTATATCCCTATCACAGCCCCTTAACTCCTCTCATCCCAGTCCCACCCTTGAAAATCATTCCTCCCCTCCTGCTCCCACCCCTTCTCCTCAGAGAAGTGGACCCCTTTTTGGGTACAACCCCATCCTAGGGCATCTAGTTCCATCAGGTCTAGGCACATCCTTTCCTACTAAGGTCCATTCAGGCATTCCAAGTGTGGATTAGGGAGATTGAATGGAATGAAATAGAGACATAATCAACCAAGCAGATCCCTCCAAAGCTCCCAGGGACTAACCACCAATCAAAAGAGTACACATGGAAGGACCCATGCCTCCAGCTTCACATGTAGCAGAGAATTGCCTTATCTGGCATCAGTGGGAGGGGAGTCCCTTGGTCTTGTGGAGGCTTGATGACCCAGTGTGGGGAAATGCTATGGTAATGAGGTGGGAGTGGGTGGGTGGGGGAGCATCCTCATAGAAGCAGGGGAGACAGGGAAGGGAATGGGTATGTAGAGTGGAAACTGGGAAGGGGGATAATGATTGAAATATGGATGAGTAAAATAACCAATAAAATAAAAATCATTCACAATAAAAAATATTATGTAACAAGGTATCACTATCACTGATTTCAAGCTATACTAGAGAACTATAGTAATAAAAACCACATGGTGTTTATGAAAGAAGAGATGCTGATCAATAGAACCTAACTAAAAATCCAGATTTAAATGCACACACCTTTGACATCTGACTTTTAATAAAGAAGTCAGAAATACACAATCGAAAAAATAAATCATCTTCAACAAATAGTGTTGGGTTAACTGGCTGTCTGCAGGTAGAAGAATGCAAATAGATTCATATTTACCATGCTTCACAAAACTCATGTTCAAGTAGATCTAAGAACATTTTAGAAGAAAAATCAGGGGATATCCTTGAAAGCTTTGGCACTGAAGATAATTTCTTAAACAGAACATCAGTAGTTCAGGCATTAATATTGACAATTAATAAATGGGACCTCATTAAACTGAAAAGCTTCTATAAAATAAAACAAATCACCAATAGAACAACATGGTAGACTATAGAATGGGAAAACATTTTCACCAACTCCACTAGTAGGCCAATATTCAAAATATATAATGAATTCAAAAAATGCAGTATCCAAAAACCAAACATTCCAATTAAAAACAGACCAAGATAGAGAATTCTCATTAAAGGAATCTAAAATGACTGAGAAACACTTAAAGAAATATTCAGCATCCTTAGCCACCAGGAAATGCATTTCAAAACTATGAAATTCCATCTTATGGTTATCAGAATGAGTAAGAACAGCAACACAAAAGACAGCTCATGCTGGCTAGGAGCAAGGGAAACACTCTTCCATTGCTGGTGTCAGTGTAAACTTGTGCAGTCAGTATCGTAATTAATATAAGAGTTCCTCAGAAAATTGGGAATTGGTCTACTTCAAGATCTAGCTTGGCTGAAATCTTGGACAAAGTACTTAAAAGAACCCAAAGATACCCAAAGAATACCCCATCCTACCACAAGGATACTATGTTTTAATGGATTTATTCATGATGGCCAGACTGAAAACAACTTTGATATCCAAAAACCTTAACCAAAACATGAATAAATGAAATGTGGTAAATTTATACAATGAAGTATTACTCAGATATTAGAAAAAATGACATCATGAAATTTGCAAACAAATGGGTTTAACTAGAAAATAATCAGAACACAGTAAGGAAAACTAGACCCAGAAAGTCAAACATGAAATGTACTCACTTATAAGTGGATATTAACTAATAAGAAAAAAATAATCACAATACGATCCACAGTCCAAGAGAAGTTAAATAAAGAGCAGAGGTCTAGTGAGAACGTGTAGACCTTCCTGGGAAGGGGCAATAGAATAGCTGTTGTGAGTGAACTTGAAGGTAGGTTGTGATGGCACAGAATGGATCAAGTCAGGGAAGGAGAGATATAGGGAGAGGTTACCGAGAGAGACAACTAAAATAGGTGGGCATTTAGAGGGAAATATGGAAATATACTTAGCATACAAGTAGTGAGTATTTGTCCTCCAGTAGAAGTTTAATATACTATATTATTAGTAAGTTATATTGAAAATAATCCTTAACATTAACATTAGTTTTATTATTAATATGCACCCTGACAAGGGCTCTGTCACTGAACTGATTTAACCACATCCTATCATTTTTGGTACTCAACTTGAGCATGGGAAGCAACTTACTTGGTTTCTAACAGAAAAATAATATCTCTATCCACAAAAGGAGACAACATTTCTTCAAAATCTGCAGTGTTATTTTTCTTAAAGTTAGACAACTAGAAGCCTTGATGAGACTAATGAGATATGGTACATCCTTGATGTCATAGTATAGCCTTCTCAAAGTAATAGACTGAAACCAAAACAGTAAAGCAACATGTATCTTGCAAACTATATTATGCACACTTTCCATGTATAAGCATGCACATTAAGAAGTCATATTTTCTGTTAACATTAGATCATAAATTATAGATTTATTAACTGTTGATCTTG
The DNA here is from genome assembly GCA_028551405.1 of Uromys caudimaculatus. Lineage (NCBI taxonomy): Eukaryota > Metazoa > Chordata > Mammalia > Rodentia > Muridae > Uromys > Uromys caudimaculatus. The sequence goes on from CM052711.1 coordinate 48,057,432, forward strand.
AATAATTGATTAATTTCTTGTAGTCCATTCATAAACAAATGTTAGGTGTTATTTACTTTGTTCTTTTTATGTTATAAATGATTTATACATGATATAGTGCTCACTGCAGGTTTTACTTAGTGTTGGACTTCTGAAACTTATCCTATTCTTGTGTTGCTCTAGGATATCTCTGCTCACTGCCACACAGTGTTCCACAAAATATAGATGCATACAAACACACACACACACACACACACACACACACACACACACACACACACATACACACACAGATCAGTTTTTCACCTACCTTGTCCTCTAGGTCTCCAGTACTGTGAGCAACATTCTATCCTCAGGCTCTTAATAGAAAGAATCAATAAAATATCATAAGTTTTTGACAGAACATTATTTCTATCCTGAACACACACAGATTCTATTTACCAATAAGTTCCCATTCAACACAGTATTTCAAGTTTAACTTATCATTTACATTGAATTAGTTGAAAATTTTTCTTGTTATTAGTTATGAAATATTTAAATATTCAGGACAATGGGTCATATTTGTATATGCACAGGACACATCTTTTTACTAATTTAAACAATTGAGATGATAATATGATTACGTTTCTCCATTACATTTCCTCCCTCTTAATCTTTCTATAAATCCCTCCTGATACTCCTTCAAATTCATGTCCACTTCTCTTTACTAATTGTTAATGTACACATATGCATATATTATCCCTATATATTAATTCATTTACACACACACATACACACACACACACACACACACACACACACACACACATATATATATATATATATATATATATATATATATATATATATATATATATATATATATATAACTTAATATAACCTACTCACTCTTACTAATCTATGTATGCTTCCAGGGTTGACCATTTGGCATTGGACAACTAATTGGTGTGATCTTCCCTGAGGACAATCACTTCTCCTAGTATCACCTTTCTTAAAGTTACCTATAGTTTTTAACTATAGGGTAGAGATTTCATTGGCTTTTCTCTATCTAGTTTGGCATCTTCACTGGGTATCATCTTTGCTCAGCTTACATAGCATAATCAATTTGGTGAGATTTTATGAGTGTAGTTTGTTATATTACCAAAAGACTCAATATGATCCCCCACTTCTAACATTCTTTCTTACTTATCTTCTTCAATATTCTCTGAACTTTAGGTGTAAAGATTGCTTTGAATATGTAGCTTTTGAGATTTGGCTTACAACTCTGCTCTTTGATTATTTTGTACTTTTCTGTAATGGCCATTGTTGGTTATAAAGAGAAATTTCTATAATGAGGGATGAATATTACATTTATCTGTAAATATAAGGACAAATATCTGAAACTCCAGAAGAATTCATGCTATTTACAAAAAATAACAATTCTCTATATCACACACACACACACACACACACACACACATACACACACACACACACACACACACACATGTGCATGTGTGCAGTTTTAGTGAACTTTTATATCATCTGGGCTGACTATATTCTATTCAAAATCCAAAAATTCTCAACAAAATCCTCAATAAGAGACATGAGAAGCCTGTTTTTGTGTTACTGGCCAGGATTGTTAAACTGGTGCTCCAAATATAGAATCTATTGTTCTTGGTCTTGGTTACCACTGAGGTGGAGGGTAAGCACCAATTACTGAAGATATTAGCCACCTCAGAAAGAAGTACCAGAAAACTCTGAGCTGTGACTGACCAGAAAGTCAACCCTGAAAGACAAGATTTCATGGTACAGATAAGAACCATGCAAAATTTCAAAGAAAGAAAACTAAGACTATCAATAGTTGTACCCAGCTTTGACACCTGTGAACAACATCAATGACAGCAAGACACAATAGCCGTTAGGGTGCACTAATGTCATACATTCCCTGACAATAACCAACAGCTCTATAATTGGACCTAATATTCACACAAGAAGAGGGAGACTATGCCTAGTTCTGGAAATCTCACTATCTACTCAGTAGTACTGAACTCATGATTAGTGGAAGGCAATAACAACAATAAGAAATATACTAATTTACTAAGCCAGCATAAGCCCTAAAAACAATCTATACAAAATGATAGAACATCTGAGGATTTTATGATTTAAGGGAGACTACATGCTTGTTGGTTTACTGTTTGTAGATGTTGTGTAGGTTGTAGCAAATGAATAAAGTTCCTGGTGAAGTGAGGGGATTTTATACTCTAGATGTTTCTGTTCAAATGAGAGAAAAAGCCACAAATGCAAAAAGCAAATGAAAGAGAGTGAAATGATGCCTCAGGAATATAAGAAAACATCATTTAATTGAATATTCTTAAATAGGTAAAATACATGAAATGTGAACAGAACATAGATTATGTATTTGCTAATACTGTTTCTCAGTGTATACAGACAAAAGGAATCCTGGAAGAGCAAAGGCACTCTGGAACCAAGCAGAGTGTCTTTGATTAAATGAAGGGTTTTCTTTCTGTATGTGGACAGAGTCATTTGTTTACTGAGAAGCACATATCTATCTGTGTATAGTGCTTGAATAATGCCCTCTAGAAGTGGAGACAAGTGTTTGTGTTAAGGAAACAAAATAACTTCTATGGGAAAAATGAAGATCCTCTTCAGGTGTTCATGGACTTGAGCATTGTTTTGCATGTACAGTTGTTACAGACTAAAATATAAAGATGATGATTTTTAGATTTATATATATTGCTGGAGGAATACAAGAAAACAAGAACCCTTAATGAAAAAAGTATTACAAATGTGAAAAATAATAGCTATCATTGTAAACCTAATTTAAAAAGGAAGAAATAGTGGATAGATTTGAAACTCTGCTTTAAATGTGTGAAATGATAACCACTAGCAAAGAAAAAGTGACTTTTCTCCAACAGAGTATCGCTGGGCATACAAATCACTCTCAAGGTCACACCCATGCCCAACAGTACATGGCCAACACAAAATGAACTCAATGGCAGGATCTTCAAGGTCCTTTGTCTAATATTGTAGCAGGACTGATTTATTTTTCATCTTGCAGGTCCTTTACATACATATTATCATTTTGGGTTTTGGGTTTTTACGAGATTTTTCTGTGTACAAATGTGTATGCCTTTGTATCTATATGTGTTTCTGGGCCTTTCTCTTTTGGCTCTTTTTACTTATTTTGAATTGTTTTTCTGCTTTGTTCTATTCTGGTTTGTTTTCTTTGACTCACTTATTATTATTATTATTATTATTATTATTATTATTATTATTATTATATTCCTGTTTGTTTTCTAGTGTAAGAGAAAGGAAGTGTGAGGATTTAGATGGGAATGGAGGTGGGGAGGATCTGAGAAAGGCTGAGGGAGGACACAAACCATAGTCAATTGTAAAAAATTATTTTCATTAAAAATGAATTAACCAAAACCAAAAAAAAATGAAATGGAAGGTGAAACTAATTGATGAATAAATTAAAATTCTAATGTTAGATCTATATTACACACAAGTATTGTTTTCTATGTGTCTGATATTACATGATGCTAAGGCACAATCCAGAACAAATAGCCTCTTCAATGTACTACAAGATGGAAGGGATTATTTGTGTTTACCAATTATGTGTGAATTCACACTTCATATGGCTAATAGATATGGCAGAAGCCACCCACTTGCAGTAGATTACTGGTGTCAACAACCTTTTCTCAGAAAGAGGTCACCATTAACCTCCTTAACATGCTGTATCACCACCAGGAGACTGAAAAAAAAATGTTCCATGTATTAAACATTTTGGGGATAGCTGAATAGATGCTACATATCAGAGATGGCATCAGATGATGGACAATTCATTAAAATTGAATTATTTGTATAAAATTTGATTTTGGAAGTACAAAGGTAATCTGGAGCAAGTATGTACTTTCATTACTACACATGGAGCAACGAGATGTGAAGACAGCTGTCTCATACAAAATTGTTGTGGAAAAAAATAAAACCTAGGAGTGTAAGGATCATATACTCAGTTTTCTGAAGTCTGTACAGCTGAATAGCAAAGTGTAAGGATGGGAGACTCATTTGATGAGATTCTCAGTCAGGGCTTGATATTATCTGAAGTTTGGGAAATCATGAAATCCCAACCCCTGCTATTTAAATTCTGTGGCAAACTTGCTCTTTTTGTTCTAATTTGGAACAATCAAATCCAATTATATAGACAATGATTTAGAAAGATAAATATTTTAAATAGGGGTTGCAAAAGGATTCCTTAATTAAAGAAGTAGATTTTAACAAAATAAACAGCAGTAGCAACAGTGATAAAACCCTGAATAGACTAGGCTTATATGTTAACCATTTCCCAGTTTATGGGCTGGGTCCTAGATCCTAGACAAGGTACAGTAGTTGAAAATGAAATGTGTAACAACTATGTGAGATAAGACTTGGAAAAAACTTTGCTAGTATTTAGAGAGAAGATGTGAAGATGCCATTTATGGTTGAGAAAATAAAGTAGTACTGAGGTTAGGAATTGAAAAACACCTTTGGACACATTCCAGTGGTTGTGTTGTCTTTACCTAACTGTAAAATTAAGATGGATGTGGCAGAGAGGCCGCACATATTGACTTTTCTTTCTCTTTAGAGATATGGAGTAAGACTAATATCCAGTAAGATTTAAATGCTCATACAGAATTTGAAAGTAAAAGAAACAATGTCATCTTTTTACTGTGTAGAAACTGAGTAATCCAGAATTCCAAAAGAATAATGGGAGATCTGACTCCAGGTAATAGTTAGGTAAGCTTTTCATTAGAAAATACGTTTATACCAGTTACGTTTGTTAAACTTATTGTCTGGCCAGCCACCAAGGCATGACCAAGTGGCTAACAGTAGACTACTCAGCCCTCCACAAGATGCTATGATAGTAGAATAGTGAATGGTAAAGGGTCTTTTGTGAGGCTCATATCATCTAACTGTTTAGTAATAGAAATAGTAGAATACTCAAATATTGTTGCACTGGACAGAGAATGTAAAAAAAAAATATTAATAAGAATTTTTGTTATTGTTATGGACCAATATTTTTTGAGGCCAATCATTATGCTTCTTTTGAAAGATAATTTCTTACTTAATATTGATGCATTTTTATACGACCTCTTGGCGATTGAAGACAATGAGGTAAATTTAAGGTAAACAATTCTGGTACTGACTTAAATGACATCAGGAGGATATTTAAATAAGAAAACAACTTTTTAATAATTTGTAAAAGGAAATGATATATTATGGATCAAGCTTCAGGGAAATAAGTGCATGGGCAGCTACTTAGCTGCACATAGTGTCCAAAATAGAAGCCTCGTGAAATCTGTATTGCTTAAATCATAGTATCTTCCCTGACCAAAGAAAAGTAGATTGTTATAGCCAAACAATGGAATTCCAAGATTCATTATTTTACTGCTATTCAGAAACAAACAAGAATATGTCTGTTCTCTAAACAACTAACTCTTAATTGAAAAACAACAAGCATTGAGAGATTTCTAATTAGAAGTGGGATTAAGTTCCTTGTCCTCAGAAGTATTCCTATTTTTGATCTATAGTCAATGATTCCCTTGTGTGATCAAGCAAATTAATCAAAAAGATTCTACCAGAATATTTCAAAATCAATCATAATTAATGGCAATGACCACCTACACTTGCGTGAACATTTTATGTTAGATGCATCAATATATGTAACAGACTAATAGAAATATTACAAGAAATTACAATAGTGAAAGATGGCATTTTCTATCACAAAAGGAAAAGAGAAAGAGGATGTAAAAACTCTGAGTTCATGAAATAAGCAAGCACACAGTCTCAGACCATTCACTAAAGTGCCATGTGGAGGACTATTCCATCAGAACTGCTGGAGTAACTGGCGTGAAAAGCTTATATGCCAGCATGGGGCAAGAGGGTGGCCAGTGCCAGAATCCCATCTGGCCTGTCTTTAGTTGCTTTAGGAGGCTGCAACAGTTTCATAACCATTATGCTCTAGTATCAATTATTCTCTAAAAAAAGTATTTGCCTTTACAAATTAAAATCTGTAAATCATGACATTTTGTTTTCTTTAATAAATACTAATCAATGATTAGATTTTTGTACATGTATGTTTTGAGGATTTCTTATATGAGTACTGCTTTTACAAAATTCCTACCCCAGTCTCTTTAGCCTAAAACTATGCCTAAGTTCAACATCCTCTACTTAATTATTTTAGTTACATGCATGTGCATGCGCACACACACACACACACACACACATATATATATGGCCTGTGAATTCTTTAGTAATATGGCTCTGTATTTTATTCTTCTAGTGAAAATATGAGTTGACCAAAGAAAATGATAGTATTACTACTCAAGTTCCGTGCTTTGTAACTCTCTGAACAGTGGGTTTATTTAAATTTCAAAAAGACAAGTAAAATCCTGTTCCTCTACACAAATATAAAACAAAGGTTCAGAATTAAAAACACACACTATGAACTCAATATGATAGGAAGTATCGTGGCTCTCCGTAAGACATTTTTAGAATTAATAACTAGAACTTACCTGGTAGAAGGCAATGTCATTACTCACTCTAACTTAATTCATGTTAGCATAATTTTTCCTCTTTCTCTGATTCAGTAGCCCTAGGCAATGGTGTAAATCTTAGTTTATCTAAGCAAGGTAGAATGAAAAATCGAATACTATGCAACTGAAATATATCAATTCACAAGCATTTGAAGAAAACCATCTAATTCTATTTCACAGTAATACTTGACACTATTTGCTTACATAATTTAGAATGAGAACTTTTGACAATAAAAAATCATCATAAACATTTTATCCAGGGTCTCCAAGAAACACTATCATTTTAAATTGTATTATTATAAAAAATGAAGTTCAAATGAGTAAATGTTCCAAGTAAATCATAAATACTGTATAGAGAACATCAGAGAGCATACTATGACTTGTAGAAATGTGAATAAGAATGCTTATAGAGATAGATAAGTAGATTCATGATAGATAAATATATCAAAACACAGATGTTCAATAAATGGTAGGTAGACAAATATACAGAAGATAGAAAATGAATTGACAAAGATGAATAATAGATGATGATTGACTATTAAGTAATAGATAAAAGGCAGAAGATAAATAGATAAGAGATGTCAGATATATAACAGGTAGATAATAGAAGATAGAAATAGAAATAGCAAGTGATATAAAGATTATATATGATAGACAAAGATAGGTAAGTATTGATCGATGATAGACACACATCAGAAACTATACTTTTTTATTAATCATTTTATTAATTTATATTTCAAGTTTTATATCCCTTCTTGATTACCTTGGTTACCCCTCCACAAAGCCCCCATCCCATATCCCCTCTCCCTCCTTCCATTTGCCTCTATGACGGTATTCCTTTACCCTATTATCCACTCCCACCTCACCACTCTAGCATCCCCCTATGCGGGCACATCAAGCCTCCACAGCACCAAGGGCCTTTCCTCCCATGGATGTCAGATAAGATCATCCTCTACTACATATTAGCTGGAGCCATGGATCCCTGCATGGAGACACTTTGGTTGGTGGTTTAGTCTCTGAGAGCTCTGGAGGGTCCAGTTAGTTGATACTGTTCCTATGGGGTTGTGATCCCCTTAAACTCCTTCAGTCCTTCACCCAGTCTTCCATTAGGATCCTCTGGCTCAGTGCAGTGGTTGGCTGTGAGTATCTGCATCTGTATTAGTCAGGTGCTGGTAGAATCTTTCAGAACAGCCATACCAAGCTTCTGTCAGCAAGCACTTCTTGGCTTCAGCTATAGGTGGAGGTTGGGTGTGTGCAGATGGGATGAAGCCCTAGGTGGGGCAGTCTCTGGATGTCAACATATGTTTGAAAGTAAAAGAATAAAATGAAAAGTGAATAATAAGTCATTGCTCTTGTGAAATCAACTGTAAACTGACAAAGTTTTAAACGTGTATTCTATGGTGAGCATTTTCTTTGAAGTAACCCCAATATGTTTACAATTTGTAAGTACTCTTGATACCTAAATTTTACTGATTTTAAATTTTTATATCTAGTTACAGCACTATGCAATTTTATACTACAATAAAGAGGAGCAATTAATCTTATTCCTTTCATTTAGTTGGTATATGTATTCATTTAAAATGTGTAAAATTGACGTAATCTGTAAGCAGCCACTAACATATCCAATTATTCAGTGCTTATTTGTTTATAGCATTACAGTAAATTCAATATACTAAAAACAAAATAAATATTTCTCTGGACATTTGTAAAATGATTGGATAGAAATGTAAATTAAAAACCTTTAATATAGAGACAGAAGATAAGTTAAAATAAAAAGTACTTGCAGTAAAGTAAAAAAATAGATTTTAAATGACATTTTCTATAACTAGTGTGGTTTTTGCTTGTGTAAATGTGATTTCTTTATTCTGTAGAATATAATAATCATCCACTTTTAATTATTATCAACTGATGAAAAGTAGTCTCATTACTGAAACTGAACTGATAATTGAAGAGGTGGCTATTCTTCTGTTCAGTAGAAACGGTTGTATCTTCCTGCCTCAGCAAGGCTGACACATTGCCCCCCAGCTCCTCCTTTCTTGTACCTACACCCTTTCATTGCCTTTGACTCACTTCACTATATACAACTAAAAGGTCCCAGATGTTATCTCTCTTTATGACACCTGTAGTAGTTAAAACAATAGTGATGTTTTTTCTAGAGATGTAAATGAGGTAATTTCATCTGGACAATCCTTGTGATTTAAATACTAGTTTACTAGATTATAAATAAGTCATAAGGTGACAAGAATGTAAATATCTAGTCAACTTTATGGGAAACATGCCAGTTTCATTTCCATGTAAATATACTATTTCTTGTATAATTGAGATGATTAAATTTTAAAGGATGACAGAGACTGACCGCCAGCAGCTTCC
>CM052711.1:48066858-48106029 GCA_028551405.1 Uromys caudimaculatus
ACTTTGGGCCTGAGGGTGCTAGGGGCACCAGTAAAAGGGAATGTCAAGGTGGGAATATGGGAATGGGTGGGCGGGTAGGTGGGAGGAGGAATTCCCTCACAGAGGCGGGGAGGGGGAGGGGACACGGGGTTTCTAAAGAAAAGGGGAATCATCGGAAATGTAAATAAAATATCAAAAAATAAATAAATAAAAAAAAAATTTTAAAGGATGGATTCATTTATGTATTTGAAGATAAAATTTCAAATAAAGAAACTAATGGAAAGTCTAGGCAGAATTAAACATGCATTAAATTAATAATGCCCTAGGTGGTAACTTACAAGGGATAGTGTAATCTTGAATGACATTTTCTGTTGAACAAATTGATAAAATATAACATATTTTCATTAATTGAGATCAATAGAAGCAGAAATGTTTCTGAGACATAATTCAGTGGAGAACAGTGGCTCAAGCTGTGAGCCTTTGACAGAAGGCAACTTTTTCCTAAAACCTCACTAGTTCTCCAGCAGGTTGTGAGGTAACCTTGCTGCAAAGGTATCACAGATCTAGCTTAGGGCAGTTAGATCAAGATCCCACTAATAATTTGCCAGTAGTTGGCAAAATCTGTATCTGCAATTCAAATCTGATCAACATCACCCTAAATCAGGAGGAGTGAGAAGTGAAGAAGTTCACTCAGCACCTTCAGCTCATCCGTCTGTAGTAAAAGTTCCTGTTCATTGTTTGACTCCCAGCAAATATCTGTGAAACTTCTCAGGGGAAAAAATCAAAATCATTCCAGAAAATATATAATACCTATGTTTTGTGCTTATATTCTCACATACAATAATAAGACAGCAATTTACCATATGAGAGAAAAATACCAATGAAATCAACAGGAAAATAATAAAAAAGTGGAGATTTATATTTTATTGGAGTTATAAGAATAGATATTCAATTAATGATAGATAGTTTGACCATTTATTTTAATTATGAGTATGTATGTAGTTGTGTGAATGGATATGTTCATGTGAGCATAGGTACCCGTGGAGCCAAGAGAAAGGTGCTGAATAAAATGGGCATTGGAGTTACAGGAAGTTAGGAGTTCCCTTAGGTGGGTACTGGGAACTGAGTTATGACCTGCAGCAAGAGTAGCATGTGCTGCTTCTTCTTCTTCTTCTTCTTCTTCTTCTTCTTCTTCTTCTTCTTCTTCTTCTTCTTCTTCTTCTTCTTCTTCTTCTTCTTCTTCTTCCTCCTCCTCCTCCTCCTCCTCCTCCTCCTATTCCTCTTCTTCTTCTTCTTCTTCTTCTTCTTCTTCTTCTTCTTCTTCTTCTTCTTCTTCTTCTTCTTCTTCTTCTTCTTCATACAGTTTTATTAATAATTCCATTCATTCACATCTCAAATGATATTCCACTTCCTGGTTAACCCTTCACAAGCCCTCATCCCAAAGCCTACCTCTCTTCCCTCTCCTTTGCCTCTAGGAGGGTGCTGTTCCACCCACGCACCCTCTACTGCCTCACCCCTCCAGCATCCCACTATGCTGGGGCATCAAGCCTCCACAGGACCAAGGGTCCCCTTCCAATGATGTCAGACAAAGCCATGCTCTGATACCGATGTATCTGGAGCCATGGATCCCTCCCTGTACACTTCTTGGTTTGGCTCCAAGCATCCAAATCTGCAGTGATCAGCAGCCACACCATGTTTCTGTCAGCACATGCTTCTTGGCAATGGCAACAGTGTCTGATTTGGTGTCTGCAGACAAGATGGATCACCAGATGAGACAGTCCCCAGATGACCTTTCCTTCAATCTCTGCTCCATTGTTTTGTCCCTGTTCTTCCTGTGGACAGGAACATTTCTGGGTTAAAAACTTTGAGATGAGTTTGTGGCTCCATCCCTCCACTGGGGGTGGTGCCGATCTACTGGAGGTGGTCTCTACAGGTTCTATCTCCACTTCTCTGCTAAAATCATCCTCATTGGGTCCTGGGAGTCTCTCACTTCCCTGGCATCTGGACCTGCCAGTGCCCATCCCCAGTTCCTCATCCTGTCCTGTTATGTATTTTTATTCCATTTCCTGACCCTCTGTACCACTCTTCTGTCCCCTCCAGTACCTGATACTGCCCCCTTTTATCTGCTGCCTCCTCTTTCCCTCGCAGGTCCCCTCACCTTCTACCTCTCATGAGCATCCTGTTCCCCCATCAATGCAGAACTGAAGCATCCATACCCTGGACTTCCTTATCCTAAGCTCTATTTTTCCTGTAGTTTGTACCATGGACACTGTGAACTTTTGGGCTAATATCTACTAATCAGTGAGTACATACCATGTGTGTTCTTTTGTGTCTGGGTTACCTCACTCAGGATGATATTTTCTTGTCCCAACCACTTGTCTAAGAATTTCATGAAGTCATTGTTTTTAATAGCTGAGTAGTACTCCATTGTGTAAATGTACCACATATTTTCTGTTGAGGGACATCTAGGTTGTTTCCAGCTTCTGGCTATTATAAATGAGGCTACTATAAACATGTTGAAGCATATGTCCTTGTTATATGTTAGAACATCTTTTGGGTATATGCCCAGTAGTGGTATAGCTGGTTCTTCTTAACTGCAGGACCATCTCTCCTCCCCTATGATAAAAGTTTGAGAATTAAAATCTATGTAATAGATCTCATAAAAGAGTCTTGACCAATTCAGCATAAATGGAAAAACTTGCAAAGAATTTGGAAATATAACAGTTTTCATCTTTAGTTCTTATCACTACAAATTACTTATTGGTGAGTTGAATATGAAAATCATATATAAACTTAGAGATGTAGAATATGGAAGAGAGTTTTTAATTTAAAAGGGATGATGGTCAATGTTTCCTGAAATTAATGAAACTAATATTGAAAATACTTTTTTATTTAAAAGAAGCTATAACAGTGGGAAGTTGCTCCTCATTACTCCTATTACTTGATTGTGAATATAATCTTAAATATATGCCAGAATCGTTGCTGTTTTAGATGAATTTCTGGTGTGTGTATGTGGGGAGTATATGTGTGAATGTGACATATACTATAGTCATCTAGAGAGAGGGAACATCAATTGAGGAATTACTTCCTTCTGCATGACCTATAGGCAAGGCTATGTGGTCATTGTCTTGATTAATGGTTGCTGTGGGAGAGGCCAGATTACCATTACTGTGGGCCATCAAGGAGCAGATGGTCATGGATTGTATAAAACAGAGAGGCAGATGACCCAGCCATGGACAGAAAGTCAATAAGCAGGATTTATCCATAGTTTCTGCCTCCATGACTACCTCCAAATACTTGCTGAGTTCCTCCCCTGCCTCCCCTGATGGATTTTAAGCTGTAAGGCCACCTCAACTCCTTTATCCCCCAGTTTCCTTTGGAAAGTGCATTAAAACAGTAGCAGAAAAGCAAAGTAGGGCAGTAGTTAACCCTTTGCTCCTTTACTATGGATACTGTCCAAAAGGAAGTGTGACACATAATTAGGAAAGCAAAGCTAACAGAGGAAGTATTTCCTCAAAAACTAAGAGGGAGCTCCTAAGTTTTGTACCAGACACTGAGATACCTGGTCTTGGTTCAAGTGAACAGAGAAAGTGCATCTTCAGAAAAGCACAAGATGGGGGACATCCATGCGTTTTGGGAGCACTCTGGAAATTCGGGGCACAATAATGATCAAGAGTATAGAAGATTGGCGATGCTTGGATAGACTGTATTTTGAGATGTTTATTAGCCATTTTTCTTTTTCTTTTTAAATATATTTATTTATTCAATTTACACCTCAATACCATACCACATTCTCCTCCCAGCACCTCCTCACACAGATCCTCTCCACATTCCAAACTCTTTTCCTTTAAGAAGGGGGATTTCCCCTTCTGTGTATCACCCCTACAAACCCTGACTATCCCTTCTGCCTGCACATCAACTCACTTCAGGACTAGGCACATCCTCTGGCACTGAGGCCAACACGGCTGCCCAGGTAGTGGAACAGAATCCCTAGTCACAGAGTCAAGAGATTCAGGGACAGCCGCCACTCCTCTTGTTGCGGGGTTGACGTGAAATCCAAGCGGCATGTGCACATCTGCTACATGTGTGCAGAGGGCCTAGGTCGAGCCTGTGTGTGCTCTTTGGTAGCTCAGTCTCTGGGACCCCCTAAGTGTCCACGTTAGCTGACTCCATTGGTCTTCCTGTGGACTTCCTTTCCTCTTCGGGTCCCACAATCATTCCTCCACCTCTTCCACAAGATTCCTTGAGCTCCATCTAATGTTGGCTCTGGGTTTTTGCATGTTTCTGATAGCAGATGGGTGAAGCATCTAAGAGGACACAGCTATGCTAGACTCCTGTCTGCAAACATAGCAGTATCATTAACAGTGTCAAATATTGGTTCTTGCCCACAGGATGAGTAACAATTTGTGCCAGTTGTTCACTGGCCATTCCCTCCATCTCTGCTCTAACTATTTTTTGCACATCTTTTAGGTAGGATAAATTTTGAGTAAAAGCTCTATGGGTGGATTGCTGTCCTCATCCCTCCACTGTAAGTCCTGCCTGGCGACAGGAAGTGGACACTTCCGGATCGATATCACCTACTGTGTGGCGATGGGCTGTGAGAGGCAGTCTCGTCCCTGGTTGAGCACAGGTTTAAAACCTGGCAACCCAGTAAGGGGTAACCCTGCAAGGGACAGTAGGTGTTTTGTCATCCTCCTGAGCCCCAGGCTCCTGTCAAGTAGCTATAACCCGCACAGCCCTCTGTAGAGAGACATAGGAGTAGCACATCAAGTCCTCCAATATGCAAATAAGGTATCACTAAGATCTCAGACCAAGTCAATGGGAAGTACCTGTTGCCAGACTCTGACCCATCCCAAACTGTATATGGGGGATTCTATCCAGAAGGAATAAAGGTGTAAGAACTACTCCATCCTCTGAGAGCTTCTGTCATAAGAGCTGCAACAATGCTGCTTGGGAAGAGGTCTACTCTCCCAAAATGCCACCAGAAGCTTCCCTCACTCCCTCACTCCTCACTGGCTAGTTGGCCTCTCCTGGGCTCAGCCCTGCCGACTCAGTACAGGGCAGCGGGTGCAGTGACTTGGAACAACCGAGGCAGCAACTGTGGAAACTGAGGTGGAGGTGTCTCCTGTCCCTGCTCAAACTCTCCCTCCTTTGTCTGAGCCTTTGAACCTGACCTGGCCAGAGATCCCTGTGTAAAGCCTCCAGCACACAGGCCCACAATCTACTGCTTAGAGTCTCAGCTATAGCTGCCCCATAGATAATACCCTGGGGCTTCCCCAAGTCCATCTTTCTGGCATGTCCTTGACATTGTGTCCCCACCCACTCAGATTTCTGTTCTTTCTCCCCTGTTCTCCATACACCTGAGCCAACCCCTGCCACCTTTTCCCATACCTCTCCCACTCAGTCCCTTTCTCCAGCCACTTGCAGTATATGTTTTACTTGCCCTTCTGAGAAAAATTCAACCATTCCCTCCTTGGGTCTTCCTTGTTATTTGGCTTCTTTGGGTCTGTGGGGTTGAATGCATTTTTAAAGCTTCCTTTCTTTCTTCTTGAAATATATCAGAATAATCATACCTATTGCTTGCATAAAGAGAGTGAAAATGAGTTAGTTTCACCTTCCTCTACTAGAATAATGCTCATCTCTGTTATCTGTACTAATGGGGAGAACCAGTGGTGTGGAACATTCAGAATGCCTGATAATCATAAAGTCATGAATGCTTGCAAACAATTTATATGCTCGATAGTTTAGTAGCTTCACCTTCCCAGTAATATTTTGCTTCGTTGCACATTAAAATTAGTTTGCATTCCCTGTGTACACACAGTGTAGATGATAAGGAAACATATCCAGGAAATATGCAGTAAAGCTTCCAGCAATCCTTACAATATATGAGAATAGAGAAGACAACCTGAGCAGTTAACACTCAATCGGCAACATATAAATCTGTTGATATGATTGCAGGTTCAGCAAGAGTGCTGTTTCTATTATTATGATCTGTGTTTTTCTCCTTTTCATCATATTTAGAATAACCTGAGGCAACTTATGTCCATGGGCACACTGTAAAATCTGATATTTATTACTGAAACAGAAACAAAACTATCTAAGAAATAATACCAGCCACCAGTCACAATCTGATAACCATTAATTACAGCATTAGGTAATTGATTTTTCCTTAAGTTTTTTGGGTAGATAGGGAAGAAATACAGCTTTTTTTGTAGATTAATTTTTGTTAATAGGGGGTTGATTTTGTTTCTAAAATTAAATAATGGAATTTGATTAGAAGTGTTTTAAATCTTTAATGGTTAATGAAAAATTAAAGAATATGTAGCATCATTAGCCAGAGGACGATTTCTTAAGATACAACTTCTTAGAATCTTAATAAATGTTTTATGATACAAATTAGATTTTATTTTTGAGAGGCCCTTGGTTCTGTGGGTGTTCGATGCCCCAGTGTAGGGGAATGCCAGGGCGGGAAGGCGGGAGTGGGTGGGTGGGTGGGGGAGCACCCTCATGGAGGCAGAGGGAGAGGGATGGGATAGGGGGTTTCTGGAGGGGAGACCTGGAACCAGGATGACATTTGAAATGTAAATAAATAAAATATACAATATAAAAGTTTCTTCTATAACCTTTTAAAAAATCATTTTGGTATGGTAATATGAATATAATAAAACTAAAATCTATTGGAAGAACCAACTTAGTGAGATACAGTCTCACTCTATCTGGCCTGGAATATATTACAGACATCAGGCTGTCCTGGAACTCATAGAGATTCTCAGCTTCTAATTTTAGGAAGTGGTATTAAGATGTATGCCACCACGTACAGAATATTGATAAAACTTTTAATGAGAAGAAAATATTGCACATTTGTTACAACTTTTGTGATTTAAAAAATCTATTTAAATTTTATTTCTATATCAAACTTATATGTATATATATATGAAATCTTGTGTCATTTTATTAGTTTGTATTATATTCTAAAGTTTATTGTTACACATATTTATTTATATTTTCTACATTTATAACATGGGTCACATTCAACATATCACTTTCTACATATATAAATCAGGTCACCATGTGCCATAGTATGCCTGATGTGTTTTAGAAATGAAACAACTTAAAAGCATCTCTTCTCTCTTCTAATATATGAGTCTCACAAAACAATTTAAGGGAAGGGTAGCAACTCAGATATTATCGTTACTTGCTGTGCCTTTTTGGCAAGATATACTTTTAATTTAAATAATATTTGAATATCATAAGTCTTTATCTTTACAATTAAATGATTTCTTTGGATAAATATAATATTACAAATCATTTTGCAAATATTAATTGCAGATTTATTATGGCTCAAATTATTACTCTCCTCACTAAGAAAAAAAGTGAAAATGGGTGTAACCCCTCCCTATAGTCTTCATGTTGCTGATAATTCTCACAGAAAGATGATGGCAAACAACTAGACAAATGAAAGTCAGGTCTCTGGGTACTGTGCTATGAAAAAAAAAAAAAAACAGAGAAGATGTATTCATATAGTAGAACACAATTCATTGATTAGATAAGATTGTCAGGCATGAGATGACTAGACACAAACATTATCCTGACAGGCTGAACTGAGGAAACCCAGTGATAATTGCTGAACATTGTCTCAAGAAGAGGAAATACAAAAGACAACTCCAGTTACCTGGTTTGTACTGAGAACAGAAAAAGACCAATGATTTTAAGCATAAAGCAATAGAAGGTATGATTAAAATGTACACAGAAGCTGGGAAAGTATTCAGTTGAGAGAGTGCTTGCCTAGATTAAGTAAGACTCTGGTTTACATCTACATTTATATTACAAATTATGTATAGGGTACCTAGGAGGTAGTACCAGAAAGATCGAATTTAAAAGTAAGTCATCCATGATAAGGTAGTGAGTTGAAGGGTTACCTGTGCTACATAATACCCACTTTAAACAATAAATGAAAACAAAAAACAACAATAAAACAAACAACATAAGAAAGGTTCAAAATGACATGTAAAAGGGAGTGAAGTGAAATAACTATTAGAATTACAATTTAAAATGAAATTTGTTTATTATCATTTTATGTAAGTATATTAGAATTTAAGGAAAATTATTGTGGAATACAGAGTTCTGAAAGATACTGAGACAGAATCAGGCACCTCGGTAGGTAAGAAGTTTGGGGACCCTCTAGAATGTACCAGAGACCTGGGAGGTGAGAGACACTCAGGACTCAGAGGGAGGGAGCTTAGATGAAATGCTCTACAGCGGGAAGAGGGAACTTGTAGCGTCCACCTCCAGTGGAAGGATAGGACATCGAGTGCAGGGATGTAGTTGCCATCCCAGAGTCAAAAACTCTGACCTAGAATTGTCCCTGTCTAAAAAAACTGCAGGGACAGAAATAGAGGAGGGACTGAGAGAAAGGAGGTAGAGTGAACCGCTCAGCTGGGATCCAGATCGACGGGAGACGCCAAGGCCAGAGACTATTACTGATTCTATGGTGTGCTTACAGACAGGAGCCTAGAATGGCTGCCTTCTAAAAGGCCCAACAAATGAAAAAAAAAAAAAAAAAAGAACAAAAGCAAATGAAAGAGTCAGATGCAGATACCTATACCCGACAAATGGACAGAAGCTGGGGAACCTGGGGTTGAATTAGGAAAAAGCTGGAAGAAATTGAGGAGGAGGGTGACCCCATAGGAAGACCAGCAATCTCAACTAACCCATAATCCTAAGATCTCTCAGACACTGAGCTACCAAGCAGGCAGCATACACCAGCTGATATGAGGCCCTGACACATATACAGCAGAGGACTGCCGGGTCTGACCTCAGTGAGAGAAGAGGCACCTAACCCTCGAGTGGCTTGAAGCACCAGAGAGTGGAGAGGTCTAGTGTGGGTGTGTGAGAGGATATCCTCTTAGAGACAGGGGAGGAAGAGTCGGATGAGGAAGTGTCAGAAGGCAGACTGGGAAGGGGATTACAACTGGACTGTAAAAAAAGATTAGATGATGATGATGATGATGATGATGATGATGATGATGATGATGATGATTGATAGTGATGATGATGATGATGATGGTAGTGATAAATAAATTTAAAAAAGAAGTCATTACAAAAAATCCAATTAAGTGATGATTTAGACATGCTGAGGTTCTAGGGGTAGAGAAATGAAAGCATGCTCAAATATTTTAGAACTGCATTTTGTAAGTAAAACTGACTTTATCAGGATATCATCAATTATGCTGAAAAAAAAAGAAGGAAAGAGGTAAGAAGGAAAAATGGAAGGAAGGAAGAGAGAGAAAAAATAAATTCAAAGGAAACTTAGTGAGTTTACATTACCATCTTAGTAAGGTACAGATTTGATTACCCATAGTGAACATAATAATAATAATAATAATAATAATAATAATAATGAAAGTACATGCCCATCTGGTCTTGGGATGAGAAATTCAACTCTGAGCAATGTAAGTTTGATATGCTTTTGATTGAATTGTATGGCGTATACCTCACTAGCGTATGATCTTTGAACAGGAGATATAAATATGAAAAATAGTAACATACGTTATTTTTGAAATAATATATTTTCCAATATTTAAATGTTTCAATTAGGTATAAAATAAATTTTGATCATATCCATTCACCACTACTTTTCTCTAGCAACCCATAGGGTTTCCATACCATACTACTCCAAAATTCATGTCCCCTCTTTATACTGTTATTAATAACATCCTGAGTCCCATTAGTTCTACACATATGGGCATGGTTGTGAGGTCATACACTTGATTATGGACAACCTACCAGTTACTATGTCTAAGAAGAAGAGTGAGTCTCCCTTCCTTGGCATCCATCAACTAACAATTTTTCCTTGCCAGTTTTGAGGGTTTGTGAGCCCTCATCCTACCCATTCTAGAACTTTAATAGCCTTGATATTGAGCTGCTAGCCACAGCTGCTGTGAGTGGAAGTGAAAAGCCATGATGCCATGTTGGCAACTAAGCATCTTAAGCTCTTCTTCCCATTCACTGGCACCTATGTTCTTTCTTCCCTCCCTTCCACAATGCGCTTTAAGCCTTGCATGGGAACTGGAAGTTAATAAAGATGGTTCTTTCACTCACGAGCACTGACAGAAACTTATACCTGGAACTTTGACAATTTAGAAATACTTACATTAAATATTAACTGCAAAAACAAAACACCTCTAAGTACATGACTATGAGTACCACAAAACCATGAGTATAACCATAAATATCTAGAAAGCAGTTTTAGAACAGAGATAATTAGCAAGACGTTAGTTACCAATTAAGGACCTATGGTTTCTTCTATCACCAGAGAACAACCAAGTTTACAGTAATAGGCAGGAAATACTAACGTTGCCACAAACCTCATATAGAATTAAAAAACTATTGGTTACCTCCATAACCAACAAGGCAACATAGCACCAGTTGACACATCTTGTCATGCAAGTTAGTATAACATGCAGGATCTGGCACAGAGTAAGACCGATGATATCTTTTCCCTTTAGCTACTGGCTTACCTCCTCTTTCAGGCTA
Source organism: Uromys caudimaculatus (assembly GCA_028551405.1). Lineage (NCBI taxonomy): Eukaryota > Metazoa > Chordata > Mammalia > Rodentia > Muridae > Uromys > Uromys caudimaculatus. The sequence continues at coordinate 48,077,374 of CM052711.1, forward strand.
CATAAGCAACCTATCGAAGAGTGAATTTTCCAGACAGTCTGAGATTCATTGTTTATATCATGCATATAAAATAAGTATATTATTAGCATCAGGTTCTTGCCAACTAGCTCTGGTGGGTGAACAAAAGCCATAGCAGTAGCTTGATTTATTATAGGTGCTTGCTAGACAAATAAGTCAAAGGAAAGTATCTTATGCTTGGCCGCTATATTTATTTACTAACCTGTATCTTCTGAAAACCACATTGTCCATTCATACAGGATACTTCTATTCAAATTCTATTTCATGTATGTTAATAATTTATGATTAGATTACATGCTAGTGGATTTCCATAAGCCTATCTTTCATCTATCATTACTTGGTTAACCCACCTCTACCCTCACCTTCCCCCTAATCCCCTATGATCAAAACAAATTTTGCATCTCAGGAGCTGTTTCATGTTTTCAGTATGAGGTGACATGTCTGCTAAAATGAATACACATATACAAAAGTCTCACTAATAGGATAGAAAATAGCTACATATGTTTGAGTTTGAAGATTCTTTTCTTCAGACACAATATTCTCTTAATAGAATGTAATTTCAGATTTCACAGTAATATTTTCTATAGTCAAATCTTTTATATAACAAATAAAGAAAAGTGGAAAATTTGTACAGACAAGGTTTGGTTATTTATCATAAAACATCAAAACAGAGTATTTATAGCTACTAGAGCATTTGCTACTGCAGGTGGATGACAGGCTATCCCTTATTTTGAGAAATTTATTCTTTACTTACATGTTCCATTTTTTATCGACTTCATTACCACGTGTGATAAACTTTCTGCACCTTATCTTCAATCATGAGTTTATCACAGATCTTTAAAAGTATAGCATATTTATTAATACTATTTTTATGTTGTTTTGTTTTTCGAGACAGAGTTTCTTTGTGTAGCCCTGGCTGTCCTGGACAGGGCTTGTCTATAGACAAGGCCTTCAGAGGTCTACCTGGAATTAACTCAGAGATATGGGCACAACTTGTGTGTACAACCACTTCCTAGACCTTGACATATCACTTTTGTCTACTTGATATAGGCTTTGATTGACTATAGAAATTTGTTGTTATACAAAGCATCTCATTGACCTGTATTTCGTATGGATAATCAAGACAGTTTATATCTAAATATTTGATGGATTTCTTTTCTATTAGTGGCACAAAACAACAACACACTGTTCTTAATTTTATAATATCATGTTTTCTTTGTTACCAAAGAATACTAAACAAAAGAGACCAATACGACAAAATTGAAAAGCAAAAGTATTTGGGCTGATGTGATGGTATAGAACTATGGTTATCTTCATTTTTGTAGGCTAGATGATACCTCATACAGTGATTGTTAAGAGAATATAACATACCTTGTAAGACAGCAATCCATACACAGTAACTCTTGCTTGCTAGCAGACATTGTAACTCAATTTTATTAGATGAGTTCTTGTTCTACATGTCAGCTTTTTCTAGGTGCTGTCATAGGCATTTCTGTCATACAGTCATAAACAAACTCTTCTGTTTGTATTTTATCAGACCTCTACTGTTATGCATTATCTATCTGTCTATCTGTATGCCTATCTATCTACCTATCTATCTATCTACATCTAATCTACCATTAGTCTACTTATCTGTGATTTTATCTAGTTGGTTATCTATCATTTTATTTTCCTGTTTTTGTTTTGTAAACTTGACACAAGTTAAAGTTATCTGAAAAAGTAGCCTCATTTAAAAACTGCCTCCATGACCTCTCTTATGTCTCTTGCCTTCTGGTTCTCCTGCTTCTCTTGCCTCTCTCTTGTTCCCTTGCTCCCCCCTCTCCCCATTCCCTTCACCCCTCTCTCTCCACGTGGTCATGGTTGGCTTCTACTCCTCTACTTCTCTACTCTCTCCCCCTTTCTCTGCCTCTGTTACCTTCTTAACTCCCCTCCCCATGCCCTGAATAAACTCTAGTCTATATTAAAAAAATAAAAAATAAAAACTGCCTCCATCAGTTTTCCTATAAGCATATCTGTGGGCCCCTTTTTAAAATAATGACTTCTGTTGGGGTGTCCAACTCACTGTGCTTCATTTAACCTGTAGGAAAGTGATCTTAATTTATAACAAAAAAATGAGACTGTAACAGCCATGAGGATTAAACCTATAAGCAGTATTTATATATGATATTTGTTTCAGTTCCTACCTCCAGCTTCTTGCCTTGAGTTTCTGACCTGACTGCCTTCATAATATATTGTGGTAGAACATATCAGCTAGAGAAAAAAAGGGAAAAAGAAAAGAAAGAAAGAAAGAAAGAAAGAAAGAAAGAAAGAAAGAAAGAAAGAAAGAAACAAAGAAACAAAGAAACAAAGAAAGAAAGAAACAAAGAAAGAAAGAAACAAAGAAACAAAGAAACAAAGAAAGAAACAGAGAGAGAGAGAGAGAGAGAGAGAGAGAGAGAGAGAGAGAGAGAGACCAACCTGGGAGGTGAGAGACTCCCAGCACTCAAAATGAGGAACCTTAGATGAAATGCCCTACAATGGGAAGAGGGAACTTATAGAAGTCATCTCCAGGAGAAAGATAGGGCTTCAAGTAGAGGGATCAGGTTGCCATCCCATAGTGAAAAACTCTGACCCAGAAGAAGTCTTGTAAAAAAGAACTGCAGGAACAAAAATGGAGAAGAGACTGAGGAAAAGGAAGTCCAGTGACAGGCCCAACATGGGATCTAGCTCAGGGGGAGGCCCCGAGGCCTGCTGATTCTTTGGTGTGCTTACAAACAGGGGTCCATCATAACTGCCCTGAGAATGATCCAACAAGCAGCTGAAAGAGTCAGATGCAGATCTGCATAACCAATGGACAGAAGCTGCAGATCCCTGTGGTTGACTTAGGGAAGAGCTGGAAGAAGCTGAGGAGGAGGGCTACTCTATAGGAAGGACAGCTGCTTCCCAGGATCTCGCAGACACTGAGCCACCAACAAGGCATCATACACCAGCTGATATGAGGCCCCCAACACATACACAACAGAGGACTGCCGGGTCTGGACTCAGTCAAAGAAGATACAACTAACCCTCGAGAGTCTTGGGGAGCCTGGAAATGGGGGTGGGGGCATTCTCTTGGAGATTGGGGGCAGCAGGAAGTGTGGGATATGGAACAGTTGGAGGGTAGAATGGGAAGGGGGGAAAGTTTGGACTATAAAAATAGATTAAAGAATAAAAATAAAATAAAATAAATAAAAAAGAAAGAACCTTTACCTCAAGTTCCTTTTTGGTCATGGTGTTTCTTCACAACAACCGAAACTCTAAGACACATATAATTTTATGATCACACACACACACAAACACACACACACACACACACACACACACACACTCACACATCATCTGTCTGACCATTAATCATCTGTGATGTTGTATAAATTTCTTTGACAGATACAGGATAGCGGAATAATGGCATGAGGTCAGTGAGAATGAGAGAACCCACATAGGGAAGAGGGATAAAGTAGCACTGAGGACAGAAATAAAAATGCATTTCCAAAAATGTCTAATTAAATGATGTTACACTACACACACACACACACACACACACACACACACACACACGATATATATATATATAAAACCAGTCACCATGTGTTTTCTAATCCTCCTAACAGTTCATATATATCCAGGTCTTTCAATCTTAACAACATATCTAGTCATGTTATAAGTACTCAGACATTCTGAAAGCCAATTAGAGGACAAAAACGTCAATTTTGACTCCAGATATAATATTTTAAATTTAAATTTAATGAGTATATGCACACATCCAATGACTGACCTAGTTCTCAGAGAATTCTGTTGTTTCTGGTACCTTTGGTAGGTATGGTCATTTGATTATGGTTGGCCCAGGGAATGGCACTCTGGAGTTATGGACTTGTTGGAGTAGGTATGGCTGTGTTGGAGAAAGGGTGTCACAGTTGGGGTGGGCTCCCTCCTAGCTCTCTAAGGATGCCAATAATCTCCAGTTTGCCTTCAGAACAAGATGTAGAACTCTGAGCTTCTCCTGCAACATTCCTGACTAGGCACTGGCATGACTCTGCCTTGATGACAATGGACTGAACCTCTGAACCTGTAAGCCAGCTCCAATTAAGTGTTATAAGAGTTGCCTTGGTCATGGTGTATCTTCACAGCAATGGAAACCCTCACTAATATAATTGGCATTTACCTGGAATGATATAGACTTACTATTTATTCTCATTCTAAATGTTTCAGCCTTCAACAATGTTTATTTTTCCAGGCCTTGAAAATTTTCTTCTTAAGCATTTGATTACCTTGTAAAACCATTTATAATACCATTGAAATAATGGACAATTAGAAATGCTTAGCCTTGTAGCTATTGAATATATTAATAATCTTCATTCTTGCATTTCTTTAGTCATAATGAACTCGGTATGAACACCTAACTCAACTATTTTATTCTTAAATTAGCTTGTGCTTAGGTGATTTTCATGACACTAATGTAAAGAGATGACTGTATATCTTAATTAGATGTCACTCAATGAGATCCATGGAACACGTTATCTTCTTAGCCTTTAAAATCTGATTCTTCTAAAAAATAGCTACTTAATGATCAGATATATGAAACATCTGTTTTTTGTTGCTTTGTAATTCAAATAATGTAGCCACCAGTTCAGACCACAGATTATACTTGCATGTGTGTTTTCAGGGGTGACCATTTGGTGTTGGACAATCAATTGATGCGCACTTCCCTGGGGAAGACTATTTCTCAACTCAGAATTCCTTCTTTCCCTATAGCTGCTTATATAGAATTGAGGCCTTGAAAGGATTCTCTTGTTCATGTTAATATGTCTATCGATGTCATCCTTGTTCATCATATGTAGAGGCATTCATGCTGGTGAGACTCTAGAGGGACAGCAGAAAAGGGTTTATGCATTAGGAATACATCACCATACACACAAGACAGACACACATGCATACACACACAAACACACACACACACACACACACACACACACACACACATACACATTCACATAATAACATTTTTAAAAAGCCACAAATGTAAAAGAAATCAGTTATGAGTACAAGGGAGGATTTGAGGGAAGATAAAGGAAAGAGAGGATAATGTAAGTATATTGTAATCTTGGATATGAGGCCCCCAACACATATACAGCAAAGGACTGCCGGGTCTGGACTCAGTCAGAGAAGATGCACCTAACCCTCAAGAGACTTGAAGCCCCAGGGAGTGGGGAGGTCTGGTGGGGTGCGGATGGGGGTGGGGACATCCTCTTGGAGACAGGGGGAGGAGGTATGGGATGTGGAACAGTCAGAAGGTGGACCTGGGGGCGGGGATAAAGTATGGACTGTAAAAATAATTAAAGAATAAATTAAAAATATATAGTTTAAAGTCATAAGAAACTAAAAAGATAAAATCTAAAACTATTTCTGAAAAGATGAAAAACTAGTGGAACAAAGACTGGATATTGATGATGCATATATATTTATTTTCTATTGACTCTTGCATTTAGTATTCATATTTTGTGTGTGCTATATGAATAAGTCTACTGGATGATTCTCTTAAAGAAACTTAATAAAGTAACTTTAGGGGACACTATCAGAAGACCTTGGCTTTTATAGATCTGGTTTAGGCTTTGGAAACTTAAAGTTTTATAGCTTACTCATTAATCAGTAAAACACAATACTTTATTTTGCTCATAAAGAAAATTATCTAAAATGTGATGCACAAGCTAACACAAATATACCATGTTATGGTCATCAGGATGCAGAATCATGGTACTAGCAGAGTTAATACTTTGGGAAAAAAATTAGCTCTTATTTTCTGTCTTTCTCTGACTATTCCTTCTCCTTGTTACAGCCTCTTCCTCATTTATCAAGGCACACTAGACATATTCCTCATGAGAATCCTTGTATTTTACTGTGGCAACAGCAGTAGTTTATAATAGGTTCCATTTATAAACCTTCTTCCTTGCCTTTGTAGAACCAACCTGGATTTTTAAGAGACAATTTTCCTTCTTATAACTGCAAAGTGGAGATCTTTGTGAGAAAGATATCATTCTTTCTATTACCATAATTTATTAATATTTGATCTACAAACTCAAAGGAAGAAATCACATGATCATCAAATTAGATGCTGAAAAAGCAGCTGACAAAATACAACACCCCTTCATGTTAAATGTATTGGAGATATCAGGAATTCAAGACTCATATCTAAATATAATAAAAGCATTTTCCAGCAAACCAACAACCAATATCAAATTAAATAGAGAGATACTTGAAGAAATCCCATTAAAATCAGGAACAAGATAAAGATGCCCACCCTCCCCATATCTATTCAATATATTACTTGAAATTCTAGCTAGAGCAATAAGACATCAAAAGGTGATCAAGGGAATAAAAATAGACAAAGAAGTCAAGGTATCACTATTTGCAGATGATATGATGGTATACATAAGTGACCCCAAAAATTCTACCAGAAAACTTTTACAGCTGATAAACAACTTCAGCAAAGCGGTCAGATATAAAATTAACTCAAATTAATCAAAACTTTCAAACTTTTAATTATCTTTGGTTTTTTACTTTGACATAAACAAAGGTCTCTTTGCCTAACTTTTCAATGAGAGGAAAATATTAAGTCAAAGCCATTTGTATATTTAAAATGCTTTTCATTCCTCACAAACAGATACATTTCTGTAAATACCTCTGAAATTTAAGTAACACTTAATATTTCCAATAAAAATGTTTTTATCCTTGTTTCAGATAAAATGAAATAAATGTATTACGACATGGGATGATAAGAAGCCAAGTTCACAGTGAACTGGATTGTAATAAAAGGTTTATAGCCACCAAAGGTCTGAGGTTAAATATGGAGTATATTCTACAGACAATGCTGAATGGAAAAAATTGATTTAACAGAATTTTCTAAATACTAAAAACAAACAAACAAACACCACTTACATAACAACTCCTTGTACTCAATGCTTAGTGATGAACATCTCAAACATTACAGAATTTGCCAAAAAGCATTCTAACTTTGATTCAAAAGCAGATAATTGTGCATGTATTATTACTTTAAGTTCAGAAAATAAAAATAAGTTTGGTCTTCAACAATTCATTTGATAAAGTGTTAGAAGCATATCTCCCCATATGTGGAATTTCATTTTATTCATTTTCTTTTCCAAACATATTTTGTTCCAATAACTGGAAAATATGAGCTCCTTCATTTTTTTTCTGTAAATTCACTTGTGCAATGAGAAATTGCAGTAGATATTTACATAATAATATTACACTGTACAATCTATTGGTTCCCAACTCCTGACTTTTTATGAAGACTTCTTTTTTAGACAAATAAATCCAAGAATTTAATGATGTTCTTGCATAACATAATAGATTATCAGCATCCCATTCCAGATGAAATGGAGGGGATTTAGAGTAGAGAATTAAGGACATATATTTAAAAAGCCAGGATAGTTGTAGATATTTGAGAAATCTGAAATAGAAAATATTGCATCAGTGTCAGCTGTTAGAGCCTGAGAGACAATCCATACAGCTCAGAGCCTTTGCCTAAAGCCTATGCCTGTGAACTAGTCACTATCATAACACAGGCGCTAGCTCCCATGCTGCTCTTCAAGCGCACTTACTGACAATCAGAGTCCAGAAGAACTTTTCTACTTCTTCTTCCACACAGAAAGCAGAGATATGAAAACCCTCTCAACTACTTCTATAGTAATGCTAGAAAGAATCACAGAAAAAAAGACAAATTTTAAAGGAATGACAGTGAAATTGTAAAGTGAATTGATTGGCAGGTCTTAATATTTTCCTGTCAATGTGTGTGGTTTCTGACTTTTTATATTCGAAGCTGTCACACTTTTAAGTATATTTCACTGACATATGAAAACCAGGTCATCCTCACTTGTCTTTATGTTCTGAGAAGTTTTAACTAAGTATAAGTTAATTATACCTTAAAGGTTTTAAACCAGGATTTTTTTTTTTTATCTAACTAACTTTAAAAACTTTTAAACAATTCATTTTGATCACATTTTCCCACTCCTCCAATTTCTCCTAGATTATAACCCACCTCCCTAACTACCAAAAGTAAATAAATAAATAAATAAATAAATAAATAAATAAATAAATAATAAGAGCAAATAAGAAAATCAGTGAGCCAAAATAAGAAGACAAAAACTATAAATATAATAAAGAAACAAAACAATACAAATACAGGAAGTCAATTTTGGGTACTCCCAGCTTCTATTGGGCCTGCCCTCTCATATCACTCTGCTGGAGAAAATGTATTTTCCCATATTTGCAGTAAACCAATTTAAAATATCTTCTTGGTTTAGGAGTGATAATCCTTGCTTGCTTGCTTTTGACAGTACTGGAATTTTTTGCCTGTGCTTGCTTTGTGCATACTGTCATAGTCTCTGTGAGTTGATACATTTATTATCACTGCCTTGTCTAGATGGTGATGTTTCATTGCTGTCATCAACTGCCTCTGGCTCTTACAGACTTTTCTTCTTTAGCATATAATCCTGAGTCACGACGAGAGGAGTTTGATGAAGATGTATTATTTAATGTTTTAGTCAGTAGAAGAGAACTTTTAGTTTGGTACTAGCTCAATTTCTTCGCATTTGATGGAAGAAATAATTCTTCAGGAATAGGACCTTATTAGAATGCAACCAATGGCCTCAAAAATAGCCTGTAGTGTTCATGGGAGAGTCTGCAAGACCTGTTTAATCAATTACTCAACAAAATAATGAAAATGTATTTACACAGTACAATATTATTTAGCTGATAAGAAAAGTTGTATTATGAAATTTGAAGAAACAATCATCTCAGGTGAGGTAACACAGACCAAAATCAAGCTCTGAGTGTTTTCTCAGATATGCAGATGTTGGCTTTTACACGTTAGATGTGTGTGATAAAATCCAAGAGATTGCAAAGGGAAAATGTCTAGTAAGAGATTAAGATAGGAAGATGAAAACTTCAAAGAATAGGGAAATAGAATAGTTTCATAAAGGAAAATTTCAAATGGGAAATTGGAATAGTATGATTAAATGGGGGAGGACATAACAAGGCAGAGTAAATGAGAGAATATAGCCTTTAGAAAAGCTATGTGGAATCCTCATGCTGTAGAAATGTCTAAAACACACACACACACACACACACACACACACACACACACACACACACACACTCACACATATGTTTATAATATAAATGTAATAATATATATATATATATATAATATACATACACCAACATGGCATATTCCTGACTGTGTTACCACAGTCCCTACAAGTTGTTATATTTTTCTTGTGCAAATTGAGAGAACTGACAGAACTTTCGAGGTTTCCTGGATGATAATTAAATACCACGTAGTGCACTATTCTCAAAGAAAACTAAGTTGACTTTATAATGACTACAGTACTGGTGAACAAAGCTTCTAACTCCAGAGGTGCAAATATTCCACTCAACAAGATGGAGACCACTACTGACAATACTTGTGTTTTAAGTACTTGAGAGTACATAGATCATGCATCTAGGAAAAGAAAAACAAATATAATTGTTCTACTAAAGGAACCTACCAATAAAATGACTCCTAACAACATTCTGCTATACCCATACATTGATGCCTCATTCATGTATTTCCTTTTTCAAAAGATGAAGACTAATACATATATCCACAACTAAACAATATACAAAGAGTTAGAGACTTGAGTTTTGTGCAGGGTGATAAGTATGGATATATTTTCATTCTCCTAAATGTAGATATTTATTCCAGTTACACCAGTACCATTTGTTGAAGATAATTTTATTTTTCCATTGTATGGTTTTGGCTTCTTTGTCAAAGATCAAGTGACCATAGGTGTGTGGGTTTATTTCTGGGTCTTCAATTCTATTCCATTTATCAATATGTCTGTTTTACCAATAACATGCAGTGTTTATCACTATTGCTCTGTAGTACCGCTTTAGGTCAGGGATGATGATTCGCCCAGAAGATCTTTTATTGTTAAAAATAGTTTTCACTATCCTGGGTTTTTTGTTATTCCAAATAAATTTGAAAATTTCTCTCTCTAATTCCATGAAGACTTGAGTTTGATATTTGATGGGGATTGTGCTGATTCGTAGATTGCTTGGGTAAGTTGGCCATTTACACTATGTTAATCGTACCTATCCATGGGAGATCTTTCCATCTTTTGAGATCTTCTTTAACTTCTTTTTCAGGTATTTGATGTTCTTTTCTACAGGTCTTTCACTTGCTTCACTAGAGTTGCACCAAGATATTTTATATTATTTGTAGCTGTTGTAAAGGGTGTTGTTTCCATAATTTCATTCTCTGGCAGTTTGTTATTTGTATAAAGGAGGGCTACTGATTTCTTTGAGTTAATTTTGTACCCAGTAACTTTCCTGAAGGTATTTGTCAGCTGTAAGAGTTCTCTGGTCAAATTTTGGGGGTCACTATCATATCATCTGCAAATAGTGATAAATTGACTTCTCCCTTTCAAATTTCTATCCCCTTGATCTCCTTTAGTTATATTACTGTTCTGAATAGAACTTCAATTACTATATTTAATACATAGGAAGAGAGTTGATAGCCTTGCTTTTCTTTGATTTCAGTGAAAATACTTTAAGTTTTTCTCTATTTAATTTGATGTTGGCTATTGGTTTGTTGTATACTGCTTTGATTATGTTTAGGTATGTGCCCTGTATCCCTGATTTCTCTAATGTCTTTAACATGAAGTGGTGTTGGATTTTAGCAAAGGCTTTTTCAGGATCTAATGAGATAATAATGTGGTTCTTTTCTTTTAGTTTATGTGATGGACCTTAACACAAAACTGGATACACTAAATCTCATGGAAGCAATATTGGAAAATACCCTTGAACCCATTGGTACAGGAGAAGAGTTCCTGAATTGAAGACCAATTCATCAAACTCTAAGATCAACATTTGATAAATGTGACCTCATAAAACTGTAAAGCTTTTGTAAAGTAAAAGATACTGTTAATAGGACAAATCGGCAGCCCAAAGATGGGGAAATGATCTTCACCAACTGTCCATCTGGCAGGGCACTAACATCCAAAATTTATAAAGAAATCAAGGAGTTAGACACAAACAAACCAAATAACACCATTTAAAAAATGGGGTACACAAAACTAAACAGAATTCTCAAAAGGAATCTCAAATGGCAGAGAAGCACTTAAAGAAATGTTCAAAGTCCTTAGTCATCAGGAAAATGCAAATCTAAACAACTCTGAGGTTCCATCTTACACTCATCAGAATAGCTAAGATCAAAAACTTAAGAGATTCCTCAAGCTGGCAAGGAATTGGAGCAAGGGAACACTCCTCCATTGCTGGTGGGAGTGCAAACTTGTTCAACCACTTTGGAAATCAGTTTGACATTTTCTTGGACAACTGGGAATAGTTCTACCTCAAAAACTGGCTATACTACTCCTGGGCATATACCCAATAGATGCTCCAACATCTCACAAAGACACTTGCCCAACTGTGCTCATACCAGCTTTATTTGTAATAGCCAGAAACTGAAAACAAACAAATCTCCCTCAACTGATGAGTGGATAAAGAAAGAAAGTGTGGTACATCTACACAATAGTAAAGTATTCAGCTATTAAAAACCAAGACATCATTAATTTTACAGGCAACTGGATAGATAATGAGAATATCATCCTGAGTGAAGTAACCCATTCCTCACCAAAAGGACATGCATGGTATGTACTCACTTATAAGTGAATATTAACCATACAATCCGTGTACCATGTTACACTCCACAGACCTAAAGAAGCTAAATAAGAAAGAAGCCCTAAGAAAAGGAGCTTTAATCTCACTTAGAATGAGAAATACAATGTTATAATTAGAATGAGAAATAAAATAGTTATAAGAGGCAGATGGAGGGAACGATCTGGAAAGGATGGTGATGTGAAGGGAAAGTGGGATTTAGCATCAGGTGTGGGGAAGGACAGGAGAGATGGCTAGATGACCATGGAAATGAATGGAAACCTGAAACTTACAGGGTGAGGAGGTGGGGTGCATCTCCAGGAGGAGGCATGGCCTAGAACAAGGGAGGTGCCAAGAAATCAATGGGAGTGACCTCTACTGTGACTCACTACATTGGGGATATGGAACCTGAAGAAGTTACCTCCTATATCCAGATGAGATTCCCAGTAAAAGTGATAAAGACATCAACTCACCCACAAAACTTTCAACTCAAAATTTATCCTGTCTACAAATAATTTAGGCACAGAGGAAGGAGCAGAGACTGAGGGAATGGCCAACCAATAACCAGAACAGCTTGAGACTCATCCCATGGGCAAGACCCAATCCCTAACACTATTAGTAATACTCTGTTATGTTTTAAGGCAGAATCATAATATGCTGTCCTCTGAAAGGCTCCATCCAGCAACTGACTCAGATAGATACAGACACAAGTGCTAAACAGGAGATAGAGATTAGGGATTCTTACAAAAAAAAAAAAAAAAAAAAAAGAGGAAGAATTGTGGGTGCCAAAGGGGGTAGGGACTCTACAGGAAGACCAAGAGTCAATTAACCTGGACCCTTGAGGCTCTCAGAGTCTGGACTACCAACCAAAGGACCTACACGTGCAGGACCTAAGCCTCCCCTCTCATACATACCAGATGCGCATCTTGAATCATGAACAACTGGAGAGAAGGCTATACCAAAAGCTGTTGCCTGTGCATGGGATATTTACTACTAGACGAGCTGCCTTGTCTGGCCTTAGTGGGAGAGACAAGCCAGAGTGGTAGGGGGAAGGTTTGTCAGACAGGATTACCAGGAGGAGGCAGTAAGCATGACGTAAAGTGAATAGGTAAATGACGATGATGACGACGACGACGATGATAATTTTTTAAAAGAGTTAGAGACACTCATTTTTAAATGATATGTCTTCCTCAAATCTCTTCACTCAGTGACCGCCTACATAACTTTCTGCTACCAAGAAGAGGCAGAAAGAGTATAGGAGACAAAAGGGATGGATGACATCAAAAACAGAAACAGTGTAATCCAGACATAACAGGGCAGATGCACATATTTGCTCACAAAAACTCTGGCAGCATACAAAGTTTCAAACCAGATGGTGTCCCTGTGCTAACAGGAGGAAGAGAAAATGGGCATCTATAATTAACCAAGATGTTATCTTCAACAAATACCCCCTTACAAAATGTATTTTTCTCCAATGGACCATGTAAACTACACTTAAGTGTAGGGCCCATAGCTACACTGTAGATGGCCAAGTAGTGTTTAATAGGAGCATTGACTCCTCATTATAGGATATCTGTTTTAACTCATCCCTGCACATGTGTGTGTGTGAGGTTTTACAGGAATGTGTTTCTATGACCTAACTAAATGTCTTTAGTGTTATTTCTACCTGCATCAAATTCCTGCTTTACCATGTCCTCCCATTTTCCACCCAAACTCAACATTCTTTTCTACTTTTATATTTCATGCCTTAAGCCATGAGGTTCCAGCTTCCTTCCATTGAAGATATGTCCACTAATCCTTATTAATTTCATTTCCATTATGAACATTTTATGTACAACATATATATCTAAAGACTTAAAACTAACATACACCAATGGAAGAAAAATTAATACATTTGTATTACCCAGTTTATCTATTATACTCAGCCTGAGTGTTTCTAGATTCATACATGTATCAATGAATTTCAAAGTTTCATTTTACTTAGAAAATGAATAATATTCCTTTGTGTATAAACCCCTTTTTCATCATGTACTAATTATTTAAGTGATATCTCAGTTATTTCAATTTCTTTGATAATCTAAATAGAGCATTTATGAACATTAAAATGTAAATATTAGTATAGTGCTATCTAGAGTCCTTTGGATATATGCACAAGTTGATAATGTAGAATCCTGCGATAAAACAATTTATACCATTTGAGGATTCAGTACTGATTTTCATAATGATTGCACCAGTTTGTCTCTGACTAGTAATGAATAAATGTTCTTTCCCATATTCGCGTCAACAGTTGTATTCACATTTTTATATTAGCCATTCTGACTAGGGTAACATGAAATTTCAAAGAAGATTTTATTTGTATTTATATATTGCTAAGGATGTTTGGAATTAAAACTATTGGATTAGATATTATGAAGCTTAACAAGAAGGAGGGCCCATGTGTGGATGCTTAAATCTCACTTAGAAGAGGGAACAAGACAATCAGGGGAGTGAGAGGGAGGGAAGGACCTGGGTGTAAGAGAAGTGAGAGAGGAAACACCAGCTATAAGGGAAGATAGGAGAGAATCCCAGAGGGATAAGAGAATGTATAGAAATAGGCAGCAGTGTGGAGTGGGGAACAGGGAGAACCACTAGAAAGTCTCAGACGGCAGGGATGTAGGAGGACCGAATGGGGATGATATTGGCCTAAACGCCTAAGGGTGGGGCATAGGACCTGAAGAGACCACCTCCTATCGGTAGACACAGCCCTCAGTTGAGGAATGGGACCACCAGCCCATCTCAAAAATTTTAACCAAGAATTGTTCCTGTGTAAGGAAAAGCATGGACAAAAAATGGAGCAGAGACTGAGGGAAAGGCCATCCAGAGACGGCTCCACCTTTGGATCCATCCCATGTGCAGACACCAAACTCCTGAAACTATTGCTGATGACAAGATGTGTTTGCATTCAGGAGTCTGGCGTGGTTGTCCTCTGAGAGCCTCTGCCAGCACCTGACTAAGACAGAGGCAGATACTTATAGCCAACCATTGGACTCCAGGTACCCCATGGAAGAGATAGGGAAAGAATTCAAGGAGCTGATGGAGATTGTAATACCACAGGAAAAACCAATTGGACCCCTCAGAGATCCCAGGGACTAAGCCACCAACCGAAGAGCATACATGTAGCAGAGGACTGCCTTGTTTGGAGTCAGTGGAAGTGGATGTTCTTGGTCCTGTGGAGTCTTGATGCCCCAGAGAAGAGGGATGCTAGAGGAGTGAGGCAGGAGTGGATGGGTGGGTATAGACACCGTCTTAGAGGCAAAAGGGAGAGGGCTGGGGTGGGAGGCTCGAGAGGGGAGGCCTGGAAGCGGGAAACATTTGAAATGTAAATCATCATCATCATCATCATCATCATCATCACCATCATCATCGTCATCATCTTCCTAAAATATTTCCATTGCATTTGTCTCCCACCAAACTTTTTATAGATCCCTGACTTTGTACCCCTCATAATTGTGTCATTAAAAAAAACGAAGTTATTAATATCAATTTATGCTGTCAAATGTTTTTAGATATGTAGCCTTCACCTGGAATTACCAGAAGCTACACTCTTCAAAATGACAATTCCTCTCTCAGCAGTAATCAATTTCTAATAGTTCTTTGATTATGGGTGGGACTTGTTGCCCAATGACTGTCTCCATGCTGGCATTTGGGATGGCTTGGGCTTACACTGGTCTTGCGCATGTTGCCACAATCCCTGTGAGTTCATCTTTTCAAGTCCCTTACTGTATCCCAGAAGACACTGCTTCCCAGGAGTCACCCATTGTTTCTGAGTCTTAGTTTTTCCATCTCTCTTCAGCAATGATATGTGAACCTTGGGAGGTGTCTTTGAAATATATATGCTCGATTTAGGGTTGATTGTTCCATACTCTTCCTTCTCCTTGGTGAATTATGGGTTTCTGTGACAATCACCATTTATTGCTAACAGAAGCTTCTGTGATGGGGGTTTTATGATGTAGTTATTTATGGTTAAAATGAATTAATTCAAAGTAGGTTTAATATTACATTCATTTAGCAGAATAATATGCTACTTCATAAGAACTATGACCTGTCTCATTATAGATTCCTGACCTGATAAAAGTACCAGACATTGGTTTCGTTTTGTATAATGAGAAATAGATTGTTTTTTTAAAGAATACGTTTGTTTACTCTTATGATGAAAATGTGACTATGACACCCTTGAGTATGTCTCTCTGTGTCAGTTATTATTATTACTCAGAGAACACAGCGGATATATTTAGCTATCACTTTTTTCTTCAAGGATCTAGAAGACTGCAGTCCCTCATTGTGAAATGTAGCCAGTTCAGCATGAGATTAATTATTCCATATTTCGTGACTCGATTACACAATCTCTTCAAAATAAGGCCTTAAAACTAAGCTCTAAATGGTAACCAATATCTCCAGAAAAAGCTTGTCAGGTTTTGGATCTCTCAGGCTTATACTTGCAGAGAATACAAACTTATCAACCATTCTTAGTACTGGTCTTTTCATTTGATAGCCTCTGCTTCTAGCAGGGAAAATTTTGCCCAGTTATAGGACAACTCCATTTTAACTCATTCTCTCTGTCTCTGTCTCTGTCTCTGTCTCTCTCTCTTTCCTTTTCTCTTCTGTTTATCTCTGTCTACTTCTCCATATTTAGATAGACAGAAATATAGATAGATATAGATATAAATTAGAGATAGAAATGATAGAGCTGAACCTAGACATAGAGATAGAGATAAAGATAGAAATAGATGATATAGATACTGATGATAAATAGATGGATAGATGGATAGATAGATAGATAGATAGATAGATAGATAGAAAGATAGATAAGTTAGAGGTAGAGATAAATGATACAGAGAGATGGTATCTTCATGGTCACAAAAACAGGTTAGTTGTCCTGAGATGGTCTGTAGATTTTTCTTTCTCTACCTATACCTATACCTATACCTATACCTATACCTATACCTATACCTATATATATATATATATATATATATATATATATATATATATATATATATATATGAAAAGATGGTATGAAATAATGGTGATAGAAAATATATCTGGGAATAAAAAGAAACATATGTATTTATATTAAATTTTCTTAATCAGCATTTTTGATTTAGTGCTGAGGAAGTACTTTATTGTGTAAAGCATCTTATATGTAAGTCTGTATACCTAAATTTGGATGCTCTTAACTATGTAAAAGCCAGACAAAAAAGTGCCAGTGGTTATAATCCCAGTACATTAGTAAATGATAGCAGGCAAATGTAGAGAATCTGTAGAAAATTTCATGCCAGCTAACCTGGATAATGTTGCCATGTGGAAAAGCAACCTTCAGTACCTGAAGCTTGTCCCCAATCTCCACAAATTCCTGATGGCAGAGTACAGATTCACTTGACAGTGGAAGAAGGCCTCTAACCTGGGAACTTGAGGGTAATTTGTCCCTATCAGACTTTTTCTTTTATTCATGACTGAGTGCTCTCCTTTCTTGTTTGTTTTTTTTCTCAGTTTAGTGATATTTTCTCTTTCCACCATGAGATTACGTTTTTCTTAGTAACTGTCACTTCTTATCTCAATGTCCTATTGAAAAATTTAATCGACTAATATTAATTTTCATTTAAGTTTGCAAGTTATGGTTGTTCGGGTAAGTAGGAAGAAAAGTGACAAGTAAGGAAGGAGAGAAAGGGAGAGAAGAAAGAATGATTTTGAAGGTTTCAGCTCATACATTGGTATAGGGTTGCCATTCTGAAATCCACAAAACAGGTGGGAGGAGGGAAGAAAAGCAACGATTGCTTCTGTCCCTCTTTGGTAAATCTGTGTTTACTGTTCACTCTTAGTAACTGTATTTAATTCCCTGTACTTAATGTCAGCCTTATATTAATTACACACACACACACACACACACACACACACACACACACACACACACACACACATATATATATATCTCACCTCCTCACACCTCCTCAGACCTCCACAAAGTCCTACTGATTTTGATGTTTGAATTACCCTTTATTACCCTTTATTATCTACACCTTACCCAAGGCAATAAATGAAATTTATCATTGCACATTATACTTTCTATCAGTTATATTTTTAGTCATTTAAGAGTATATTTGTGTGCAATATCATTTGTCCTCCTGCATTTTGTGTCCTTGTACACTGTTTAAAACTATTGGTTTTTTACTTCTCAATCAAAGTACTGTTTGCAAAATCTACCATCAATCTACTGTTCTGAATATTTTGAGTTTTGTTTTTATTTAATATAAAAGTTAAGGGAGTGGCTTTATATTTGCCAAAAGAAATGGGTTTTGTTTCATCAGACATAGTTAAATCCCCTTTTTCATGGTATGTTTTAGAGATTTAAAACATGGTTTTAGCAAAATAACTATAATTGTGAGACCTTTCCTTTTATATTCATCAATTCATAATAATTTTGCAGATGTTTCAGTCAATAATGTTCCATGTTATTAAAACAAAGATGTTATCCCATAGGTAATCAAAAAAAAATATTAGTTAAGGTAGATAACAGTAATTTTGAAATTTTGTTTCAAAAGTTTAAAATAAAGGGAGTGGCTAGTGATTATTAATAAAACAAACAGTGCCATCTACTGACCACACTGTCCAAAAAATCTAACGTTAAATCACTGTCTTCCACTGAGAGGGCAAATACAATAGTCATTCACACGATATTCTGAAACTTCCAGGAATTTTTATTTACTTCAAGGATCACTCCTACCTCTTTCATTCTGCTAGCTGAAGTGTGTTTTGCATGTACTTAAATCAAATGCTAGACACTTTACAAAGTAACTGTCATCAAGGAACAGATTTTAAAGTGTCTTTGTGCTAAAAAGTGTGATACAAAAGAGAAACATCTAAACCTTTGCCCTAACACAATTTGCATATATGGCTCAGTGAAATGTAACCACAATGAGACTACAAAATTAAAAAGAACATGCCCCCAAAGTGATTGAAAAACTAAAAACATAGAATGTATTAATAAGTGGAAAAGTATGAAGCATAACTTATACAGGTAGAGAATGTAGAATTAGAGTGATCCTCCATCACCTTTTAATTAATTTGCAATTGTTTAGAAAAAATGACATTAAAAACATTGTAGACAAAGAAATATGTGAGAATGATATGAATTATATTTATTGGTATTATGTATGTCTGTTCTATGTGTGATTGTGTATGTGTCTGTCTATTTTTCTGTCTGCCTCTGTCTCTTTGCCTTCAAATCTCTCTGTCTCTCTCTCTGTCTCTCTCTCTGTCTCTCTCTCTGTCTCTCTCTCTGTCTCTCTCTCTCTCTCTCTGTGTGTGTGTGTGTGTTCATGTCATGGCACACATATAGATGTCAGAGGGTAACTTGTGGGATCACTTTTGCCCTTTCTTTTTTTTTTAATTTTATTTTTGATACTTTATTTACATTTCCAATGTCTCCTCTTTAGAAACCCCCTATCCCTTCCCCCTCCCCGCCTCTGTGAGGGAATTCCACCTCCCACCTACCCGCCCACCTATTCCCATATTCTCACATTGACATTCCCCTTTACTGGGACCTCTGACACTCTCAGGCCCAAGGGCCTCTCCTTTCTCCCTGATGGCCAATGAGTCCATCCTCTGCCACATATGTGGTCCGAACCATGGGTCCATAGATGTGTATTCTTTGGTTGGTGGTCCTATCTCCAGGGTGATCGGGGGAAGGTGTGTCAGGCCCATTGACGCTGTTGCTCCATCCTTGGGGCTGCAAACTCCCTCAGCTCCTTCAGACCTTTCTCCAGCTTCTCCAGCTCCTCCATCTGGGACCTCACTCTCAGTCCAGGGGTTTCTATAAAGTGAAACTTGGGCATTCTAAACTTTTGGGCTAATATCCTCTTATCAGTGAGTACATACCATGTTCCTTCTTTTGTGACTGAGTTACCTCACTCAGGATAATATTTTCTAGTTCCATCCATTTGCCTCCAAATTTCATTAAGTCATTGTTTTTAATAGCTGAGTAGTACTCCATTGTGTAAAAGATGCTCCAACATGTAATAAAGACACATGCTCCACTGTGTTCATAGCAGCCATATTTATAATAGCCAGAAGCTGGAAACAACCCAGATGTCCCTCATCAGAGGAATGGATACAGAAAATGTGGTACATCTACACAATGGAGTACTACTCAGTATTTTCGTCCTTTCATCATCTGTGTTCCCAGGTTCAAGCTCGGGTCGCCATGCTTAGCATTAGGTTTCCTTAGCTACTGAGACATCTCACCCAGGTTGGTTTTATTTAAACAGAAAATTGTTTTCAGTGCTTAAGATTAAACTCATAGCCTTGTATACACTTGATCTCTACATTAATGAGCTGCATCCCAAGTCTCTTGTTTAATTATTAAAGAATACAAGCAATGATTTTCTATGTGATTCATTGGCTGTGTTGCAAAGTATCTGTAATCAGAAGGGAGGAGTGCAAGTTTGAACTAAGTTACAACATCTAGAGGAATAAATGGCTGTGGATCCACAGACCATTGCTCAGGGAGCTCCTGGAGATGTCTTCCAAATCCTCTTCCAGGATCCAGGGTGCCCTTGCTACCCTGAACCTGTTTCTTTTCACATCCCCAGAAACTGCAACTTCAAGACATTAAAATTGGAAATTAGGGCAACGTGCAAATTACTTATAACTTCTGTTGTCATCTCAATGTCCTGAACCATCAATATAAAAAAAAAAAAAGTTTTTACTAGAACACTGACTAAAAACAATAGACAATACATGGCAATCTATTATCAACACAGAATTTTATGACACCAAAATTTTACTGATTCATTTGCTACTTTCACGGAGTCCTTCAAAGCATTGTTGTAGCATGCTTCTTCTGTACTCCATCATGTCTTGTTGGAGGTTAGAGTATCTTTGCTTAGCAATAAATCATGAAAACAACTGCCATTGGAAACACATAGTGTTTTTTTATTCCAGTTCTGAACTTAAGAGCAAGAAGTTTTTATTATTAAATTTTTTTAAAAAAAATATTGTTTTTTAGCTCTTGAGTGGGTATGATAGAAGGATGTTGATACAATCATAAGCATTTACAGGAAAAGGTTAAATTTACAGCTACAAGTTATTTCTGTTAAAAGCTCCTCAATATGAACTTTCATGCACTTTGATTTAATAATTTGAGAAAAATATCTGGTGAGAAGTTGATGAAAATTAACAGTTTTCCACAGCCTGCAAAGCAAAAATGTCTTTATTTACCAACACTGGAAAACTGCTTACCCTCAGCTTTAAGTCACAGTGATCTGTTGACAACCAAACGTAGTTGCTAAAATGCTTGTAAGTTCATAGGATAATAATGTTGACATCTTTTGGCAAAACTATTACCAATAATTGTATAGGTAATATTTTATATAATGTAATGTCATTTTAAAATACAGTGATAGGTTGGTTCCCTATGTCCTGTGGCAGGTTAAAAAATAGTCCATTAAAAAATTTTACCATGATAAGTAAAAGCTGTAAATATTACTAATGTGGAAAATACACTTATGCATAATTAAGTAAACTCATTTGATAATGGGGCATTCATTTGTTTACTGAGAATGTTCCTTATATGATAAAAAATACCTTTGAAGGAGAATGGCAGAAAGAGACACAAAAAAGGAAGAACACATGAACCCAGGGCAGAGGGAAATTTATCACCTTGAAGCGTGAGCTTTATGGCCACAAAGCAAGTAAGGCTGAAAAAACTACCAGAGGCCACCATCTGACTGTGACGCACTTACACAGATTCAGATATGTGTCCTCCAGCATGAGAGAATTCATTGCTCTTACTTCACACAACTGATTCTGTGGGAATTTTTTATCCCAGCCATGAGAAAATAATACATTATGAATGTAATCTGGGGAATTTTATTTTTCTGTAATATAACATTCTATTTCATAATAATATCATTTTAACACATGCTATTACTTAAAATCAACTAACCTGGAAAAATATAACTGTGAGATCTATTCTTCCTTAATTTTTCATTTTTGTTTCCACTGTTCTGGCTTTATGCAAAGTTAATGTGCAAGTATTTCAGAACTGAAGATTGGCTATTATTTCTATTGGAATGACTTTCCTCATATGTAATAACACTCAACTCTTGCCCTCTTCATTTATTAGAAAAAATTTTCTCATTCATTTTATGTATTTCAACAATTCTATTTGCACTACACACTCTTCAGTCTGTATAACATAACTATTGTATCCTGCTGACTTTATTTCATTCAAAATATAATTTAAAGCTCTAACCTATTATGTAATGTAATTAAGTGCTCTGCTTATATTTTGCAAGCTTTCTCCTCTCTCTAACATGTAAGATTAATGAAGTATAAAATATTATCTCTTTGTTATTTTATATCTGGTGCAAAAAAATACAGGCTAGCATATAGTTATTCTATAGAATTTTTATAAATTTCAATTGAGGAATATTTTTACAACTTTATTGCAATGAAATACAGATACATATAGCATGAATTAAACTAAACTTTATTTCAATTTTCATTTTGGAATGAAATAATATTATATTTTCTATGTTTATTCTGATTTCTTATTTATGAGAAAAGAAGAACCACAGTGTATGCAATCTTTGGAGCTCTTTTTGGAACACTTATTAGAAAACATTCTTTACATGTTAAGAAAAATGGTGAGAGAATCTTTCTTCTCTTTAGTAAAAGAAGCTATTTTTTTTTTTTGGAAGAAGACTTACATGAATGAATGTTTACTACTGTAAATCTTAGGATTGCACGGCATTGCCTAGTTCCAGGGGAAGTATGGAAGAGCATGCTCTGAAGTGAGGGGCTTGATATTGGCACTAACAGACAGTAGGAAAAGATAGGCACAACTGGGTCCTGAGAGCATAGTGTAGTTGTAGATGTCATATGGAACCTTTAGCCTCCCAGGGGGAAGAGCAAATACTGCTCGCAGAACCAACTTGGCTGTGTGCATGCTGGGCAGTCATCACATATGTTTTTAGTATTATTTGGATTAATATTCATAAGCCCATAATTGTATTTTCCACAGAAAAGTGACTTCTGCATTTGATTACAGAGTGCTTAGTATGGCAATAAAGCATAATTTTAAAAATATCTTAACTCACTTTCAACAAACTGACCGAATTAAAGAAAATTATGTTTTACTCTTTTTGAACAGATGATGAACTGTTTCTAATTCAAAGTCAACATCGTGTTAACACGTTTTCAGTATTATTTTTGGAGTAGGTGGAAATTATAACAGTGAACTCTATTTTTATTTTTACTTTTACTTGCATCGTTCGAATTTAGTAAATAAAGATGATTCTCTCAAGGGAAGTTATAGATCATAGAGCTCTAGAATTAATAAAAAGAAAACATTGAAAATATTTCAAAACCAAGGCTACAGTAAAATATCAGGGAATTTTCTTTATAAGGAACCCCAGTTAGTCGAAATTAAGAGACAGTGATAAATTCTACAGTCTTCATGGAGTCAGACATCTCTATATTGTTTTTCTTGTTTTCCTTCTATGTAAACACATGCATCTTTAATTATAATTTTTAAAACTAAGAGTTAACAGTACAGTAATTAAACATTTTTTAGTTGCTTATTCTGGATAATTTCTCACACGTTTATTTTCATCTGAAAATATGAACATAAAATATGAAATACAAAATATACTTTCGAACAAAATGTTAGTATAAAGATGGAATTTGTGCAAATAGTTGGTGGTTGTTCTTTATATAATATTTAAAATTACCAGGAACTTATTCAGAAACATGTGTGTGCATGTATGCTTATGTGTGCACATGTAGCAACAATTAACTTACAAAGAAGTCATAGATTTGAAAAATTACAAAGACTTATATATGCAAGGATTTGGAAGGAGTCAAGGGAAGGTCAAAATTATATAATTGCATTATAATCTCAACACTAAAATGAAAAAAATTCCCCTCACAATATAAGACAGGATCACCTTGGCTGTGTATAAAAGACACAATTGCTTTAACAAAACAGGAAATATCTTGAATTTGAATTTGAATTTATATAAATAGGTGTAGAAAATGTATGCATTGTAATTGCTTTCCAATATATTACATTTGTGATATAAGATTTTGATAAATTGCTAAGATAAATAATTCAATAAATGATTAAACACTAAGTAACCAAACAAAAGAAAAAAATAATCTTAAAATGTTAAATGATACCAAGGAAGGATTTAATTACAGCTTTGCTAAATGAAGTGATTGTTGCAAAATCATATTTTAGATTTAGGTTTCCCATTGACATTGGTGTCTAGAGTTTGAGAGACAGTTTGATTTAGGAAAAATTTGCATTGTAAATTTATGAGAATCAGAATGCTTACTACATTTCTCCTATTTGTATAATGAACCATTAAACTGCACATTCCCATTGCTAATTTTCATTAGAATATGAATAGCAATGCATTGCTTATTTCATTTATTTGTTCATCATTTATATTAGTTCTCTTTAGAAATTTCATTTAAATTTTGAGTTTAGTATGAAGTACTGCTAAAAATGTAAGTATAAAGAAAATGCATCAAAATGTAAACTGACTCTAATATAAGACAATATTGTTCTCATACCATATTTTTTGAGGAATGTGAAAAAAAGAAAAACAAGTCTTTTGAACTTTCTTCCTAACATATTTGAAGTGAATTTTAAAAGTGCATTTTTGTTCAACTGCCCACGTGGGGTTGAATCAGCAGCCCTTGTCAGTCAACAGGAGGTAATTATTTCTTTCATATTTTATTACAACTCTTTGCTTGTCTATATAACAGAGAAATATTTCTATAGTTTTACTTTATTATGTGATGTTTTACAACATAAAACCCTATTGGAAACCTTTTTAATTAAGATATAGTAGGAATCCACAAGATTATTTTTCTAAGAGAAAAACACACTATGTACTTATTCTATATCAAATGGTCAACCTTGAAAACGTACATGCAACATACATACAAGTAACATTATATGGAGTTATCAGGTTTTATATATAGGGATATATATATATATATATATATATATATATATATATATATATTCCTTTATATGCATATATACATGAAAGCAGAGGCTATGATTTTGAAAGAGGGAAAGGAGAGTAATCTGGGATAATATGGAGAGTGAACATGGAGAAATTTAATTATATTATAATCTTAACAAAAAGAAAGTAATTGAAAAAGTGTACCACACACTCCCCTTTGACTGCTATAGTAATCTTTTAAGTCTTGATTGAAGTTCTTATGATTTTTTTGTCTTGTATTTTCTACTAGTAGTGGCTTAAAATGATTTTAATGTTTTCTACATATGTTTCTGAATTTTATTATTCTTATTCTATTCTGCAATAACGGAGATGTTTTTAGAATAGAATGAAAGGTAGTATTATATTTTATAAAAGTTTAAAGCTTTCTCTGAGTTCCACAAGAGTTATATCTAAAATTGAAAATTGTATCCTTCTTGAAACAGTGTTACTTTAATTGTTACATTTATACTTGGAATAATTTACTGATGCCCTATTGAGTAGACAACCAATTACCAGATCAACTACTTGAAATGGATGATATTCAGGTTTTGACAAAAATAAAACTTCCAGCTCTTATACAATATTTGAAATTCTTTGATTGCTTTTCTAAACTGTAGCACACTGCACAGCACATACCTACCATCATCATCCTGGACTAGTAAACATGTGAAGACATATTTATCTCAGTAGTGTGATGTCATATGAACCACAAAGTATGAAAAATTTTCAGAACTATATTCCTAGGTGAGGAGTATGCTCTGGGTTAAAGACATGGTTTCATCTAATAATGGGATTACAAGAAGAATATAGGGTAGGAAAAGAGGGAATTTCTGAAATTATGATAGTGAAGATGATGATGGAGGTGGTAGTGATATTAATAATAATTTGGCTATTATTGATGATGATATGAATATTGATAATTATAAAAACATTGACAATGTTATTAACTTGATGAGGATGGAGATGTTGGTAAATGAAGCTTGGCATAGAGATAAGTCCAATATCATCATTGCCAATTATTCCACCTGATCCCAGCTACCCATGTCACCCATTCCAAATTTTTATGACACAAAATTGAACCACAATCTTACTTGGAAGTAGGATGATTATTTCCTGCCATCTACTCCTCTTGGGTATATTTGCTTCTTTTTGTTCTAGAGCTTTCAGGTGTGCTATCAAGCTGCTAGCATATGCTCTTTTCCAGTTTCTTTTTGGAGACACTTAGAGCTATGAGTTTTCCTTGTAGCACTACTTCCATTGTGTCCCACAAGTTTTGGTATGAAGTGCCTTCATTTTGAATAAATTCTATAAAGTCTTTAATTTCTTTCTTTATTTCTTCCTTGACCAAGTTATCATTGAGTACAGTATTGTTCAGCTTCCATATCTATGTGGGCTTTCCATTGTTTTTATTGTTATTGAAGACAAGCCTTAGTCTCTGGTGATTTGATAGGGTGCATGGGATTATTTCAATCTTCTTGTATCTGTTGAGGCCTGCTTTGTGACAAATTATACAGTCAATTTTGGAGAAGGCACCATGAGGTACTGAGATGAAGGTGTATTCTTTTGTTTAAGGATGAAATTTTCTATAGATATTTGTAAAATCCATTTGGTTCAAAACTTCTGTTAGTTCCACTGTGTCTCTGTTTAATATCTGTTTCCATGATCTGCCCATTGTGAGAGTGGGGTGTTGAAGTATCCCATTCAGGAAATAATCAAACTCAGGGCTGTTATCAACCAAGTAGGAACAAAAAGAACTATACAAACAATCACCAAAACCAGGAGCTGTTTCTTTGAAAAAAAAATCAACAAGATAGATAAACCCTTAGCCAGACTAACCAGAGGGCACAGACACAATATCAAAATTAATAAAATCAGAAATGAACAGGGAGA
Organism: Uromys caudimaculatus; assembly: GCA_028551405.1. Classification (NCBI taxonomy): domain Eukaryota; kingdom Metazoa; phylum Chordata; class Mammalia; order Rodentia; family Muridae; genus Uromys; species Uromys caudimaculatus. The sequence goes on from CM052711.1 coordinate 48,104,070, forward strand.
GATAGCAACAGAAATTGAGGAAATAAAAAAATGATCAGATCCTACTACAAAAGCTTATACTCATCAGTACTGGAAAAACCGGCCTGAAGAGACAATATTCTAGGCAACGCCAGGTGCCTAAGTAAAATTAGAATCAGATAAACCATCTAAAGAATCCCATAACCCCTAACAAAATAGCAGCAGTCATTAAATTCATTAAAAGATTCCCATTTAAAAAACAAAAAAGCAAAAAACAAAAATCCAGGACCAGATGGTTTTAGTGCAGAATTCTATCAGACCTTCAAAGAAAACTAACACCAATACTCTTCAAACTATTCCACAAAATAGAAACAGAAGGAACACTACCCAATTTTTTCTATGAAGCCACAATTATGCTTATACCTAAACCAAAAAAAGACCCAACAAAGAAGTAGAATTTCAGACCAATTTCCCTTATGAATGTTGATGCAAAAATACTCATAAAATTCTTGCAAACAAATGCAAGAAAACATCAAAACAATCAACCATCATGATCAAGTAAACTTCATCTGAGGAATGCAGGGATGATTCAATATACGTAAATCCATCAATGTAATCCACTATATAAACAAACTCAAAACAAAAAGCAAAATGCATGATCATCTCTTTAGATGCTGAGAAAGCATTTCAAAAAATTCAATATCCCTTCACAGTAAAAGTCTTGGAAGGATCAGGGATTCAAGGTCCATATCTAAACATAGTAAAAGCAATATACCACAAACCAGTAGCCAACACAAACTAAATGGAGACACTTGAGGCAATCCCACTAAAATCAGGCACTATACAAGGCTGTCCACTCTCTTCCTACATATTCAATATAATTCTCAAAGTCCTAGCAAGAACAATTAGACAACAAAAGTAGATCAAAGAGATACAAATTCGAAAGGAAGATGTCAAAATATTACTATTAGCAGATGACATGATAATATACTTAAGTGACCCCCAAAATTCCACCAGAGGACTCATAAATCTGATAAACAACTTCAGCAAAGCAGTGAATATAAAATTAACTCAAACAAATAATTAATCTTCTACTACTCAAAGGATAAACAGGCTGAGAAAGAAATTCAGGGAAAAAAATCCTTCACAATAGTCACAAATAATATAAAATACCTTGGTGTGAATCTAACCAAGCAAGTGAAAGCTCTATGTGACAAGAACTTCATGTCCCTGAAGGAAGAAATCAAAAAGGAATGCAGAAGATGGAAAGATCTTCCCTGCTCATGGATTGGCAGTATTAATATAGCAAAAGTGGCCATCTTGCTGAAAACAATCTACAGATTCAATGTAATCCCCATCAAAATCCCAACTCAATTCTTCACAGAGTCATAAAGTGCAATTTGCAAATTTATTTGGAATAGCAGAAAACCCAAGATAGTGAAAACTCTTCTAAACAATAAAAGAACTTATGGGGGAATCAACATCCCTGACCTCAAACTGTATTACAGAACAGTAGTGATAAAAACTGTCTGGTAGGGGAAACCTCTGCCTGGGACGCCAGGAGTCGGTAGCCATCGAGAACTGGAGAGGGGTACCCGCCCAGGAGCCTGGAAAGGTTGTGAGTGGGGTTGAGGGGAGCAGCACCTCTCGCCCAGACCCGCCCAGATCTGCGGGGATCCAGGGCCTGAGAACCCAGGGAGAGAAAGACTCCGAAACTTCTGGATCTCACTTGCAGGGGGAAACCTCTGCCTGGGACACCAGGAGTCAGTAGCCAACGAGCGCTGTAGAAAGGGGGAAATCTCTGCCTGGGACACCAGGAGTCGGTAGCCAACGAGCGCCGTAGAAAGGTAACCTCACAGGAACTTGGAAGGGCCGTGAGTGCGGTTGAGGGGAGCAGCACCTCTCGCCCAGACCCGCCCAGATCTGCAGGGATCTGGGGCCTGAGAACCTGGGGACAGAAAAACTGTGAACTTTCCGATTTACACCGGTGCCTGGGGACCTC
>CM052711.1:48106529-48148836 GCA_028551405.1 Uromys caudimaculatus
TGGATTTCCCTCACTGTGGGGGGGTGGGGGAGGGGACACGGGGTTTCTAAAGAAAAGGGGAATCATCGGAAATGTAAATAAAATATCAAAAAAAAAAAAAAAAAAAAGAAGGGATAACAAAATAATTGCGGGAGGAAATACAGAGACAAAATGTGGAGCAGAGATTAGTCTGAAGTGCCCAGCTGAATACCCATCTGAGATGTGTTCTTAAGTGGGTAAGATTAGAGGGCATCTTAGACCTAATGTACAAAAGATAAAATCTGAATCTGTCCTCGTCTCTGTACTTCAATATATTGTTTTTTTTATTTTTCAGTTCTATCTTCAGTTTTATTACCACTCTCTCATCCTATCCTTACCCAAGGGAACTTGGTACACTGTGAGCCATAACTTACTTTTCCTTTGACTGTGAGGTAAGGCAGGCTGGCTGTTCTCACCTGTGTAAATGCTTGGTGGCTACATGCACAAAGAGTCTTGCTCTTCCTGCTCAGTTTGAATATATAAGGGTATACACATGACCATATGTATTTGATTCCATTTGACTGATTGAGTTTATGAGTCAGGTTATTATGTAGCCTAGACTAGCTTTGAACCTTATATATAGTCAAGGCTGGCCTTGAACTTCTGGTGCTCTTGTTGATTTGCTTCCTCTGTGCAAGAATGACAGTGCGGGCTACAACACCTGGATGTTATAAATCTTTATTTATTTTCTAGTACATTTGAATTCGTTATTCTCATGATTTCAAACCTAAGCAGTTCACTTAAATCCAGTCTTGACCCAGACTCACTACTGGAGCTCTAGTCTGAAAACCTAGGGACTAAGTAGTAAGTTTTCTGTTGGCCACTGTTCCTTTAGTGCAGGAATAATGTATAGGTGAAAGAGAGGGGGGAGAGAGAGAGAGGGAGAGAGAAAGAGAGAGAAAGAGAAGGAGAGAACGACTATGCTACCTAGTTGGGATAAGGCAGACCATTGTCTGCAGGAATGCACTATCTTCACCTAAGTTGATTGTGGACCAATTTGCCCTCCTTCTACTCATTTGCCCATTGATCCATGGCAAAAAGCCACTGTAGAGGCTTGATTCTTTTGCAGTAGTAGGAGACTCTCACAGTTTCTCTATGCTCTGGGACCAACTTCTTTCCTGACTAACATCAGGATTTATATGAAGACTTATAAGTATAAGTAATGTATAAGTAAATGAATCACACCATGTGCTGTGTGAATCCAGTGTGCCGAATGAAGAAGAGAATCTGTGGTCTCCTCTGCATGTTCTCAGAAGAACAAAGCTTGAAATGGTTTGGTAGGAAGTGAGAAAGGTTATAAAAAAAACTATGCTTAAATATTAGTAAATCTATCAATTACATCATGTCCTAATTTTACAAATTATACTTAAAATATTTATCTATAATATTCTAAATATAGCTGTATTCAATCAGATTGCAAACAATTATTTCCAGAATCTAAACAGTTACATTAATAAAAAAATTCTATTCAAGTTTAGGGACTAAATTTGTCAGTCCATCCTCATTGAAAATTTATGAAATATCTTTATTTATACTTTTATTTGTGAAATTGTTTTCAGTTTTTAATCTACTTTTGTGGCTAAAACTAATAAAATTACTTTCATATGAAAGGCCTTATCCTTTTGTTAATTGTGTATGACTTATCCTTGTGAAAATGGTACAGGTATTTGACTCACTGACCCAGAGTGGCATGAAATGTTTTAAGTGAATTCATGTTAAATGTAAGAAGTGTGATTAATAGGAAATTGTTCTAGTGTTGAAAGTTTATTATTGTGTATCTCATGCTATGTTTATTTGTAATTGTGTTTAATGTATAACAATGAAGTATTGTCTTTTTATGTATTCAAATTGTTCCATGGAACACTATTATTACATATTCAAACTAGAGAACTCCAATTCCAACTCCTATTACACGCACAGAAACATGCACATACACATACAAATACACACACGTGTGTGAAAGGCATGCATACATACATATATACAGATAGAGACAGAGAGTGAAATTAGTAGACTTAAGGCAATTTAAAGTTCAGAATGAGAATGTTAGCCATTATTACTTATATTGATATGTGTGCACATTGAGTACAATACTAAATAAAACCATTGCATCCAATAATATTCATAACACATGTGTACCAAAACCTGTGGCTTAAGTGGAGTAAGACCTTGTATGTCTGAATGTAGAGAGAAGAATACCTGGTCATAACATCACGAAATGTGTGAAATATTGGATATGTTTGAATTCTAGAAGTAATCAATGAAACAGTTAATTTCATATAATTTCTTCTAGACATATACACAAAAGTTATCATACAAATAGATATAATATAAATACAAGAAAAAATAAAATTTAGAAATGAATTTTCATTTTGTATGCATAACACATTACAAAAACCATGACTTCATGAAATTCGCAGGCAAATAGGTAGAACTAGAAAATATCATCCTGAGTGAGGTAACCAGGACACAAAAGGACACACATGGTATATACTCATTTATAAGTGGATATTAGTTCAAAAGCTCAGAATACCCACAATACAACCCACAAAGCATATGAAGCTTAAGAAGGAGGAAGACTAAAGTGTGGTTGCTTCAATCCTACTTAGAAGGGGGAATATAATAATCACAGGAGGTAGAAAGAGAGAGGGAAGGAACCTGGAAGGAGAGAGGGGGAGGGAATAAAAGGAGGCAGGATCAGTTATTAGAAGGGACAGGAGAGAAATACAGAGGGACAGGAAACTGAGTAAAAATATGTAGCACTGGGGAATAGGGAACTGGGGATAGCCACTAGAAAGTCCCAGAAGCCAGGGAAGTGAGGGGCTCCCAGGACCCAACATGGATGACTTTAGCCAAAATACCCAACAAAGGGGAGATAGAACCTATAGAGACCACCTCCAGTAGCTAGGCACAGCCCACAGATGAGGGATGGGGCCACCTACCCATCTCATAATTTTCAACCCCAAAATGTTCCTGTCCATAGGAAAGACAGGGACAAAAATTAAATCAGAGACTGAAGGAAAGGCCATCCAGATACCACCCCACCTAGGAATCTATCCCATCTGCAGTCACCAAACCCTCACACTATTGCTGATGCCAAGAAGCACTTGGTGACAGGAGTCTGGAATGGCTGTTCCCTGAGAGGTTCTACCAGCCAATACGGGTACAGATTTTCACAGCCAACCAACAGACTGAGCCCAAGGGAACCAAGTGGAAGAGCTAGGGGAAGGACCGAAGGAGCTGAAGGGTACTGCAACCCCAAAGGAAGAATGATATCAACTAATTGGACTATCCAGAGCTCACAAAGAATAAACCACTAACTAAAGAGTATATATGGAGGGATCCATGGCTCCAGATACATATGTAGAGAGGATGACCTTATCTGACATCAGTGGGAAGGGAGGGAGGCTTGATGCTCCAGCATAGGGAGATGCTAGAGTGGTGAGGCAGGAGTGGGTGAGTGGGTGGAGGAGCACACTCACAAAGGCAAAGGGGAGAGAAAAGAGGGGGGATGGGATGGGAGAGTTGTAGTGTGGTAACCAGGAAGGAGAATATCATTTGAAATGTAAATGAATAAAATGACTAATAATAATAGTAATAATAATAATAAAGGTTATTAAGAAAAATTCCCCTAGTATATATTAAATAAAATACAGATAGAATAAATCTAAAATAAGCTATATTTAAAGTATAGTACTATGCTTGAGTAAAGATCCTGCTGATATTAGAAAAAAGTGATATAAAGCAATAAAATATTTTAAGAGATCTAGATTTCTTTATACTTTTTTAGAAAGTGATTTTTATTCATAAATAGAAAGTGTAGCTGGTCATGATATCTAACATTAACTTCTTCAGAAAATGTTCGAGCTACTGTTAAACACCATGTTTGACCTAAAAATCTGTTTTACAGATTAAAAAAAAATGGTTTTAGATTTTCTAATTTTTTTGATATTTGTTCATATTAATGGCTTCTGATGTGCTTTGAAAAATTCATATTTGAGTGTAACCCCATTGTCTGAAGATACACATTTTCTTAAACTATTTTAAAGAAAATAAAATAAAAAATAAAACAAAATTGATCACATCAAAATTGAACACCTCAAACCAACAGAAGAAAAAGAGCCCATTAGATGGCATAAAAATTAGAAACCCACTCATTTACATACCCAGGAATCTTTTTAAAATCCTAAACAAAGCTATAATATCTACACAGAGTACATGTGTATCTCATGCAGGCCCATGTAGGTGCCATGCATTCTGATTCAGTCTCTGAATTCATATAACCATTGCTCAGTTGATATAGGGAGATTTAGAGCTTAGTGTTTTCTACCCTCTCTCTCTCTCTCTCCCTCTCCCTCTCCCTCTTCCCCTCTCTCTCTTTGTGAGTATACACTCCCGGGCACACACACATCTAATGTCCTGCTGTAATCTCTGTATTTGTGCCCATCTGGTGCTGGAGAAAGCTTTTCTGATGGTATCTCATAAGGCACTGATCAATAAGTATAGCAGACTGTGTCCTGTGTCCTGACCTCCCCCTCCCCCCGGTGCTCCAAGAAACTGGACCACCAACCAAAGAATACACATGAAGGGACCCATGGTGCTGTCCACATATGTGGCAGAGGAGGGCCTTGTTGGCCATCAGTGGGAGGAGAGTCCCTGGGCCTGAGGGTGTTAGATAATCCAGGATAGGGGAATGCTAGGGAGGGAAAACGGGAATGGGTGGGGTTTCCAAAGGAGAGACCTGGAAAGGGGAAAACATTTGAAATGTAAATAAAGTATCAAAAAATAAGTACAGCAGAATATTATCATTTTATCACTATTTATTAAGACTAGTAATATTTGATTTTACCTTATATCTCTGGACTATCTAGTCTCAAGTTCTTGGTCCCCCAAGCAATATTGGGTATGAGTTCCATCCTGTGAAGTAAATCTTAAATCAAATCAGGTGCTGGTTGGTTACTACCACACACTTTGTGCTACTATTACCTTATCATATTTTACAGGCAAGACAGGATTGTAGATGAGAGGGTTTGTGACTAGGTTAGTGTTTTATTTCTCTTTTGATATCCTACTGACTACCTATCCAGACAAACAACACTAGAACATAAGGGTGAAGTTTCTATGTAGGCAACAGTTTGACCTCTCCATGATTAATGAGTAGTTTGGGTGCTGTATTCAGCAATGGTTCCTTGTCACTTTGTAAAGAGTAACCTATTGTCTTTGGACACAGCCTATGTTGTTTAGGAATTTCATGGGACCCCTTTGGCCAACAATTCAATTGAATGGAACCCAGTTTCAGTGTTTGCAACCTTTGTTTGTGACAAGAGTTAGCCAGGTATGACATTGTCTCCCTCATTATTTGGAGAGTTGATTTGAATTGCTTTCATACATTTTTGGAAGTTTCTGCTGCACTAGGTTTCCATATCAGCCCTCACCTGCCTCTCAGTTTTAGCTATCTCACCTGGCATTCCCTCCCTTAATCCCTTCTCTTCCATTCTCCTCTTAATGCTCTCATTCATTGCACTCCAACACCGAGTCAATTGATGAAATCTATTCTATTGTCTTTTACAGGAAAATTCATAATTCCTTTCTAGTCCCTTCTATACTTAATGTCTCTCTGGGTCTACAAAGTATAGCTTGGTTATCATTTTAATGAATAACGTCCATTTATAAGTGAATAAGTATCATTTTTATCTTTTGGGGTCTTAGAATGGTTTTTTTCTAGTTCCATCCATTTACCTGAAACTTCTCTACTTATTTTTAATGTAAGAGTAATACTTCATTTTATAAACATATCACATTTTTTTAATCCATTCTTCTGTGTAGGTTGTACCCAGTTCATGGCATTTATGAAAAGAGCACAAATGAACATAGCTGAACACTTGTTTCATAGATAGGATGAAGTACACATTTGGGTATAAGTGCATATTTTAGTTGGATCTTGAAGTACATTGATTTTCATCTTTCTGCTGAGCTACACCATTGATTTCCATAATGGATGTACAAGTTTGCACTTTTGTAAACAATAGATGGGTGTTTTCCTTATTCTACATCCTTGCCAGCATAAGTTGCCTCTTGCATTTATAGAGTTTAGCCATCCTTACTGGTGTTGTGGTAGCACATCCTGGTATGATTTGCTAAAAGAGGCTAGAGTATCACAGATTTAGAATTTTTAAAATATATGTACATTTTAAAGGAGAACACTTATTTACAACAGCCAGAAGCTGGAAACAATCCAGATGTCCCTCAACAGAGGAATTGATACAGAAAATGTGCTCCATTTACACAATGGAGTACTACTCAGCTATTAAAAACAATGACTTCATGAAACTTGCAGGCAAATGGATGGAACTATAAAATATCATCATGAGTGAGGTAATCCAGTCACAAAAGAACACACGTGGTATGTTCTCACTGATAAGGGGATATTATGAAAATCTCAGAATACCCAGATATAACTCACAGACCATATGAAGCTCAAGAAGAAGGAAGAACAAAGTGTGGATGCTTAGTCCTACTTAGAAGAGGGAACAAAATAAGAATGGAAGTTAGATGGTGAGAGGGAGTTGGCAGGGATACAGGAGAAGGAGGGGGAAAGAAGGAAAGGATTGGATGTGGGAGGAGACAGGAGAGATATACAAAGGATCAGGAAATTGAACAGAAGATGTGTAGCAATGGCAGATGGGGAACTGAGGGTAGTCACCAGAAAGTCACAGATGCCAGGAAAGCAAGAGGCTCCCAGGACCCAATGGGAATAACAGTTGAAATACCCAATAAAGAGGAGAGAGAACTTGTAGAGACCATATCCAGTGTTTAGGCATGGCTGTAGGTTGAGGGACGGTAACACCCACCCACATCAAAAATATTAACCCAGAATTGCTCCTGTCTAAAGGAAGTACAGTGACAAAGAGTAGAGCAGAGACTGAAGGAAAGGCCATCCAGAGATTGTACCACTTGGGTATCGATCCCAGATGCAGCAACCAAACCCAGACACTATTGTTGATACCAAGAAGTGCTTGGTGTCAGGAGCCTGACATAGCTGTCTCCTGAGAGGCTCTGCCAGAGCCTTACCAATACAGATGTGGATACTTGCAGCCAACATTCGGACTGAACATGAGGACCCCAATTGAGGAGTTAGGGGAAGGACTAAAGGAGATGAAGGGTATTGTAACCCCATAGGAAGAACAACAAAATCAACCAACCAGACCCGAAGAGCTCACAGGGACTAAACCACCAAACAAAGAGTACACATGGAGGGACCCATGGCTCCAGCTGCATATGTAGCAGAGGTTGGACTTATCTGGAATTAATGGGAGGGGAAGCCCTTGGTCCTGTGAAGGCAGATGCCCCAGGGGAATGCTAGCATAGTGAAGTTGAAGTTGGGGGGAGGTGGAGGAGCACCTTCACAGAAGCAGGGGGGATGGAATAGGGGATTTGCAGAGGGGAAACCAGAAAAGGAAATAATATTTGAAATGTAAATAAATAAAATAAACAACCAAAAATTTTTTAAAAAATAATAAAGGAGAACCTCTGATTATATCTTGATATAAGCCAGTTATAAAATTAGCAGTTTTTCATTAAATCAATTATATATTTTAATATTATATAAACACAATAAATAAACCATTATAAATAATAAGAACTAAATGTTTTAGCATATAAGTAAATTCTCATAATTGAGTAAACTTTAAAATACTAAAACAAAAATTAATAAAATTATTATTTAACTCATATTTTATGGCCTGATTACTTTTATTTTGCCTGCAGAAAATTGATTATAAAGACCAAGTAATTAATTCCTATTTCTAGGCAAACATTATGCATATGTAGCAAACTTCATACTCTGTGATTGTTAGGCCTAAAAGAAATATCTCAATCTTTCAAACATTAAATTATATTATAAATACTGAGGTACATATTCAGATACTTAGTGATCCTCCTGATAACATACACTGACTTAAATTTGACTATGATGACAATTGTAGGTCCCAAAATTTCTTTTGATGGAATATGTCATTATCTTGTCAGAGCTACACAGAAATACATAAACGATTATCTCAAGAAAGACAAAAGGAACAAGAGGCTTAGGGTATGCTCTTGGTCCCAAATTTGACAGGAAATGCAAAAGGTATGCTCATAACTCAGAGCAGGTACAAAACAAACAACGTGGATTAAGGCTGAGCAATAAAAGGAAAATAATATTTTTTAGATTGGGAGTAAAGTCATAAAGAAAAGTGAGTGTTAAGGATTTTTAAAAATTACTCAGGTCAGTGTGAGCATTAAGTGTAAACTTTACATCCGGTGTTGGACTAAAATATGGCTTGAAAGTTCCTCTGTAGCATACTTAAGTGACTGAGTCATGGATTCATGTAACACTTCTGCAGGAGCTTCTCTGTTGAGCTCATCGGTAGGGCAATTACCTGTGCTTTTTAAAACAATGGAATGAGATTCTAGAATGTGACACTTTGTCTTTTATTTCTGAGATTACTTTCTTCACAGATTACAACCGTCACAGTTGTTGACTGTGGAGCAAGGCTGTATAAAAAATTAATGAAATAAACAACATTTAAATGTAGAATGACTCCCCTATTATCAGATTTGCTGACCAGTATTGGAATAGCATAATAAAAGACACTGGGTTGAAAAAGAAATTGTATTATAAATTGTCAGGTTGCCTTCAGCATTTGTTGGATCAGCCTGAAATAATATGTGAGGAAGGGTAACATTTTTTAATGCATAGAAATGACCACATAGGGAGCATTTTTTCTTGCCGTGCAAGCTAAGCTGTCTATTGCCATGAGGCAAAGAGAAAAAATGAACTTGGAAATTGACATTCATATTTTAAAACTTGCCATGTCTGGGATTTTTATATGCTATATTCACAAATAACTTGGGAGAAACTGAAAATGAATACTGATTAGAAATGTAATCAAAGAGTAATGAATTATTGTGCCATCTGAAAACAAATATTACCAAAATCTTTTTACCCTAAATCCATGTTTATTAATAAAAGCTAATTAAATTCTGACTCTGATGCAAATCTCAAATGCCCACTGTGAAAGTGTCTAAAACGTGTCAAGAGACTTCCTAAAATTAATTTAATAAATAAGTGAACAAAATATCTGTGACTTAATTTTAAGGTGTAATGAATGAATTTCTAGTTCCTTATTATTTCAAGCAGATAAGACATTTTATATGAGAAAAATTTCATCCAATCACTAATAGTCCAGTCCATTGCATACATACTGAGTATAGGGCTGAGGCAGTGTTAAGAAGACAGAATATTTACTCAAAGTAGCAAAAAACTGTGATCTCTTTTGGCTTTTACTGTTTGGAGTCAGACAACTGACTACTATGACCACAAAAATGTAGGAGTGTGTGAGAGCACCTATGATGTATATTTGATTAAAACTTTGAGAATTTTTTTAACAGTTCCTAGAGTAATTAACATTTATGTATATGCCTTAACTTTTAACCGTCATTACATAAATTTTGATACAAACTCACTGATATTCATTTGAATCCTTTGAATTTTCACAGTTGTGAAAATAAAGACTGAAATGCCAACCCGAGAGCACGCCATGCATGGGACTGACTTAGGCCGTCTCTGCACATATGTAACAGTTGGAAAGCTGGGTCTTCATGTGGGACTCCGAAGGCATGGGCAGGTGCTGTCTCTGACTATGCTGCCTGCCCTTAGATCTTTCTCCTAACTCAGCTGCACTGTCTAGTCTGTAAAGATGCAGATAAGCCTAGTCTTACCGCTACTTGATATGCCCAGGTTGATTGATAGCCATAGGAGACCTCCGGTTTCTGAGAAGGGTAGAAGGAATGGATGCAGCAGGGAGTATGAGAAGGAGCTACTTAGAGGAGAGGAGGGAGGGGAAGCTGTGATCAGGATATAAAGTAAATAAATTAATCAATGGAAGATATATATATATATATATATATATATATATATATATATATATATATTGCATATCTAACTGTTCCTTAGTGTTTGAGATGTATTAATAGGAACTTATTTCACTTTTACCAAATTTTGAAATATTTTAATTTTTAAAATTATTTTTAAGTGAGGCATAGTGCCCCATGCATGTAATGACAAGCACTTAAGGGCTAAGTCAAGAGTATTCTGATATTCTCACCAGTAATACCAGAAGCTATATTCATAAGGTCTCACCAACATGACTGATCAAATATGAGCTGGACAAGAATGCCAGCAGTGAACATGCCAGGTGAAAAGGGCAAAAGCCTCAAGCCTACACAGAAAACTATTGGAGACTGAGGACAGCTGGAAATGGGAGAGGTTTCATATGGTCAGCTCTGAAAATATGCATACAAATAACAATATAGGACTTAATAGGTTATATTTAAGGATACATATATATTTTAAGAATACATATAGCCAGGCAGTGGTGGCACACGCCTTTAATCACATATATATATATATGTGTATATATATATATATATATATATGTGTGTGTGTGTGTGTGTATATATATATATATGTCTTCTTAGATATATTCTCATATATACATATATACGAACAGAACATGTTTTATTTTAGAATATATATAAATAATATTTATTAAGAACATATACATATATGTATATAATAACAATTGGTGAAGTACGGGCTATGAATTTGAAGGAGAGCACGAATGGCAAAACAGGAAGGTTTGAGAAAGGAGAGGAAGTGATAAATATAATTGTATCATAATCCAGAGAATAGAAAATATAAAAATATAAGCCTTTCAATTTTCTTTCATTTTTTTTCTTTTAAAAAACTTTTTATTAATCATTCCATTCATTTACATCTCAAATGATATCCTCCTTACCAGTTACCCCTCCAAAAACTCCCCATCTCACATCTGCCCTCTCCTCCCTCCCATTTGCCTCTATTAGGGTACCTACCTCCTCCTGCCCCACTGCTCCAGCATCCCCCTATGCTGGGGCATCAAACCTCCACAGGACCAAGGGACTTTCCTCCAACTAATATCAGACAAGGCCATCCTGTGCTGCATATTTATGTGGAGCCATGGATCCTTCCCTGTACACTCCTTGATTGGTGGTCTAGTCCCTTGGAGCACTGGGTGTTCTGGCCTGATGACATTGTTCTTCCTATGGGGTTGCAATCCTTCTTCATTTCTCCAGTCCTTCTGCCAGCTCCCCCACTGGGGTCTCTGAGCTCAGTCTATTTGTTGGCTCCAAGCATCCACATCTGCATTGGTCAGTTGCTGGCAGAACTTCCCGTACTCTTACTTTGCTTAAATCTGTAAGAAGTATAAACTATGAGGTCATACCCTGAAGGTCTATTTTTACCTAGTCCCTGCAAAATGGCCATGGGTCTAGTTTCATACTACATTTTGCTCAGATCATCTTACCAATGGCCATGAGGCAAGCTGAGTTGCCAACAGAAAATCCTTGGGGTTTAAGAGTGACTTAAATGATGCAGATAACATCAAACCTGATCATTTTAGCTAACATTGTAAATGTGGCTCTCTTTAACTAAGAGTGTGTCAAAGTTGTCAGTATGCAAAATACAGTGGGTCTTTCTGAATTCTGCCATTGGTTGGGAAAATTCTTGCAGCTCTTTATACACACACACACACACACACACACACACACACACACACAAACACATATGTATATATATATACATATGTATATGCAAATCCATATATAATTAAATATTTTCTTTATTTACATTTCAAATGCTATCCCCTTTCCTGGTTTCCCTCCTGGAAGCCCCCCTCCATTCCCCTCCCTCTGCTTCTATAGGGTGTTCCCCCACCCACCCTCCCACTCCTGCCTTCCCACCCTGACATTCCATCCTACGTACAGGCCTTCTAATTCCCTCTTTGTTCTCAATATAACACTTTTTTCTTGTTCTAAACTGTGTTCAATTTGCTACAATCATTTTGGGAGTTTTTGTCCTTTTGTTTTTGACTTATAATTATCCTTCTATTTCTCTAATGGAATAAGCAGCAGTAATTGGACTTAGGGTTATTAACTTATACTCAGCTTTGCTGAACAAACTGTTTTCAACCTCCTAATTTCCAAAATTTCTGCCATTTTTAATTTTGAATCATATAAATTACCTTCTCTCCTGTTCATGTTTTACTGATTGTAATAAATATTTATTAAGTTTTTATCAGGGTTTTAAAATTTCAAAACTCCTCTTGCATTACTTCTGCTTCTCTTTCCTCCTTTCTCAACATTTTTTACTTTACTTTTTTAGAGAATTAAAACAGGCATGAAAAATAAAAATTGCATTTAATTAATAATATTGATCTAAAATTTCTGTAGTAAATTTTTATTTAGTACAGACCTTAGATTAAATACATAAGCATCACTTATATACAAATGGATTTTGTAATCAGCTATCCCATAAACTATTTATAAGGCTGAATTAGTGGTATGTCAAATGTCTTCATCTGCCACACAACATCAAAATACAATTATCACATGCAACTACATACAACGTGATATAAACATTAAAGACTATCTATTTTGGTCATCATTGTTTATTCAAAGCTTTATCTGGAGTACATATTTGTTAATTACTGATTTACTTTCAAAATAGTGTATTAATAAAAAAAAAAAAAACACCACAAATCCTAATATTGATCCCTTACCTGTGATTACTCTAGAATAAATCTAATTGGCAACTTCTTGCCAAGGACCAAGTTAGAAAAGCCATTGGAATGAAGGTTTCTTTCTTTTCTTTTCTTTTTTCTTTTTTCTTTGAATTCTGCAATTCTTCTGTTTTCACATTTAGTCTTTATTTATTTATTCTTTTGGATATTTTCTTCATTTACATTTCAAATGTGATTCCCTTTCCTTGTTTCCCCCCAAACCCTCTATCCCACCCCTTCCCCTGCGTCTATGGGGGTATTTCCCTAACAGTCTTAATTTGATATCTCGTGCTAAGTGCTCTTGGGCACTGATCCCTCCCTTAAAGGCCAATCAATAAAGGTATGTATGAATATGAAGTTTCACTTCCTTTTGCAAAGTTTTCGCACAGGTGAAACTCTGACTTTTTGCATATGTTCAGATAGATTTTAAACCCCCTAAAGACTTTGTGAATTCTCTATGATATTGTATCTTTTATGTCCAGGCTGTTTTGCTAAATATACCTGCCACATGCTTATACTCTTTTGAAAATAAGAAGTTTTAGACTAAACTCTGCCTTCTCATATTCCGCTATTGTAATCTAATTTACTTTTTCAATACCCAAATTTATTTCCATATATTGATTCATATCCACCAAATCATCAGTAATTTCCAAAACTTCCCTTCTGAGTCTGTATATTCTATCAGTATCAGTGGTGCTTCTTTACTGAATCTACCCATACGTACATTAGGTTTGATAAAAAAGTCATTTCTATTCACAATTTTCTTTTTACATACTCTTTATCCACCTTACAGTAACATACTTACTCATCTTTACCTTTATATGTTATGTAGATAACTAATATCATGATTTTGGATAGTTACACATGCAAGCCATGAGTTTGTCTTCCTTGCAAAGAAAGAGTTATTTTTCCTAGAGTATTTTGATAGAATATTTAAGATTGATGGTAAATGAAACAGTAACTAGTCATCCTGTTTATAATAACATGAGTTATATTTATTTTGAGCTACAGCTGAGTTGAAAGTAAAACAAAGAGGATCACTATAACAACAGAAAATGTGGTACATTTACACAATGGAATACTACTCAGTTATTAAAATCAATGATTTCATGAAATTCACAGGCAAATGGATGGAACTTGAAAATATCGTCCTGAGTGAGGTAACTAAGTCACAAAAGAACAAACACGGTATGTATTTACTGATAAGTGAATATTAGCCCAAAAGTTCAGAATACCCAAGATTCAATTCACAGCAACTGTTGGACTGAGAGTGGGGTCCCAGATGGAGGAGTCGGAGAAGGGACTGAAGGAACTGAGAGAGTTTACAGCCCCATGGAGGAAGCAACAATGTCAACTGGCCTGACCCCACAGTGCTCCTGGAGACTGGACCACCAACCAAAGAATACTCATGGAGGTACCCATGGTGATGGCCACATATGTGGCAGAGGAGGGCCTTGTTGGCCATCAGTGGGAGGACAGGCCCTTGAGCCTGAGGGTGTTTGATGCCCCAGTATATGGGAATGCCAGGGAGGGAAGATGGGAGTGGGTAGATGGGTGGGGGAACACCCTCATAGAGGTAGGGGGTGGGGAATGGGATAGGGGGTTTCCAAAGGGGAGACCTGGAAAGGAGAAAACATTTGAAATGTAAATAAAATATCAATCAATAAATAAACAAACAAATAAATAAATAAATAAAAGCAACCTGATAAGAGTTTTGTAGGAATGTTATGTGTGTATCTATAGCTATATCTTCTATATCTATATTTATCTGTCTATAAATAAACATATATATATATATATATAGAGAGAGAGAGAGAGAGAGAGGAGAGATATACATATAGTATATTACATAAAAGTATTTCTTGTTACTATAACTAAAGTTCAATGTAATATACTAATTAGATGAAATTTATTTAATCTTTATAAGTATTATGAGATCCTATTTGTCAATTGTTGGCTCTAATTTCTCACTCTGATTCACAAAGTTCTTTCTTGTAACTGTATATTTTGGATATTACCAATGTTTCTTTCTAGTAGCTTAGCTTATCAATTTTCATACAGATATAAATGATACTTTTGTACTTAATTTTATACAGGATGATATATAAGCTTTAATTTTATTCTGCATCCAGAAAAATAATTTTCACAGTACCGTTTGTTGAAGATGCTATTTCTTGTGTGTATTTTTAGCAAACTAATCAAATATTAGAGAGTTGCAATAATGTCTTCTTATGCTTATATCTTCCATATTTCTCCACTGTTCTACATTTCTGTGTTTTGTATCACCATCATGTTGTTTTTACTATTGCCCTACAATGTAGCTTAAAATTTGTAATGGTAATCCCTCTACCTTTTTCCCCTCAGGATTCCTTTGGCTGTCTCAGGTCTTTTGTTTTTCCATATGAATAGCATTTCTTTTCTACTTATGTGAAAATTGTCAAGGGGTTGAGAGAAGAAACCATTCCACTGAAAGTTCAGTTCATTAGGAAGAGCTCATAATTTCTTTACAACTCTTCAAATCAAAACAACCTACTCAGGTTTGTCCAATTATTACTAAATTACATGAAATTTCATTTATTTGAAAATTATTTCATAATAATATACAGTTCATTGCTTACACTTTCCACTAATTGTTGTTAAAAACATATAAATAGAAACTAGAGTTAGGAAGTGAACACTGTCGCCCTTGATTACTAGTGACTGGAGTTAAGTAATATATAATGATTGTATATCAGCTGTAGAAAACACTGTTCCAATCTAAAAATGTCACACATTCTTCTAATGTATCATGATCATATTTAACCTCCTCATTTCATTTTACACATTCTTTACATCAACTCCATCTTTTATTTTTATGTTTTCTTAGCAGTAATAACAATCCCTAAATTTTAAATTACAGTAGATAGGATCCACTTTTCTAGATAATTCTTCATGATACTAACCAGGTGAACTCCATCTCAAAATTACATATTTACTTAATTTCTTCATGTTTGTATTTCAGAATTTATTTATCCTTAATGGAAACAAAATTAAGTACATTGAAACTGGGCATAGTAGTACAACTTTTATTCTCAGCATGTAAGAGTCTGAAACGTAAAGATTGACATAAATTTGAAGCCATCGTTTACTACAAAGCAATACCTTGTCTTATACAACAATTACACTACACTGAGAATCCACCTTGCTGCAGTCAGAATGGCTATAATTTAAATAATAAAATCAATAAATATCAGTGAATGTATAAGGAAAAAATAAACACTTACAAACTCTTGCTAGGCGTATAAATCAGTATAATTTCTGGAGAAATCGGAGTAAAGTTTAACCAAAAACTACAAGACAAAACTATTTCTATGTATTAGCTGCATTTTGTAGCTGTGACTAAAAATACCTGAGAGGAAGAGCTTAACGAGGGCTTCTTTTGATCAGTGCTGGAGGGGGAAGTCTATCATGGCAGGGACATCATCCCAGCACAACACTTGTCAGCCAATCATGCTGCATTCAGAGTCACAAAGCAGAAGAAGTGGAACCCAATACTCACTCTTTTTTTTTGCTCTTTTCAATACAGGACCATGCTTGTAGAATGCTGATATTCACATTTAAAGTATGTCTGCCAATCTCAATTAACTTGACCAAGAGAACCCTTCACAGATATGTCTATAAGTTATTTTTCTT
Organism: Uromys caudimaculatus; assembly: GCA_028551405.1. NCBI lineage: Eukaryota > Metazoa > Chordata > Mammalia > Rodentia > Muridae > Uromys > Uromys caudimaculatus. The sequence goes on from CM052711.1 coordinate 48,122,861, forward strand.
GGTGATATTAAATTTTATCAAATTAATTAATATTAACAATCACAAATACCAGCCAGCTACACTTAGGGATTAAATATTAAAAGGAATTGAACACAAACCAATGCAATGACACTAACTATACTGTCAGTATTTAGTATGACATTTGTAATAATCAATTTATGGAATCATTGTTGGTACCTATCAATGGTGGAATCTGTAAAACACATAGGTTTTACAGTGGCATTTATTTAGTCATGTAGAACACACACACACACACACACACACACACACATACACACACACACACACATACACACATATAATTTCAAATAAGGATAGAAGCCAACTCTAACCAAAAAATCCAACAACAACAAAGAAAATCCACTCAGCTTTTAATCACATTCAGTTCCAGCATTCTTGAGCTTGCTAAGTTTGGTTTTTCATAGTTGACAGCAGAAAAGTCAAACATTTATAATCATATTTGTGATTAGATGGTATTTTATACATCTCTTTTAGCCAAAAAAATTGCATCTAAATGATTAAATATTCTACACATTTCTGTTTTAATTCACTGTCAGATGAGGCTAAATATTGACCAATGTAAAACAGGTCACCAGCCACTTACCTTAGTATGTTTCTGGTTTTTTTTTTGTTTTTTGTTTTTTGTTTTTTGTTGTTTTTGTTTTTGTTTTTGTTTTTGTTTTTGTTTTGAGACAGGGATTCTCTGTGTAGCCCTGGCTGTTCTCGAACTCACTCTGTAGACCAGGCTGGCTTTGAACTCAGAAATCCATCTGCCTCTGCCTCCCAAGTGCTGGGATTAAAGGTGTGTGCTAACACTGCCCGGCCCTTATTATGTTCCAACAATGAACCTACTAATGGATGATCAAGAACAGACCTGGCTGAACATAAACTGAAGCTCTGGATGGACAGAACTATGATTCATTTAAATTGGGAAAAATGTATCAGGCAACTTTCCCACCAACTGTGGAACAAGAACAGATGGTGACAACAAAGAAACAATGATCTTAAAAGAGGTAATTTCTTTCTGTGATTCGAGGTCTGTATATGAAGTGTCACCACAATTTAGATGCCAATTATGTCATTGTTAAAGCTGACCGAAGTGTTGCATATTATCAGAATATAATACTTTAAGTATATCTCAAAACCATACCTCTGAAAGAACAGCTAAATGCTTTTGTTTAGCAATGTTTTCTTTGCCACTGATAACACTGAGGGTTTGTTTTAACCACAGTTGATCAAGACTTACCCTATTTAGATAATGGTATCTAAAGACCATCAAAAGATTTACAAAGAAAACTCAAGTCCAACTTCATTTTGTTTTATAATTAGAAATTTAAACACTATAAAAGCAGTAGTGATAGAAACTGTATGGTATTGGTATAGTGGCAGGCAGATGGATCAATGGAATAGAAATGAAGACCCAGAAATGAACCCGCACACCTATGGTCATTTGATCTTTGACAAAGGAGCTAAAACCATCCAGTGGAAAAAGGACAGCATTTTCAACAAATGGTGCTAGTTTAACTGGCAGTCAACATGTAGAACAATGCAAATTGATCCATTCCTATCTCCATGTACAAAACTCAAGTCCAAGTAGATCACGGACCTCCACATAAAATCAGATACATTGAATTTAACAGAAGAGAACGTGGAGAAAAGTCTCAAACACATGGGTACAAGGGAAAAGTTCTTTCACAGAACACCAATGGCTTATGCTCTAAGATCAAAAATTGAAAAATGGGACCTCATAAAATTGCAAAGCTTCTGTAAGGCAAAGGACACTGACAATAGGACAAAATGGCAACCAAGAGATTGGGAAAATATCTTTACCAATCCTATATCCAATAGAGGGCTAATATTCAATATATACAAAGAACTCAAGAAGTTAGAATCCATAGAACCAAATAACCTTATCAAAAAATGGGGAAAAGAGCTAAACAGAAACTTCTCAACTGAGAAAACTTGAAGAGCTGAGAAGCACCTAAAGAAATGTTCAACATCCTTAGTCATCAGGGAAATGCAAATCAAAATAACCCTGAGATGCCACCTCACACCAGTCAGAATGGCTAAGATCAAAAACTCAGGTGACAGCAGATGCTGGCGAGGATGTGGAGAAAGAGGAACACTCCTCCATTGCTGGTAGCATTGCAAGCTGATACAACCACACTGAAAATCAGTTTGGCGGACACTCAGAAAATTGGGCATAATACTACATGAGGACCCAGCATACCACTCCTGGGCATATACCCAGAAGATGCTCCAAAATGTAATAAAGACACATGCTACACTATGTTCATAGCAGCCATATTCATAATGGCCAGAACCTGGAAACAAACCAGATGTCCCTTAACAGAGGAATGGACACAGAAGCTATGGTACATTTACACAATGGAATACTACTCAGCTATAAAAACAGTGACTTCATGAAATTCACAGGGAAATGAATGGAACTTGAAAATATCATCCTGAGTGAGGTAACTCAGTCACAAAAGAATGAACAAGGTATGTACTCACTGATAAGTGAATATTAGCCCAAAGGTTCAGAGTACCCCAGATTCAATTCACTGTAACTGTTGGACTGAGTGTGGGGTCCCAGATGGGGAACTCGGAGAGGAAGTGAAGGAGCTGACAGGATTTTGTGGCCCCATGGAGGGAGCAACAGTGTCAACTGGCCAGAAGCCCGGTGTTCCTGGAGACTGGACCACCAACTAAAGAATACACTTGGAGGGATCCATGATGCTGTCCACATATGTGGCAGAGGAGGGCCTTGTTGGCCATCAGTGGGAGGAGAGGCCTTTGGGCCTCAGGGTGTTAGATGCCTCAGTATAGGGGAATATCAGGGAGGAAAGACAGGAGTGGGTGGATGGGTGGGTGTGGGAATACCCTCATAGAGGCAGGGAGAGGGGCGATGGGATAGGGGGTTTCCAAAAGGGAGACCTGGAAAGGAGAATACTTTTAAAATGTAAATAAAATATAAAAAAAAATTAAAAAATTTAAAAAATAAATAAATAAAATATTTTTTAAAGTATATGAAAAATAACAGCAAATATATTTAAACTCACTGTCAAATCCATCAGTTACTCTTATTATCCTAATTGATTTAATTAAAACCTGGTCTTCTCAAGAGGTGTTAACCAAATACTAAGAATTTAATGCAATGTAAATATTTCTTTGTCACAAAGCACTAGTCCCACAGTCACCTAAATCTTTTGCATGTTATCTGTTTACTAATTTGCAACACGGACTATAGTGAGTAAATATTTATTTAAAGATTTTATTAATCAGGAGCTAGCTTGATAGAACTGAAGAATGTCAGAATTTATACATCTTTCTTTTTATTGGATATTTTATGTGTTTATATTTGAAATGTTATCTCCTTTCCCAGTGTCCCCTGCAGAAACTTCTTATCCCTTCCCCCATACCTGCTATAATGAAGGTACTCCCCCTCCCACCCACCAAATCCCACCTCACTGTCTTGGCATTTCACTACACTGGAGCATCAAGCCTTCACAGGATCAAGGGCCTCCCCTCCTATTGATGCTAGACAAGGCCATCCTCTGCTACACATGCAGCTGGAGCCATGGTTCTCTCCATGTATATTCTTTGGTTGGTGGTTTAGTCCCTGGGAGCTCTAGGGCGGTCATGTTGGTTGATATTGTTTTTCCTATGGGGTTGCAATCCCCTTCAGCTCCTTCAGTCCTTTCTCTAACTCCTCCATTGGGGTCCCTGTGCATAGTCCAGTGGTTGGCTGTGAGTATATTTGTCAGGCTCTGGCAAAGCCTCTCAGGAGACAGCTATAACAGGCTCCTTTCAGCAAGTACTTCTTGGCATCTGCAATAGTGTCTTGGTTTGGTGTCTGTATATGGGATGGATCCCCAGGTGGAGCAGTCTCTGAATGGCCTTTCCTTCAGTCTCTGCTGCACGCCTTGTAACCATATTTCCTTTAGACAAAAGCCATCCTGGGTTAAAAATTTGGAGATGAGTTTGTGGCCCCATTCCCCAACCTGGGGCCTTGCCAGGTCTCTTCAAGTTGCCCCTCCCCTTTATTGGGCATGTTAGCTGTTATCCCAGTGGGGTCCTGGGAGCCTCTTGCTTTCCTGGCATCTGGGACTTGCTAGTGGCTACCCACAGTACCCAATACCCCACGGCTACACACATCTGTTCAAATTCCTGCCCCTCTATATATCACCATTGTCTTTTCCCATACCTGACCCTGCCCTGCTTTTTCCCCTCTCTCCCTTCTCTCTTCCTCCCAAGTCCCTCTCACCCTCTCCCTCCTCCTGTGAGTATTTTGTTCCCCCTTCTAAGGACTGAAACATCCACCCTTTGTTGTTCTTTTTTCTTGAGTTTCATATGGTCTGTGAATTGTATCTTGGGTATTCTGAGTTTAGGCAACATTTCCAGAAGTTTTTTCTTTCACTATATTCTCATCCTTTTTATATAATTTGCTGTGCTCACCATGTTCTACATGAGTGATTTAATTTTTCAAATGTAGATTAACAAAACTCTAAATACAGCCAAGCCCACAGCCTCACTTCCAACTGAACACATCTATTACTGTTACGTTCCAGAATATCAACTATTTTTCTTCATACTTTACTCATGTTGCTAAATATTTATGAGTGTGTTTCAGGGATAAAGTGAGAAGGAAAAGGCCATTAATTTAGAATCGGAAAGCTGTAGATAAGTATTATATCTAATGTACCTATGCTCATGTTTTTATAACATCATAAAATATAGATGTGATGAGCATAATAACAGGCAAAGTAAAAATCTTTGAAAAGTTTTATGGAGCTAGCACAAAGTAAGAGTTTCAACTTCAGAGCTTCATTATAAAACATTGTATAGAGATTATTCATCCTTTTGGCCTGATTTTATACTATTAAATGTCTAGAATGTTTTAATAGTAAACCATTGACTATTATTATACAAAACTAATACCTAAAGTTATTGCATTATCTTAAAAGCATTTCCACATTCCTGTACTTTTTAAAGCAGCAAATGAAAGTGCACTCTTTGTTGCCATTCATTTCTGTCCTGAAATTTTTGTTAGTAGCATATTATTAACAGTATTTTCTAAGGTATCTGTGTGTTTATTTAATATAGCAGTTTTGAAAATTTATAGAGCAAACTTAACTAAAGAAGGAAAAATTGTTTTTTGAAAAAATAGCAGTACTTGTATCAATGATGGTAAAATTAATGTCCAAGACTAATAAATATGCTTGCAAGCTTTCTGAGATTTTTTAAATGCCAAACAGCTAATTAGGAAAAGCATCTGTGGAATTCATTTGTCCCCAAGTAGATGCATGCACAAGCATGTATGAACACAAACACATTATGCACACATAAACCATGCATGCACATACATACACACACACACACACACACACACACACACACACACAAGCTCTATAAGAGGCAATTCATAACTTACCTGATACCTCATATAAGCATATAATAACACAGAACTATACTCTTATAAGTCATTCCTACAGTATTGGTGGTACTAACAAGCTTCATCATTCATTTGTCACTGAGCTCCTCCATAGGCAGGGAACATAATCAATAAGTTAGCAGGAGATGATGACAAGAAAGAATGTCACTTGAACAAAAGCTTACTCTAAAACATTTAATGAATATTATTTTCTACTAACAATTTTGCTGTATTGACTGAGGCTTTATAGACAAGATCAAATATTGCTTTCCTACCATTAGGTACATCCAAGATGAAACTGCATAAAGATTTTATAAACTGTAACCATGCCTAATTTTCTTACTTTTAATTTTATTTTAAGTGTATTTCTTTTAAATGTATTCTTAATATTTTTGAGAATTTTGTATGTGAGTATATATTCACAGCATTCTCCAATTCATCTGCCTAAATTCATGTGCCTTCTAGCAATTTCAATTTCATGTCCTCTGTTTCTTTGAATATATACATTCATGGTATGTATGAGTGTGTGTTTGTGTGTGTGTGTGTGTGTGTATAAAATATGCTGGGCTCCTTCAAGGCTGACTTTTTGAAACTTGATAAGTTATCAGGGGCTCATTCTTGGAGAAGACTGGTTCTTCATCTCTCAACAACCACTAATTGTCTGTAGCCTTTCATCTAAGAATGGAGCCTTGTAATATTTTCCCATCCAATTGGTCTTTTTTTGCACCAGAGACAATAGCTAGTTTTACTCCTTAGGCTCTCAGTCCAAATTCAATTGATAAGAGAGTACAGTTTCTCAGGAAGCTAACAAGACTAAGATGGATTGTGGCCCAGGAGCAAGCTATCTGAAAAAGGTAGGAGTAAGCTCAAAAGAAAAAAAAAAACAAAAAAACTCTTACTGAGGAGTGCACAGAGATGGACTTGACTTGCTTCAGTAATTGAGAGTAAGAATTAATTCCAATCTGTTAATGAGAGAGTTCTCAGACAAACCTGAAGCAATCTAGAAAATAACCCATGAGTACTATTAAAACTTTAAGATTTCAAAATACAATAAAGAATATCGTGAGATTTCAGGGCCACTAAATGTAAGATGGTGGGAACTAGGGGATTTATGTTTCATGAAATGGAGAAACTCAATATTCAGCAGCAAGGAAATCAAAGTTCAATATAATCTTCTATTAAAATATGAACCTTGAATGCATTTACTAGTTGTAAAAATGACCCAAATTATGGTGTGATGTTGACAATAGGTGGATATTAGCCCAAAAGTTCAGAATGCCCAAGTTTAAATTTACAGTAACCGCTAGACTGAGAGTGAGGTCCCAGATGGAGGAGTTGGAAAAAGAACTGAAGGAGCTGAGGGAGTTTGCAGCCCCATAGGAAAAACAACAGCATCAATGGGCCTGACCCCCCTCTGGGTTGTCCTGGAGTTTGGACCACTAACCAAAGAATACATATCGAGGGACCCATGGTTCGGACCACATATGTGGCAGAGGATGGCTTCGTTGGCCATCAGGGAGAGGAGAGGCCCTTGGGCCTGAGGGTGTTAGAGGCCCCAGTAAAGGGGAATGTCAAGGTGGGAATACGGGAATGGGTGGGCAGGTGGGTGGGAGGTGGAATTCACTCATAGAGGCGGGGATGGGGAGAGGATAGGAGGTTTCCAAAGAGGAGACCTAGAAAAGGGGAAACATTGGAAATGTAAATAAAGTATCAAAAAATAAATAAATAAATTTTAAAAAGCAACAAAAAAACATTACTTACAAAAAAAAAGAGATGTGTGAATATACTTTTTTGTATGCATATATAATAAAATATTACTAATTCAAATATGGTATTTTATATATATTGTTTTATCAGAATAATATTTATATTATACAAAACCACATTTTATTCACCCTGGTAGTTTTCAAAATTATAATGGATCATCACAATATGTTACAGAAATATTAAGGTATTTAGAAACACTGCAAACAATTCCAATTCATTATTTTGCAGAATAGTGAGTGTACTGGCTGCCATTGCATCTTAGTGACAGAATATTTGACATGAATAACAAAGAAAAAAGTTTAGGTTTATGGTTTAAAAGATGGTAGCTGTTCATGATTAAGTGTCTATTCTGAACCCTGATGTGGCAGAATATCCAGACAATGGAAGTATATGGAGAGCCTTTTAACTCAAGATATAGAGGAAGAGAGATTAAATACAGGAATAACCAGGAAAATAAACCTCTCAGATAAACTCAACCTATGGCATGATTTCTGCAGTTAATCACTACAGTAAGACACCACCAAAAATATATTGCTAATAACATAGAAAGAACCATGAAATATTCCTGGGTTATCAGACAAACAGAAATTTTACAGAGTCGTGCATGACTCAATGATAGAGAGATAGTTTGAGAAGTGTTTTAGGCAGGTCCGTTCTCCTATGGCCTTATGACTGTTCAAAGCAAACCAGTAGGCCCTGACTCAAATGAATTTCTGAAGCAACCAAGAGTCTTGGAGAATCTTGAGTATACAAAGCTGTTGCCGGTACAGCTTCCATTGGATTTACAATGAACACCTCATAAATAGAGGAAGCATATTCTAAAGTGATTATAAGAAACATGTTCTTGGAGAAAGGGGGGAGGAGAAATAGGATGAGGAACTGTGGGAGGAGGGCTGTTAGGGGACCAATGGTCTGGACTGTAAAAAGTAAAAGTAAAAATAAAAAAGGAATGAAAGAGAACTATAGTTTATGCATAATCCAGCAACATGATCATTTATTGTTCATTGTCATATATATGTATACATATAAAAATGAACATATATTATATATGTATATATAATATGTAGAGATATATGAATATATATGACAGTGAATCATATATATATGAATATATAATTTTATAGGAAATAAATATATTTGTGGATGTCTCAACATCATCAATGACATTGATAAGGAATTGTACAATGATATTAAATAATAGAAAAATTATAGCCACATTTTAATTTTTTGGGGAGAAACCCTATAAATCTAGATGTGATTATCAAAATGTGATTGAGTGGTACAAACCTGAATGTTACCAGAGAAGGTATAAATTTATGCAACCACTTTTATATTATAAAACTTTCTTATATATTTATTCATGACCTTTTATTCAGAATACAAATATATACTTAAATAAATTAGAATACACTTAAGTTATACTAATTAATCTGTTATACCAATATTTATTACATGTAATTTTTATAGTCTATAGAATAATTTTCTCAAATGTTCAACATTCACAAAGATAAAACAATAAGATTTTGTTAATAAAGTACTACCACTATGTATAAGAAAAAATTTAAATATATAATTCAGTGCAAAATCATCTAAACACCAAAGAATACATATTTTATGATTTAATTTATAAACATTTCAAAACTATGAATATTATAGCATATCATGACAAATGTCACATGTCCTCATTTATAAAGTAATATTTCTGAAATACTTATCCTAAAGAATAATAATGATTAGTGGAAGAAGTTTTAATGGAGGGGAAGAAGGTTAGAAGTGGGAACTAAAAGACAGAAATAACAATAATTTGCACAATGAGGCCATTCATGTGTTCTATAATCTGTTACATATTTTATTGATAATGGAATATAACAACAAATGGAAGCCATAAATAACATAATATGATCAATAAATGTTTAATATTCATATTAGTATATTTTAACACATCCTAGAATATGAATAACTACTACATGATTGTTGGGAACACATAGTTCCATGGACTGAGGAGCACTAAGGTAACCAGGAATATTAATCACACAGGGATTTCTCCTCAAAGATGAGATAAAATCAAACACTTGCATTCTATCCGAAAAGGTGAGAGAGTAGATTTTGTTAGGAACTTGGTGACCTCTTAGCTATGTCTGAAGCCAGATTTCCCCATCTTTTGTTATATAGTCAGACTTTATCCAGATTCTCCAGCATGATTATTTCAGACTCTTCCTCCAGACTCCATTATTCATCTTTACAGGAGATGTTGACATCTGTCCTATCATTCAGAAACCACACTAAAATTTAGTTCTTTTGGCTATAGAACCCAACAACATGATCACATGAACTTTTCAAAAGAATTCCTATGTAGAAATACTTTTAGCCATACTGGGCCCCTGGAATTGGATTTATTGGACTTACTGTTGCCTGGAAACTTTTTCTCGAATTGCACTGTGTTCTAAATAAGATAAACAATGAGCCTTCTGACATTAGACTCCCTGCAGTCAGATCAAGGTTGACAAAGTCAATCTGTACCAGTATTCCATTCTTGTCTCTTCATGTGTTTTGCTGTCCTGTCTGACATCTGTAGAGACCCCCTCACATGTTAAACTTTTAATGCAATTGATAAGCAATAGAAATGTTATCAATAATCAACTGGTCCCATAAACTCTATACCTATATTAAATACCACACTTTTATGCAAATGTATATAAAATAAACGAAAGTCATATGAATTGACTTCAGTGTATACCTCAAGCTTGTGTAACATTCTTGAATCTCTGGTCTGAACTTCAGTATTACACTAATATCAAAGAATATTATACATTCAGGAAAAATTACCTAAGGGTTGGAAAGGGGCAAGAATGTGATATTTTATAAATTTCTGTTGTATGATAAATTATATTATACTTTAAAAATATATATTAAAATATATATTGTACTTCAACAAGATTCTATATTTGCCAAAATTTCCAATTAAATAATTTTAAGTAGTAAAGATATGATTGGCTGTTGGTATTAGGAGGCTTTGCATGGTGTTTGAAGAGGGTTTGGATAAAATTCAGGTAAAAATGTGTTTCTTTTGATTTTTGAATTGTTTTATGAGAAAGAAAAAGACTTTCTTTGGGAAATAACTAACATCCATATAATTGAGGCAGAAAAGAGATTGTAAAATAGATTATAAAATAATTTGTGATAGCCCTAAATATATCGAACATATTCATATTTTATATTTTGTGGATGATGCAGAATAGCTCAAATAACAGAAGTGGTTACCCAGTGAATACCTGACTGACTGTAACCATTAATCTGTTCCACAATTCACTTTCAAATGTCACATTAAGCTGCAAATTATTGCTTGTTACATTTTACTTGAAAATAAAAAACAAAATGAGTAATCTAGATTTAATGATGATCTTGTATGAGTATTTTGAAATGGTTCTATGCCTGCTGGCATAACATGTTCCATCCGAGTAAACTATTTGTAAAATGTCTTTTGAAGAGCTCAAGAAAGCATAAATACCATAATTTGTTTAGGGCAATAACAAAATATGAACAGGATGAAAAATAGAAAATTATTGTCCATCTTAATTAAATATAAAGATAAAGTTATCACCTTAAAACTCTAGATGATCAATTTACTTACAGGTGGCTGTCCCATTAATCAACTTTAGGAAGACAGAAGGATGTCAAAGGTGCAGCCTGGGGGTTATATCCTGATCCTTTCCCATGTGACAAAGACGACTGATTTGAGGAAAGACATAATCTTCCAACTGAAAACCTTTGTTACAGAGAACTATCCATACTTAACAACTGAAACAAAACTGATATAATTCTTCTTGGATGAAATAATACTACTAGATAAAACTCTTATTTTGTTTTGCTAACATCTTTAATAAATACATTTTCCAACAATTCCCATTTTATTCTTTTTTTTAACTGTGTTAAACATGCATATATATTTCAGTTTTAACTTATAACCAGTAATATTATATGATGTTTTAAGATTTTAAATTCTGCAGCTTTATTCTCTAAATATATTTTATGAAAATGGAACACATAATTCGCTTATTTACTTCTTCAATGTTTTCTTTAAATTTTATTATTTCTTTTATTTTTGAGACCATAAAGTATTTATATCATTTTCTTCGTCTACCTTTCACCCACATTGATTTTTCCAAATTAAGTCCTTTTTTCATCAATTTGTTGTTTTATAATATATGAATATTCCTTCCAAGTCTCACCTATATAGCTACCTAAGCATGAATTGAACAGGGACTACAATAGACATGGTGAAGTGAAACAGGGAAACCCTATGAGGCTTTAAACATAAACAAAGAACTATATGCAACTAAGAAATGCTGAGAACTGGAGAGACACTCTTCCTAGGGAAGAGCAGACCACTTCATTATGCTATATTGAATGATCAATCCAGAGAACCTATATTCAAGTAACATTATGCATATGTTTTCAATTTAATATTTTTAATATTGTCCAAATATATCACTTTGCATATGTGATGGTTTTATGATCCAATTCTACCTCTTAATTATCAAAGCTGGTATTAAATTTATTTACCCACAGAGAGGTATTTCACTATAAGTACATTACTCAGCCTAATGAATTCAGAGAATAAGCTTATAAATAAGCTAGGGGATGGCTAAATATGTACAAGTAATTATAATGTTATACTGCATTAAACATTTTATCATTTTATATTAATATAGAGGGGCAACTGGAAGACTGGGTAGATAATATTAGCATATGTATAGTACGATTTAGTAAAATATTGCTCCTCAGCACTTATTTGTGTCAGCTGCTATAGTGTATAAAAGAGCGATAGAAACAACCCTGACCTAATGGGACTGAAATATAATGGGAAAAAAGTCCAGAGATAAATGATTGAGGAACTCATCTGTGCTCACCCAGTTATAAATGTTATTAAGTAAATGAAATTTACATGAATGAATAAAAAATTGAATGGGTAGTTGATTTAAAAATAATATATTAAAATCACCCTACATGTCTGACAAATTGCTGTTTCATATACTACAGTAGAGTCTATGTTATATCCCCAAAGCTGGTGGAGATTCGAGGATTAGTAAGAATGATGATTAAGTTGAGCTTAATGTCATATTGTTTTATTATCCAAGTACCAAAAAAGGTATAAATAGATTCTGACACTAAATGGATCTTACAAGAGTACATGATAGACAATTTCTGGAATTTCAGGTATGCAGGAGTGCTGCTAAGAAAGATTTAATGAACTCAGAAGTGGACCAGGGTCTCCTGGTTTCTTGTCTTATCTTGTTTGGTTTGGTTTTCTGTTGTTTTCACTTATATTTCTTAAAAAATCTATAAAGATAAAAATGTACTGCTATAAAAGAAAAGAAAGTAAGGAAGAAAGGAAGAGAAAGAAAGAAAGAAAGAAAGAAAGAAAGAAAGAAAGAAAGAAAGAAAGAAAGAAAGAAAGAAATAAAGAAGGAAAGAAGGAAAGAAGGAAAGAAAGAAAGAAAGAAAGAAAGAAAGAAGGAAGGAAGGAAGGAAGGAAGGAAGGAAGGAAGGAAGGAAGGAAAGAAAGAAAGAAGGAAAGAAAGAAAAAAAGAAAGAAGATAGAAAAGAAAGTAGGCCCAGCTAGTAGCACATGATTCACCTTAAATCCTTGTTTTATTCTTAGGCTTACTTGAAATGTCAATGATAAGTCTGGCCATCCAGGCAAGTTTTGAAAGATGAGTTTTAAATTATAAGGTCAGCATGATGATCCAGGAAAACACAGGAAAACAATGACGATGTAATTCAACAGAAAGCTAAACACAGAGTTTATGGAAAGCACATGCATATATTCCTGTAAATGCTGTGTTCTAGGCATGGGAAATATGATGATAAATGTGGCAAATTATTGACAATAGAACTGTATTATTCAATTAGAATATAACATTCTACAATGAGTAGTGAACATGGAAATGTGTAATGGAGACACATCTGAAAGCCGGGCATCCAGATAGGAAATAAGAGTTGTGTTACTTGATGCAGAGCATACTACAGAATAAGGTACCCTCTTAAGACATAAGTAAAATTTAACTAATAAAACAGATATTGGGATAAAGTAAATAAAAATAATCTTGATGATTCTATGATTTTTTGAATTTCGTTACTGAAGGGTGGGACATCTCATTTATCTTAATAAAGATAATTGGCAAGATAGACATTCAGAAGAAGGATAGGAACATACTTACATCCCTCTGAAGTTTATAATGACAGCTTAAGGTAACTGTAAAATTTGGACAATTACATCTTATTCATGTACCTAGAATTACACATACAGGATAATCCTGAAAATATAGTAGCTGGAGTTTTCAATATGCATGATATAATACATAACAATATTAAACCCAGAGTAGCAGAGCCCAGAGTGAATACCTGTTAATCTATTCTATATTTAAAATTGTTTCAGACTAAAGGAAAGGCAGGAAAAAAATGGAGGAGAGACTGAAGGAAAGGCCATGCAGAGACCACCCTACCTTGGAATCCATCCCATGTGCAGACCACAAACTCAGACACTATTACTGATGCCAAGATGTGCTTGCAGACAGAAGCCTGGCATGGCTTTCCTCTAAGAGACTCTGAGACAGATGCGGACACTAACAGCCAACCATTGGACTGAGCCTGAGAACCCGTATGGAAGATTTAGGGGAAGGATTGAAGGAGTTAAAAGAGTTTGCAACCTATAGGAAGAACAAAAGTATCAACTAAATGGACCTCTCAAAGCTTCCAGGAACTAGGCCAGCAATCAAAGAGCATACATGGGCTGACCCATGACCCTTTCTATATATGTAGCAGAGGACTGCCTTATCTAGGCTCAGTCAGAGGAGATACATTTAGTTCTGTAGAAGCTTGATGTCCCAGAGAAGGGAGATTCTAGAGGGGTGAGGTGGGAATGGGTGGGTGGGGGAGCACCCTCTCAGAGGCAAAGGAGAAGGGATGGAATGAAGAACTCTGAGAGGAATACCATGAAGGAGTCAACAAAAATGAATACTCCTCCATTGCTGGTGGGATTACAAACCAGTACATCCAAATCAATCTGGATGTTTCTCAGAAAATTAGAAATAGATGTAACTGAAGACTAACCTAAACCACTCTTCGGCATATACCCAAAAGATACCCAACTGAACCACAAGAGCAAATGTTCTGCTATATTCATAGACTTCTTTATGATAGCCAGAAGCTGGAAACAAACCATATGTCCCACAATAGAAGAATGAATACTGAAAATGTGGTTCATTTACACAATGGAATATTAATCGGCTAAGAATGAGGATATAATGAGATTTGCAGGCAAATAGATGGACCTAGAAAATATCCTGAGTGAGGTAACTCAAACCCAAAAGGATATGTATGGTATGTACTCGCTTATAAGCTGATATTAGCCCAAAAAGTACAGAATACCCAGGATAAAATCCACAGAACTCAAGAAGGTTAACAGGTTGAAGGGCCCAGGTAAGGATGCCCCAATCACACTTGGGAGGGAGAAGAAAGAAATTACTGGGGACAGAGGGAGGAAGGAACCTACACGGGAAAGTAGACAGGGAGGGTAAACAGGGAACCTGATCAGGTATTGGTGGGCAGGGAAACAGGACTGAAGTCCTGAGGGCCAGCAGAAAGAATGGAAATGTGCACCCTTGGGAGGTAGGAGATGGGAGAACCTTCTAGAATGTACCAGAGACCCAGGAGGTAAGAGACTATCAGGACTCAAAGGGATGGACCTTAGATAAAATGCTCTATAGTGGGAACAGGGAACTTGTCGAGTCCACCTCCATCAGAAAGACAGGGCATCAAGTGAGGGATGGGGATGCTATCCCACAGCCAAAAATTCTGAGCCAGAATTATTCCTGTCTGAAAGAACTGCAAGGACAAAAATGGAGAAGAACTTGAGGAAAAGGAGGTCCAGTGACAGACCCAAATTAGGATCCAGATCAAAGGGAGTCCCCAAGGTCTGACACTATTACTGATGCTATGGTGTGCTTAAAAACAGAAGCCTAGAATGACTGCCCTCTGAGAGACCCAACAAGCAGCTGAAAGGGTCAGATGCAGTTATTTGCACCTAGGTAATGGACAGAAGCTGATGTCCTCTCTGGTTGAATTAATGGAAATCTTGGAAGAGCCTGAAGAGGAGGGAGACCCTAGAAGAAGACCAGCAGTCTCAGCTGACCTAGACCCATGAGATTTCTCAGACACTGAGTCACCAACCAGGCAGCCCACACCAGCCAATATGAGGCCCCCAACACATATACAGCAGAGGACTGCCAGGTCTGGCCTTATTGAGAGAAGATGGACCTAACTCTCAAGAGACATGAGGCCCCAGGAAGTGGGGAGGTCTGGAGGGGTTGGGGTTGAGGGAGTGGGGACATTCTCTTGGAGACAGGGAATAGGAGGTACTGGATGAGGAACAGTCAGAGGGCAGACCAGGAGGGGGATCAAGACTGTACTGTAAAAAAGAATTAAAAAATAAAAAACCAGGGAAAACAAGAAAAATAATATTGATATAAAAATAAACTCTTTTCATTGGAGAATAAGGGTTGTGTTTCAAGAAGCAAACTGTAATAAGTACGAAGATCAGAAGACACACTTATCATGGCCAACATCTTGAAATAAGTGAGTAGTTACAGTAGAACCAAGAAGAATGACTCTCCTTGGTCTGACTGTTCTGTACATGTACCAATTATATTTTCTCTAATGGTCATACAAAGTATAAGGCAGTAGGTAGATCTATTGATATTTACAGGTGAATGTGAATCCTATACTTCTTATTCCTCTTACTTGCTGTTGTTCATTTTACGAAGTTATTTCTTATTTTTTTTATATGGGTGAGAATTACCTAAGAGAATAGGAAAAAGTATGGGGGTGGGAGATAATTCTTTCAGAAATGAATTCTGTATGTGGTAGAGAGGGAATGAGAAATGAAGGCCACTTTAAGAAATATAATTTGGAAATAGCATGTAAAACCTTTAAAATGACTATGGACAAGGAATATGAATAGAGAGGTAGGAAATACAGAACTTAGAATAGGAAGAATTTAGTGTCTTTTTTTGAAATTTCTTGTAAGTTTTTCCAGCTACACACTTAGATTTTCAAGTTGAGTAACAGATGAACAAAAGATGCTGAGTCTGTTTGGTTCCTGAAGAGAGATGATATTAAAATAGATAAGATATAGTTTGTTATGATAACTTTACAGATGATGTAAATATGTTAAAATGCAAATATAAAAATGAAACCATTACTTTTTACCATGGTACCAATCTACCTGAAAATATAATATTTGGAAGCTCATTTACCTACTCTGTTAGGTCTGACTCCTGAAATCTTGATCATAAGTGAAAGATGATTGTTCAAAATTGTGAGGAAGAGGTACATAAATACAGCTGAGAAAACAGGAGTCTTGAACATTCCCAATGACTGGCTTTCATGTGACATTCAGCGAAAAATACAGATTGTATGTTTTGGTGGGAATTATTGAAACTTCCAAATTATGTATTTATCTATTCAATAATGCCTCAAATGATCTATCTATTGAAAATGTTTGAAGACATTTTGACTCCTGACTCCATCTATTTATTTTAGTTCAATGACTATTTTAAAAAATTGCAGCCTAAATTAAAATTGTATGGTATATAAATATCATTTAAATTTGTCACTAAATTTTAAGAATATTATGGGAGAGTAGTTACCCAGAACAATAAAAAAATAGATAAATAATTGTCAGGAATGATCAGTTTTTGCATATGTTACATATATACAACAAGATTGATCTCAATTAATAACTACAATGTTGTGTTCTCTTTAAGTCTGCCATTTCCTTTATTTTTATTATGGATTATTTAAAGAAAATTAAGTACACTCCTGACATCAGTGCTGCTACTTACAATTTTTATCTTACCTTACTAAGATTAAAATCTGAATTCATCCCTTCTATTTTAAACAATGTTGTTAATTTTAGTGTTTCTTTGCAAGTGTAAATGAACACATGTGCAGGTGCATGCACGTGTGTTAACACATGGGTGGAGGACAAAGGACAACGTCTAGTTGTTGTCTTTCCTCCCATAATGTGGATCCTCAGAAACGAAGTCAATGCACCAGGCTGTGTGGGAAGCATTTTTACCTAGTGAGAGATCACATTGGCTCAGTTTTTTCATTTCTAAGTTCAAAACAACCTAAAATTTAAATGACATATTACATTTATTTTTAAAATAATAAGCATATCTATTCCACCTACAACTAATACATTGTGTTCCTTCTCAGGTTCTCTTTGGAAATCATCCAAGAATACCTCCAATGTGAAAAAAAGCAAAAAAAAAAAAAAAAAATCTTTCGTTATTTGAAAATTAATGCATGCTACAAGAAAGAAAAGAACTTTAAATATGTCTTAAATTTTGAATTTGTTTACATATTTTAGTATGTGTCTTTCAGAGGAAACACTGCTAAATTACCAATAAGATATCAGAAATACAGAGTTTATTAATTTTTTTCATCAGGATTATCTGACATAATATTTAAAGTTGATCTTCACTAAAATCACAATAATAACACAAAATATTAACCATCTTCACACTTAAATTTTCGAATTCATTATTGTTGCCAAACATGACTTGGTGTTATTGCCTATATGCACCCTTTAAATCTTTATATTAATTTGAACATCTACATATGGGCTGAGTTTGGTTTGTAATCTCTTTATGGCAATAAACTTAACTGAATTGTTTTTGCATGTGTTTGACCCATTATTTTTCTTAATGAACACACAAAAGTCATACTAAGATAGATTTGCCAAGTATTAATGAGCCTTATTTTGCAGAAATAGTACCCAAAAAATTAAAAAAAAATACTCATTAGCAGTATTTTGTTCCTGCCTTGGATAAATCATTATGGATCATTACATCATTTTCAAACAAATGATGTATGAAGAATTTCAATAATATGCTAATGTAGATCTAAAAGTGCAGCAAATCTGGTGGAAGATGTCGATAACAGGAAAGGCTAATCTTATATAGGAACAAGAACTCTACCATAACATTTTATAGTTCTCTCCAAAAATAAATCTCTTAAGAAGAAAATAACAGGTACACTTTAAGCTGTTATCAATTGGGGTGATCTAAGTATTTGAGATTAATTTGAACAATAAAACTTTAGATTTAGTGGATGTGGAAAATGGAAAACTTGTTCCTACTTTTAATCTTCCATGCTCACCATCCAAATGTAACATAAAATAAACAAAAAATGTTTAATCAAAATCACAGCATTGGAGAGGTGAAGTTGAGTTTTCTGTCTTAAATAATATTATCTCATGAAAGAATAAGCATACGTATCTGCCTTAATTATGATTTTTTTTTATTGCAGTAAACAGATACCAAGTTCATAGCAATGCTTATAAAGGAAAGCATTTGATTGGGCCTGTCCTACAGTTTAGAGGTTTAATTCATTAACATCATGGAAGGAAAAAGAGGTGCTAGAGGACAGGTAGCTGAAGGCAGTACAACAGAAAAAGACAGTGAGCCAGTGGGCCTGGCTAGAGATTCTAAAACCTCAAAGCTCATCCCTAATGATACACTTTCTCCAACAAGACTACACTTCCTTCAACATGGCCATATTACCTAATAGTGCCACTCCTTGTGAGCAGATGGAGGCCATATTCATGTAACCCACATTCCACTCCCTGGCTGACACAGGCTTGTAGCAACATTATAATGCAATACTTCATACAATCCAACTTCAAAAGTTCTCGTCTATCACAGTCACCATACTCTTTAAAAGTTGAAAAGGTCAAGGTCTCTTCTGCAGCCCACGACAATCTCTTTATTGTAAATCCCTGTAAAATCAAACTAAAAAAGGAGATCACATATTACCAACATACAATGGCACTGGATATTCATTACTACTACAAACAGGAGGAAAGAAATTAGTAAGGAAACACTAGAGTACAGCAAAACCAAAAACCAGCAAGGCAAACTCCAAACTCTGCCACTCCATGTCATATGTCAAAGTACTCTTCAGATCTCCACTCCTTTTAGCTTTGTTAAATGCAATACAGTTCATTCTCTTGGTCTGTTTTCATACCTTGCTAGCATCTCTCCTTTACAGGTGTTCAGTGACTCTGGCATCTCCAACATCTTTTGATCTCCAAGGAAATCCATGTTTCACCTTCATGTATGGTCTCTCTGACTCTCCATACAGAGAAACCCCTGACATATGCCTGGCCTATGCTGTTTTCCTTAGTCATGGAGGGAGTTTCCATAACTGTTTTCTTGTATGTACCTTGCCTCTACAGCCAGAATGACATGGCCAAAGCTACTAAGTTCTTCTTGCCACTTCTGAATCATAATTCCCTCATTAAAATGCATTTTCACAAGTTTTCTCGTTTCCATGGTTTCCTTCTCTCCCTAAGCATGACTGTCCTGGAATTTTCTCTTTAGACCAGGCTAGACTTTCAGAAATCTGCTTACCTCTGCCTCCAGAGGGCTGAAATTAAAATTATATACCACCATTTCCAACTCTATGCTTTCTGTTAATTCTTATTTACAAATTGAAAGCTTAACTGGGTTGGGTCTCGACTTGAGGTCACTAGTACCTTTATTCCATTTCGCATCCATGTTTTCTTTAATCGGTTTATATCCTTGAACTCAAGACTTCCTGGTGTCACTTTTCTCCTCAAATTGTACCACTTGTATTTTTACTGCTCAGTTTATTCCTGTTCACTATCAACCTACCTAAGTGTAGACACTAATAATAAAGAAACCCAGTCAATACTAGGCAGTCTGGAAATCTCCTCTGCCAAAGCTATTAATCTATATCTCTCTAGTTTAGCCTCAGGCAGATATTTGGGGGGGGGGGATTGCCAAGGACAGAAAACAACCACATTCTTTGTTAAATATTATAAGAATGGTTGTTAGGTTACATTCTTATATTCCTATCTTCTGAAACAATTTTTAGCATTACTGTTCCCCTAGCTCCTACTAAGATGGCACATTAGGCCTCATTTAAAGCATTCAACTACTTTTCTATACAATTTCGAAAGTTCACATTCCTTCAAAGGAAAACAGTCAAGTATATCACAGCAATACCTCAGTACCTGATATCAATTTCTATCTTAGGCTTTCTGTTTCTGTGAAGAGACACCAGGACCATCTAATAGTACCACTCCCTATGAGCCTATGAGCAATTTTCATTCAAACTAACACAATATCGGTTTCAAAAATAATCCAGAGAGGCACTAGGATTTATAGAGTTTCACATGTGTACTTTAAATATATATTTTTCTTTGGTTACAATGTTGTGCACTTATATTTTATGAAGCAAAGTAAATGAAATAGATTATAAACATTTAAAAGGAAATCATTTTATGATGATCCATATACCTTTCATCTGTTCTATAAAAAATGCATTCCTACATTGTATATACCTTACCTGAAGGTTCATATAACTTTAGACATAGGGATTTTTATTTTGCCAATTCATACCCAAGGAAATAGAATGTAGAGAATAATATTCATTAGCCATGCTCTCTAGTTTAGATTAAAGATGATGACTTCAACTTAAACAAGATATGCAATTACTCTTATATTAAAAGTAAAATGAACAAAAGATATTTAAAATCCAGAGAGAAAATGTTAAGCAAAAGACATTATTTTAAAGATTTATTTATTTGTAATTTATGTGCATGGACCTTTAACCTGCATGTATGTTTATGTACAACAGATAGGCCTGTTGTCTGCAGTGGTCAGAAGAGGGCATCAGATTCCCTGGAAAACTGAGTTACAGACAGTTGTAAGCTGCTCTGTAGGTGCTGTGAATTGTACGTTGGTCCTCTGCAGGAGGAAATGCTTTTAAACTCTGAGCCATCTCTCTAGAAACAATGGCTGATTGTTTGTTTGGTTTTGTATTTAATAAAATATCTAGTAGTTTAGAGTGAAAATCCAATAAATATTTTCTAATATATCAGGAAAGGACACCAAAAGACTGCCTGACATTAAATCATTAGCTAAGAAACACATCACTTACTAATTGCCATATTTCATTTATTTCCATGTTCTCTATTCAAATATAGATTGAGCAAAATAATGTAGTACCTAGATGTAAAATTGAAGAAATAAAACAGAAATAAACAAAAATATGCTAAATTTTCTAATTATCAGGATTGTTCCATTCTTTCAGCCAAAATTATTTAACAAAAACCTCAGTACAAGATTACTTCCTAAATAAGCTGACAAGTTTTAAAAAATAAAATAACACTACTTTAATACAGTTGATATCACACAACAGATGACAGACAGTCATTTTTTCAAAAATTGGAACACATATTTACTTACTTGTGGGCATTTAGACTTTCTAGTCTGAAGCTTAAAAAGAAAATCAGGAAGAGGAGAACTAAAAACTGATTGGAGGAAGTGAAGTTGAGTCTGCTGAAATCAAATAAGAAAGCACTTGAAGAACAGACGACCTAAGACAGATGAGCACGAGAAATATTTTGTAAAACTCAACTAATTGAAAAAAAATTATCAACTTCTTGCTATTAGGAAACTGAAATTTGGCAACAAAATTACAAGGGAAAGTGAAATTGAAACATCCATAATGACAAAACTAATAATCTATAAAAATCAGCCATCATGAAATCAGTATTTAAGTATATGGTTTACTGGCCAATTTTATGTCAACTTGACATAAACTATAGTAATATGAGGGGAGATACTTTGAGAAATTCCTGTTATAAAATCAGTCTATAGAGCATTTTCTTAATGAGTTATTGATTTGATGGGAGAGGATTCATCCATTTTTGTGGATGGTGCAATCTGTGGTCTGGTGGTCCTGGATTCTATAAGAAAGCAGGCTGAGCAAGCCAGGAGAAGCAAGCCAGTAGGTAGAACTCCTCATTCGTCTCTGCATCAGCTTCTTCATCCAGGGTTTTACGCTATTCAAGTTCTTTTTCTGACTTCCTTCAATGACGTACAATGTGTAGAAGTATAGCCAAATAAACCTTTTCCTTACCAACTTGCTTTTTGTCATGGTGTTTCCTCATAGCAATAGTATCCCTAGATGACTGGTGTGTATAGTCACAAGAGGCTGTTAAAAATCTGGGAATGTCATTTATGATGAAATTATGCATAATTTATATAACCATCATATAATATAATGACAACCATTGGTTAACATCATAATTATGGAGAAAATATACCACCTTAGCACTAAGAGAAAACCTTATCTAATATGGAAATATCAAAATCTGTTTTTATGAGAATACTTTCCTTAAAGTAAAAATATATAACAATAACAATAATAATATTTTCCAAGAGAATTTAATAATACTAATATATGCATGAGTCTATAATAGTTTCTTTAAATATTTAAAATAAATAAGAGTACAGTTTTGAACAAATACATTTGCAAAAGGCAGAGAAGTATTAAATGTGATAAAATGTTTTGATATCACTCTCATAATAAGTAATTAATTAGGTAAACAGAAAACCACCAAGGACAGAGAAAATATGAACTTATTATGAACTAACTTGACCCAATTAACATTTTTAGAACACTGTTTTCATCAAAGAACTAAATATATGCTGTGTCCAAATACAACAAAATTATTTCAAAAGATGAATCATATTCTGAATCATGAAAAAATTATTAACACTGATAATAGAATTCCAGTTATATATAATACCCTCTTAATCACAGTGGGACTCAAGCAGAAAAGAGCAAAAAAGAACATAAAAAATCTTACAGCTGTTTTATACTAAAATGTGCACTTCCGAAGTGCTCAATATGAAAGAAGAAAACAAAAAGAAAAAAAAGTTTATGAATCAAATAAAAAGTTAAGCCATATATTACATTATGTATATGACTATGATGGAAGTAAGACAAAATTGAGATTATTATACTATTCCACTTTTAAAATTTCATACTTTTATAATTCCATTTTCATGCTATTATAAGAGTTAAAACCAGTCTGAAGTGATAAAAAACAAATATGTTTCTATAGGTGAAGGGAAAATGTCTAAGGTCCAAAAATTTCAAAAAGATATTAGGAAAACTTTGGGGTTAGGTATCCATTGATTTATACTAATGTTTTCATGAATTTGTATATATCACAAGCCTCCTGAAAATGCAGCCTCAAAATATGTGAAATGTATTATATCATGTTTACATCAGGAAGCCATTTATGGATGTGTAAATGGGAAAAGAATAAGGTAATAGAGACATATGACTGCTAATGGACATCTCTGATGAACTGAAATATAACTTTACATACATACATACTGTTTATCTTTTTATCCTTAATAAACAATATGTTTTTGTGACAAATATGAAAAGTGGATTAGTAAGATACAAATCTTTGAAAAACTTATATATAAAGATAGAAAAATAGTCACAAAAAAAAAAAAAAAAGAAATTTAGGCAAGAACCTGCTCTGGCACCACATGATAAAACTGAAGAGGGGTGGCCCAAGATTTTAGAAAACCAAGCCTAGTTTAACTAGTGACTATACAAGACCTACCTGAAGATTATAGGCACCCTCCAAGGTTATGAAGAATTTAAGTGGAATCTTATAGACATATTAAATTTGAGGAGATTCAAAGAAGTGATCATTTTATACAATATGCATTCATCCTATGTGAAGTAGATATTAAGTTCATATGCAATTCAGAAGAGAATTATCCCTTAAGATTGGGGAGTTTTGGCAGCAGAAATATTGGAAGCTGGTCCTCACTTACAATTGTGAACATGGTGGAAAGAAGAAGCTAGTGTCATAGAACAATGACATAAGGCTAGAGGTATTAATATTTCTTAGGGTGAGTTGCTAGGTGAAGGTTGATATGCTGACTTACAAAGGCAGCTTGAATTTGATAATCACAACTTGGTATCATGTTGATAAGCAGCTTTAAGTGCATGGGACAGGTTCAGGAATCAGTAAAAACATCCCAGTCATTTACAAAGATTAAACAAGAGACAAAAGAAGCCCCTTCTGGGTTGTTTCCAGCTTCTGGCTATTATCAATATGGCTGCTATGAACACAGAGGAGCATGTGTCTTTATTACATGTTGGAGCATCTTCTGGGTATATGCCCAGGAGTGGTATAGCTGGGTCCTCAGGTAGTATTTTGTCCATTTTTCTGAGGGTCCGCCAAAATGATTTCCAGAGTGGTTGTACCAGCTTGCAATCCCACCAGCAATGGAGGAGTGTTCCTCTTTCTCCACATCTTCGCCAGCATCTGCTGTCACCTGAGTTTTTGATCTTAGCTATTCTGACTGGCTTGAGGTGGAATCTCAGACTTGTTTTGATTTGCATTTCCCTGATGACCAAAGATGTTGAGCATTTCTTTAGGTGCTTCTCAGCCCTGCGAATTTCCTCAGTTGAAAATTCTCTGTTTAGCTCTGTTCCCCATTTTTTGATAGGGTTATTTGGTTTTCTGGAGTCTAACTCCTTGAGTTCTTTGTATATGTTGGATATTAGCCCTCTATCGGACGTAGGATTGATAAAGATCTTTTCCCAATCTGTTGGTTGTCGTTTTGTCCTATTGACAGTGTCCTTTGCCTTACAGAAAATGTGGTACATTTACACAATGGAGTACTACTCAGCTATTAAAAACAATGACTTAATGAAATTTGCAGGCAAATGGATGGAATTTGAAAATATCATCCTGAGCGAGGTAACTCAGTCACAACAGAGCGAACATGGTATGTACTCACTGATAAGTGGATATTAGCCCAGACATTTGGAATACCCAAGTTTCACTTCACAGTAACTGCTGGGCTGAGAGTGAGGTCCCAGATGGAGGAGTTGGAGAAGGGACTGAAGGAGCTGAGGGAGTCTGCAGCCCCATGGAGGGAGCAACAGTGTCAACTGGCCTGATCCCCCTGGTTCTTCTGGAGGCTGGATCACCAACCAAAGAATACACATTGAGGGACCCATAGTTGGGACCACATATGTGGCAGAGGAGGGTCTTATTGGCCATCAAGGGGAGGAGAGGCCCCAGTAAAGGGGAATGTCAAGATGGGAATATGGAAGTGGGTGGGCGGGTGGGTGGGAGGTGGAATACCCTCATAGACACGGGGGAGGGAGAGGGGATAAGGGGTTTCCAAAGAGAAGACCTGGAAAGGGGGAAACATTGGAAATGTAAATAAAGTATCAAAAAATAAAAATAAAAAAAAAGAAGCCCCTTAGGAGTTTTTTTTTCTTTTTGCAAAGATTACATTATGATATAAATAGAATAGTACCATAATCAGACTTCAGAAAAAAATCAAATCCTTGGCTTTTGAAAAATGATAATTCAGAATGAGAAAAGGTAATTAGACCTTTAAAGGCAAGATTAGCACCAATAGATGAATGGATTAAAGATACAGCTGATACTGGATCTCAAATTTATGATAGAATAATTAATTTCTAAAAGTTCTTTTTTTTTTTATTTTTATTTTTTTTTTTATTTTTTTTTATTTTTTTTTTCAACTGATGCTCCTTTTTCTTTTTTTTTTTTTTTCCTTTATTTTTGATACTTTATTTACATTTCCGATGATTCCCCTTTTCTTTGGAAACCCCGTGTCCCCTCCACCTCCCCGCCTCTGTGGGGGAATTCCTCCTCCCACCTACCCACCCACCCATTCCCATATTCCCACCTTGACATTCCCTTTTACTGGGGCCACTAGCACCCTCAGGCCCAAAGTCCTCTCCTTTCTCCCTGGTGGCCATCGAGGTGATTCTTCTGCCTCATATGTAGTCCAAATCATGGGTCCACAGATGTGTATTCTTT
>CM052711.1:48149336-48174063 GCA_028551405.1 Uromys caudimaculatus
TGTCCGATAGAGGGCTAATATCCAATATTTACAAACAACTCAAGAAGTTAGACTCCAGAAAACCAAATAACCCTATCAAAAAATGGGGAACAGAGCTAAAAGTTCTAAGAATAATCAAATACCCGATGTTATAATTGTGATAACAAAGTCATTTGAAAAGGTATTGTAGACAAGGCATTCCTAGAAACAATGTTTTGTTGTTGTTCTTTGTTTGGTTGGTTGGTTGGTTTGGTTTGGTTTGGTTTGGTTTGGTTTGGTGTTTGTCTTTTTTTCTCTAGAGACAATCCAGAAGTAAATTCCCAGCTTTCTGGAGTATGCAGAAGGCATGACAAAGGAAGGCACTGGACTAATGAATGCAGATCAACAAGGGATAGGCAAGGTAACCCTTTGCCATCCGGAAATCCCCAAAGGGGCCTCCCAGAGGCCCTAATATTTAAGTTGATTATATTGCTCCCTGTCAGCATCAGAAAGACTCATTTACAGAGCAATTAA
The DNA here is from genome assembly GCA_028551405.1 of Uromys caudimaculatus. Lineage (NCBI taxonomy): Eukaryota > Metazoa > Chordata > Mammalia > Rodentia > Muridae > Uromys > Uromys caudimaculatus. Next base: position 48,149,829 of record CM052711.1, read on the forward strand.
AAGTTTGATGCCTGTGGTTAAAAATCACACTGCTCTGGATGTAATCTGGGACAGAACAGCTTTAGTAGATGAAATAAAATATTCAGGGGAGGTGAGAAAACAGGTATTTTGGCAAACTGATTTAGATAATAGGAGAGTAAAGATGAAAGTAGAAATAAATGCATGAAATTGATGGTTTATGGCCCAGCCATAGACCCGAGCTCCTTCCAGTTTGCTCCTGTGAACAAAGCAGAACTTGTGCTCTGCATCCCCACCACTCTGCCCACATCTAGTTGCAGCTTGAACCCCCAAATGTTCTGACACTTCCAGGATCACAGGTGAGACCCCAAACTGTGCCCCAATACTTGCCATAACCAGGAATCCCCTGGACCCAGGGACACAGGTACCCCACCCAGCAGAAGACCCACATTCCTGGTTTGCACCTGTGCCTGGAGTGGAGCCTGTGCTCAGGATTCCAACCCAATCAGCCCACACCCAGTAACAGCTTGACCCCCAGGAGTTCTGACACATTCAGAATCACAGGATCACAGGATAACAGACTGGAAGGAGGGACAGCCTCCAGTCAGAGGAAGCGAAGCAAGTTAACACCAAAGATAACCAGATGGTGAGTAGTAACCACAAGAACATAAGCAACAGAAACCAATACTATGAGGCTACATCAGAAACCAGTTCTTCCCACCACAGCAATCCCGGGATATCCCAACATACCTGAAAAGCAAGATTCAGATCTAAATTCTCACCACAGGGAGATAATAGAGGACTTTAAGAAGGGCATAAATAAGTCTTTCAAAGAAATACAGGAGAACAGGTAAACAAGTAGGAGCCCTTAAAGAGGAATGGACTCAATTCCCCAATAAAAAGATGCAGGCTAACAAACTGGATATGTAAACAGGATCCAGAATTTTGATGCATACAGGTAACCAACCTCAGTGACAAAGACATACACTACTTCAAAGAAAAAGACTGGAAAAGAATTTCCAAGCATATGGTCCCACGAAACAAGCTGGAGTAGCCACATTGAACCTCACACAATAACAATAGGAGAATTCAACACCCCACTCTCACCAATGGACAGATCATGAAAACAGAATCTAAACAGAAACACAGTGAAACTAACAGGAGTTATGAACCAAATGAATTTAACAGATATTAACGGAACATTTCACCCTAAAACAAAAAATTAGACCTTCTTCACATCACCTTCATAGTACCTTCTGAAAAATCAAACATATACACATGGAAGCTGAACAAATCTCTCCTCAATGATAATTTGGTAAGAGAAGAAATTAATAACTTTTTAGAACTTAGTGAAAGTGAAAGCACAACATAATCAAACTTATGGAACACAATGAAAACAGTGCTAAGAGGAAAACTCATAGCCCTGAATGCCTCCATAAAGAAATTGGAGAGATTATACAGTAGCAGCTTAACAGCTCATTTGAAAACTCTAGAACAACCAGGGCTACACAGAGAAACCCTGTCTCAAAAACCAAAAAAAAAAAAAAAAAAAAAAACCAAAAAAAAAAAAAAAAAAACCTCAAGAACAAAAAAAGCAAATACACCCAATAGGAGTAAATAGAAGGAATTGTCAAAATCAGAGCTGAAATCAACAAAATAGAAACAAAGAGAACAATACTAAGAAAATCAGCATGATAGCCAAACTAACTAGAGGGCACAGAGACAGTTTCTAAATTAACAATATCAGAAATGAAAAGGGAAAGATAACAACAGAAACTGAAGAAATTCAAAAAATAATTAGATCCTGCTTTTAAAAAAAAGTCCATATTTATAAAAACTGTAAGATCTATATGAAATGGATGATTTTTCAGACAGATGCCAGATACCAAAGTTATATCAGGATTAGATAATCCAGTCTCATAACCCCTAAGGAAATAGAAGCCTTCATTAAAAGTCTCCCAACCATAAAAATCCCAGGGCCAGATGGTTTTAGTGCAGAATTCTAGGAGACCTTCAAAGAAGACCTAATACCAATATTTCTGAAAATTTTCCACAAAATAGAAAAAGAAGGAACACTACCTAATTCTTTCTATGAAACCACAGTTATGCTGATAAGTAAGCCAGACAAGGACCCAACAAAGAAAGAGAACTTCAGACCAATTTCCCTCATGAATATCATTGCAAAAATATTCAATTAAATTCTCACTAACCAGGAGCTTTCCAGTTTCCATCTGTTGTGGGAGACCTCTGCCTGGGCAACCAGGGATCCATAGTCAAGTAGCACCAGGAGAAAGCCAGCCTCCCAGGAGTGTGGACAAGCCTGTCTGCTCAGAGGGACCTGCCTGGAATCCCCAGGTCACAGGGACTGAGGGGTGTTCTTCTGGCTTCTTTCAGTGGCCAGGAGCAGATCCTGTGACACAGGACTCCATACTCAAATAGTGCCAGGAGAGACTGGTCTCCCAGGAGTGCCTACACACCTTCGAGCACAGGAAGACCACCACTTCTGTTCAAATTCACTGGATCAAGAGGGACCTTGCAGAGCCATCAGGACACAGGAACCAAGGGATAGCTGGTTACAAGATCCTTCTGGTTTCTGTCTGCACCCCAGAGCTGACCTTGAACCACAGCTCTCCAAACACAAATTCCTCTCAGAGAGAGCTGGTCTTCAAGGAGTATTGTCACTGAGGCTTGCAGGAAGGAAAGACACAGTCAAAGAGAATAAGACCAGCTAACACCAGATATAACCAGATGGCGAAAGGCAAGGGCAAGAACATAAGGAACAGAAACCAAGGCTATTGGCATCATCAGAACACAGTTCTCCCACTACAGCAAGCCCTGGATACCACCCAACCCCCCAGAAAAGGAAGACTCAGATTTAAAATCACATCTTATGAAGATGATAGAAGATTTTAAGAAGGAAATAAATAACTCCCTTAAAGAAATACAAGAGAACACAGGTAAACAACTAGAAGCCCTTAAAGAGGAAACACAAAAATTCCTTAAAGAGTTACAGGAAAACACAATCAAACAGATGAAGGAAATGAACAACACCATCCAGGAACTAAAAATAGAAATAGAAACAATAAAGAAATCACAAAGGGAGACAACCCTGGAGTTAGAAATCCTAGAAAAGAGATCAGGAGTTATAGATACAAGCATCACCAACAGAACAGAAGAGATAGAAGAGAGAATCTCAGGTGCATAAGATACCATAAAAATCATTGACACAACAGTCAAAAAAAAATAGCAAAAAGCAAAAAGCTCCTAACCCAAAACATCCAGGATATCCAGGATACAATGAGAAGATAGAATCTAAGGATAATAGATAGAGAAGAGAGTGAGGATTCCAAACTTAAAGGACCAGTAAATATCTTCAACAAAATTATAGAAGAAAACTTCCCTAACCTAAAGAAAGAGATGAACATAAATATACAAGAAGCTTACGTAACTCCAAATAGAATGGACCAGAAAAGAAATTCCTCCCGTCACATTATAGTCAAAACAACAAATACACAAAATAAGGAAAGAATATTAAAAGCAGTAAGGGAAAAATGTCAAGTAATATATAAAGGTAGACCTATCAGAATTATACCAGAATTCTCACCAGAGACTATGAAAGCTAGAAGTTCACGGGCAGATCTCATACAGACCCTAAGAGAACACAAATACCAGCCCAGGCTACTATACTCAGCAAAACTCTCAATAATCATAGACGGTGAAACGAAAATATTCTATGACAAAACCAAATTTACACAATATGTTTCCACAAACCCAGCCCTACAAAGAATAATAGATGGAAAACGCCAACTCAAGGAGGAAAACTACACCCTAGAAAAAGCAAGAAAGTAATCTTTCAACAAACTCAAAAGAAGATAGTCACACAAACATAAAAATAACATCGAAAATAACAAGAAGAAACAATCATTATTCCTTAATATGCCTTAACATCAATGGACTCAATTCCCCAATAAAAAGACATAGGCTGACAGACTGGATCCATAAACAGGTCCCAGCATTTTGCTGCATATGGAAAACACAATTCTGTGTTAAAGACAAACACTACCTCAGAGTAAAGGGCTGGAAAACAATTTTCCAGGCAAATGGTCCCAAGAAACGGGCTGGAGTAACCATTCAAATACGATAAAATCAACTTTCACCCAAAAGTCATCAAAAAAGATAAGGAAGGACACTTCATACTCATCACAGGAAAAATCTACCAAGAATAACTCTCAATTCTGAATATCTATACTCGAATTCAAGAGCACCCGCATTCGTAAAAGAAACTTTAATAAAGCTCAAAGCACACATTGCACCTGACACAATAATAGTGGTAGACTTCAACAATCCACTATCATCAATGGACAGATATTGGAACCACAAACTAAACAGAGACACAGTGAAACTAACAGATGTTATGAACCAAATGAATTTAACAGATATCTATAGAACATTTCATCCTAAATCAAAAGAATATACCTTCTCCTCAGCACCTCATGCTACCTTCTCCAAAAGTGATCATATAATCAGTCACAAAACAAACCTCAACAGATATAAGAAGATTGAAATAATCCCATTCCTCCTATCAGATCACTACGGATTATGGCAGGTCTTCAATGGCAACAACAACAACAGAAAGCCCACATACACATGGCAGCTGAACAAAGCTCTACTCAATGATAAATTGGTCAAGGAAGAAATAAAGAAAGTAAAGACTTTATAAAATTTAATGAAAATGAAAGTGCTACATGCATGAACTTATGGGATACAATGAAAGCAGTGTTAAGAGGAAAACTCAAAGCTCTGAATGCTCCCAAAAAGAATCTGGAAAGAGCATATACTAGCAGCTTAACAGCACACCTGAAAGCTCTAGAACAAAAGAAGCTAATATACCCAAGAGGAGTAGAAGGCAGGAAATAATCAAATTAAGGTCTAAAATCAACCAACTAGAAACTAAAAGAACTATACAAAGAATCAACAAAACCATAAGCTGGTTCTTTGAGAAAATCAACAAGAGAGATAAACCCTTAGCCACACTAACCAGAGGGCACAGAGACAGTATCCAAATTATCAAAGTTAGAAATGGAAAGGGAGATATAACAACAGATCTTGAGGAAATTCAAAAAAATCATCAGATCCTACTACAAAAGCCTATACTCAACAAAATTTGAAAATCTGGATGAAATGGACAAGTTTCTAGACAGATACCTAATACCAAAGTTAAGTCAGGATCATATAAACCATCTAAACAGTCCCATAACGCCTAAAGAAATAGAGGCAGTCATTAAAAGTCTCCCAACCAAAGAAAGCCCAGGACCAGATGGGTTCAAGGCAGAATTCTATCAGACGTAAAAAGAAGACCTAATACCAATACTCTTCAATCTATTCCACAAAATAGAACAGAAGGAATACTACCCAATTCCTTCTATGAGACCACAATCACACTGATACCAAAACCTCACAAAGACCCAACAAAGAAAGAAAACTTCAGACCAATTTCCCTTATGAATATCAATGCAAAAATACTCAATAAAATTCTCGCAAACCAAATCCAAGAACACATCAAAAGGATCTTAAACCACAATCAAGTAGGCTTCATCCCAGGAATTCACGGATGGTTCTATACCCGAAAATCCATCAATATAATCCACTACATAAATAAACTCAAAGAAAAAAACCATGTGATCATTTCATTAGATGTTGAAAAAGCATTTGACAAAATTCAACATCCCTTCATGTTAAAAGTCTTGGAAAGATCAGGAATCCAAGGTCCATACCTAAACATAGTAAAAGCAATATACAGCAAACCAGTAGCCAGCATCAAACTAAATGGAGGGAAACTTGAAGCAATCCCACTAAAATCAGGGACTAGACAAGGCTGTCCACTCTCTCCTATCTATTCAGTATGGTACTTTATGTTCTAGCTAGAGCAATTATCCAACAAATGTAGATCAAAGGGATACAAATTGAAAGGAAGAAATCAAAATATCATTCTTTGCAGATGATATGATCGTATATTTAAGTGACCCGAAAAACTCCACCAAAGAACTGCTGCAGCTGGATACAAAATTAACTCAAATAAATCAGTAACCTTCCTATACAAAAAGGATAAACAGGCTGAGAAAGAAATTAGGGAAATGACACTCTTCACAATTTTCACAAACAATATAAAGTATGTTCGTGTGACTCTAACCAAACAAGTTAAAGATCTGTATGACAAGAACTTCAAGTCCCTGAAGAAAGAAATCAAAGAAGATCTCAGAAGATAGAAAGATCTCCCATGCTTATGAATTGGCAGAATTAATATAATAAAAATGACTATCTTACTGAATGCAAACCCCATCAAAATTCCAACTCAGTTCTTCATAGATTTAGAAAGAGCAATTCTCCAATTCATTTGGAATATCAAAAAAGAAAAAAAAAAAACAAAAACAAAAACAAAACAGGATAGCAAAATCTATTCACAATAATAAAAGACCTCCTGGGGGAATCAGCATCCCTGAACTCAAGCTCTACTACAGAGCAATAGTGATAAAAACTGATTGGTATTGTTCCAGAAACAGACAAATAGATCAATGGAATAGAACTGAAGACCCAGAAATGAACCCACACGCTTATGGTCATGTAATCTTTGACAAAGAATCTAAAACTATCCAGTGTAAAAAAAGATAGCATTTTCAACAAATAGTGCTGTTTTACCTGATGGTCTGCATGTAGAAAAATGCAAATTGATCCATTCTTATCTACTTGTACAAAGATCAAGACCAACGTGATCAAGGACTTATATATAAAACCAGATACACTTAATCTTATAGAAGAGAAATTAGGAAAAGGCCTAAAATACATGGGCACAGTGGAAAATTGCCTGAACAGAACACTAATGGCCCATATTCTAAGGTCAACATTCCACAAATGGGACCTCATAAAATTGAATATCTTCTGTAAGGCTAAAGACACTGTCAAAACGGCAACCCACAGATTCAGAGAAGATCTTTACCAAGGCTATGTCTGATGGAGGGCTAATATCCAAAATATGCAAAGAACTCAAAAGTTAAACTCCAGAAAAGGAAATACCCCTATTATAAAATTAGATATAAAGCTAAACAGAGAATTCTCAACTGAGAAATGTCGAATGACTGAGAAGCACTTAAAGAAATCTTCAGCATCCTTAGTCATCAAGGAAATGCAAATCAAATGAACCTGAAATTCCACTTCACACCATTCAGAATGGCTAAGATCAAAAATGCAGGTGGCAGCAGATGCTGGCAAGGATATTGAGAAAGAGGAACACTCCTCCATTGCTGGTGGGGTTGCAGCTGGTAAAACCACTTTGGAAATCAATCTGGAGGTTCCTAAGAAAATTGGAAGTAGTTCTACCTTAAGTTCTAGCTTTACCACTACTGAACATGTACCCAAATGATGCTCCAACACATAACCAGGACACATGCTCTATAATGTTCATAGCAGCCTTTTTTATAATAGCCAGAAGCTGGAAACAACCTAGATGTGCCTCAACAGAAGAATAAATACAGAAAAGGTAGTACATTAACACAATGGAGTACTACTCAGCTTTTAAAAACAATGACTTCATGAAATTTTCAGATAAATGGATGGAACTAGAAAATATCATCCTGACTGAGGTAACCCAGGCACAAAAGAACACACATGATATGTACTCAAAATCTGCCAATGCCAATGATACAACCCACAGACCATAGGGAAGGAAGACCAGGGTGTGGATGCTTCAGTCCTACATTAGAACAGGATGATCATGGGAGATTTAGGGAGTGATGACCTAGGAGGGAGAGAGGAGGGAGAGGTAATGGAGGGGGCAGTATCATGTACTGGAGGGAACAAGATAGAGGTAGAGAGCATCAGGAAGTTGAACAAAAATTTGTAGCACTGGAGAATGAGGAACTGGGTGGGTATAACCACTGGAGGGTCTCAGACACCAGGGGAGCCAGAGGCTCCCAGGACCCAATAGGGATTACATTATGTGCAGGAAAGGGGAGATAGAACCTGTAGCATCAACCTCCAGTAGATAGGCACGGTCCCATTTGAGGGATTGGCCACCCACCCATCTCAAAGTTTTTAACCCAGAAATGTTCCTGGACAAAGGAATGACAGGAACAACAACAACAACAACAACAACAACAAAAATGGAGCAGAGACTGAAGGAAGGCCGATCTGGGGACTGCCCAACTGGGGATCCATCCTGCCTGCAGGCACCAAGCCCCAACACTGTTGCTGTTGAGGTGAGGCATTTGCTGACCGATGAGAATATGGTGTGTCTGTTCCTTGGGAAGTTCAGCAACTGACCAATGCACATGTGAATGTTTGGCGCCAACCACCAGACTGAGCTCAGCGACCCAGGTGGGATAACTGGCTGAAGGACTGGAGAAAACAACCCAATAGGAAGAACAATGTGGACTGGTTGGACCACCCAGTGCTCGCAGGGACTAGACCACCCACCAAGGAGTGTGCAGAGAGGTATCCGTGGCTCCAGATATATATGTAGCAGAGGCCTTGTCTGACATCAGTGGGAGGGGAGGCCCTTGGTCCTGTGGAGGTTTTGATGTGCCAGCTCAGGAGGATGGTGGAGCGGTAGGGCGGGAGAGGGTCGGTGGGTGGGAGAGCTCCCTCATAGAGGCAAAGGGGTGGAAAGAGAGGACAGATGTGTGATGGGGGTTTTGTGGAGGAGTAACCAGTAAGTAGGATATCATTTGAGATGTAATCGAATGGAATCATTAATAAAAAATAAATAAAATAAAAAAATAAAGCTTTGAAAAAAAGAAACTGCTCGTTTGCTATAAAGATAAGCAGATGTAAAAATAATTTCACCAAAATCTTGGCACCCAGATTGATCTTTTCAGGGGGGGAAATATTCAGTTTCTGTAGAATGCAATTTTATCTTAGGTGATGCAAAGTACAGGATGGGTTAAGTGTATAGGCCATAAGAAAGTCATTTGTGGCTAATGTAGCCTGAATTTTGTAAGAAACATCATATTAACAGGAGAGATCTGAAGATATATTTTTCTCTTGACAACAAGCCAAGAAAATTAAAAGTAAATGTGTACTTGTACTTTGTGTATCCAAACTTCATTACCTGCAGGAAGTTTCCCAAAATGTTCCCAAAGAAATGAAATTTGGCAAAAGGATGTGTTTCGCTTTGTAGAAGTTGGGAAATTAATGTATGCACACCATAACATAGATACATAATCAGGATTTCAAAGAGCAACTGCTGATAAAACAGATTCTGCAATTACAGATTTATTATACATTTAGTTGTTATGGGGATACCTGTACAAATGTAGAATGATAATGCTTCAGCGTATGTCTCTAGTTCAATGAAACAATTTTTTTCACAATACAACATAAAGTCTATTGCAGGTATACATACCATAAAATGCTACCGGAAAAGCAATAATAGAAAAATCTAATCATACTTTAAAAGATATGCTTAATAAACAGAAAGGTGTAATAAAGAACCTCAGAGATAAATTATATAGCATTGTCATAACTTTACATTTTTTAGTGCTATTAAGAAAGGAATAACAGTTGTAGAGAGACATTGGATATTAGAAAAAGTGTTGAATTAAATCATCCTGTATATTTTAAAGATGTGTTTACCTCAGAATGGAAGTAACATTGGTGAAGAGGTTTTGTCTTTGTTTCCACAAGAGAAGGAAAGCTATGGATACCATTAAATTGATAAAGGTTAGGTTCGAATAGGAGAGATGTTCTGAATTAGGAGAGATGGCAGTTCATGAGACACCTTGGTCATTTAGTCTAAACTAATGTTTAAAGACTAACAAATGTCTTTCATTTGAACAAACATGAAAAAATAAAAGTAAAAGTAATAATAATTTTGAGTAATAATTTATCAAAGGCACCCTTGATAAATTTTCTTAAACCATTTTTTTCATTAATTAATTTTTTTTATTAACTTAATATCCTGATCACAGTCCCCTCCCTCCTCTGCTCCCAGTCTCACCCTCCCATCACCCTTCTCCCTTTTCCCCTTCCCTTCTCTAAAGGGAGCTGCCCCCAAACCCAGGTAGCAACCCTCCTTGGCACATCAATTATCATCAAATTGAAACACATTATTTATATCCCACTGAGTCAAGACAATACAGCCCAGTCAGGGGAAAGAGATCCAAAGGCAGGCAACAGACTCTGAGACAGAGATAGCCCCTCCTTCAGTTGTTGAGGGACCCACTTGAAGACCAAGCTGCACATCTGCTACATAGTGTAGGTAGCACAGGTATAGTTCATGCATATTCTTTGATTGGTAGTTTGGTTTCTGTGAGCCCCCGTGGGCCCATGTTAGTTGTCTTAGATCTAGCATATACCTTTAATGCAAGAGTTTCTTGTTTATTGTAAACAAAGTTAAATGAAGACAACCATAGGGCAAAAGGTGAAACAAGCAACCAGCTGACATGCCTCAGTGAACACAGAAAAAAAATTGAGCAAGAGAAAGTCAGGAGGACAGTTAGAGAGATACACAGGAAATAGAAGGGAGAGACATGCAGTTTGAGGGTTTTTCTTATTTTCTTTTTTTGTGTTTTGTTTTTTGTTTGGTTGGTTGTTATTGTTGTTGTTGCTGCTGCTGTTTTATTTAGATGGCATGGAGAAGGAGAACTTCTTTTGGGGATATCAGCTGAAGACAAAGGTCAGCTGGGTGCTTTCCCTGAATCTCTGAACTAGCAGGCTTTCATCCCAGCACCTGGCTCCTGAGTCATCAATGGTAAAATTGAACGATTGAGATTTTGTTAAAAGACAACATGTACGTCATTTCTGTGCTCAGTTTTGTCCCTCTCTTTAGGTTATCATTCGTGTCTTTCAGAATTCTGTGTTTGTGCTACTCTTTTAATGTCTGTTATATGTTCCCCTTGGAATTGTTTTCTTTGTGCATAAGAATTCATATGCTCCTAAGGGTGAAGAACTTCGCTTGCCTCCTCAGGTGTCATTGAGTTTAAAGGTTAGCACAGAATGTGCCATCAATCTGTTAATCACATACAGGCATTAATCTAAGCATGTATAAAGTACCTATGATATGGTTCATTACTTTGTACAATATGAAACACAAATGTGCTTTTAATATATATAATATGATATATATAAAAATATAAAATTATCTGTATCTGTTGGTTGTCTTGTTCTATATCACTTTCTTCTGTCAGTAGTAGCTTTTATATCTATAAGATATGTGTCATATGAAAGATGGTGTTATGATACCCTAAGACTGGTTTACTATTTGAATGGCTTGTTATCACTAACAGAGATTTCTAGAATAAAGCCATGCACACTGAAACATTCCCATGTACTCTTCATTCTCTTTGTTTTGTTACTACAGATCCAACATGAACAGCTGCCTCAAATTCCAACCATTAGGACATGAGTGCTATGATGAATTTAATCCTTGAGGTATAAGTCAACAAAAACCTTTTCTGTTGTATGTTGTTTTCATCAAGTAGTTTATCATAGCAATAGGAAAAGTAATTAAGAAAAAAATAATGTTGACTAATAATCCCATTGCTGTAATAAATCTGACTATGAAATTCTTAATCCTAAAAACTGGTTCTTGAAGGGATATGGAGGAGTTTTGAAGCTTGGACTAAACAGCCTTGCATTCTGAAAGTAGTGCTTCCTGAGCCATAAAGACAACAAGTAGAAAGATGTGGAATGTTGAGTCCTGGCTCATGAAGTATCAGAGGGAACGAGAATTCAATATGGAACTTGGTAAGGGACCATTCATGTGATATTTTCATCAAATGTCCTGGAAATATAAGTGAAGTTCAAATTCATGATAATGGAATAATTCATTTGGTGAAGGGAATTTTGAGACAGAAAACATCCAAGCTATGACTGAACAAGCAGGTAGAATAATTAATGAGGGGACACTATAAGATAGAAAACTATTAAACTTTACTGAGACAATGGGGAAGATGTCCTGAGGATGAAATCTCCATCAATCAGAGATTCCACCCTGAGCTGGCACCATAGTCACATGACCCCAGAATGTTGAAAATATCTTAACTATGGAGGAAAGCTGCAGACTTGAATTAGAACTGGCACGCCAGAGAGACTATAAGTGGAACAGGTGGCAGAGTTGGAAGAAAGGCTCTACATAAACCTTTGGAGACCAGCTAGTTTGCTGTGATTCCGATGCACTAGGCAAGGAGCCCTAAGATTTGTTTTCACTGTTGTATTTTTGTATATTCATTCCTTGATATAACACTAATTCTTTCATTGTAAAATAGGAATAGTTTTTTCTATGCAATCCTTTATTCAAAGCATCTATCTAGATTTATTATTTTATAGGAGCTTAAGAGATTTTCTTGAGTCCCATATGAGAGACATATATCAGAATGAAAAGCTCTTTGGATTTTAGTGGCTATGGCGATTTTAAAGTTGGACTGTATTTTAGATTATGAGATAAATATCAAATAGTGGGGACAAGGATTGGTACACTATGATTTAAATTGATGCTTTTGCTTTCCAAGCTAAAAACAACTTAGAGCTGTGGTGGTGAATCTCAATTGTCAGATTCGTACAAATGAGAATTATCTGAGTGACAGGTTCCTGCTCATGCCTGTTGATGATTTTGTTTGTATTTTTCTCGTTTATTGAAAATTATTTGTTTCCTCACATAGTATATCCTAAATACAATCACCTGTCCTATTCCTCCTTTCAGTTCCTTCCCACCTCTCTTCTCATCCAGATCTCCCTTTCTGTCTCTCATTAGGAAATAAAAAGGCTTCAAGGGTATAACAATAAAATATATTAAGATAAGATAAACAAAATGTGAACATATTGGGTTTTTTTTTTGTTGTTGTTTTGTTTTGTTTTGTTTTTGAGACAGGGTTTCTCTGTGTAGCTCTGGCTGTCCTGGAACTCACTCTGTAGACCAGGCTGTTCTTGAGCTCAGAAATCCACCTGCCTCTGCCTCCTGAGTGCTGGGATTAAAGGCGTGCGCCACCACTGCCCAGCATGTGAACATACTGGAATTGCACAAAAAAGAGCTCAAGAAAGTGAACAAGAAAGTGAGACCCACTGGTTCAAACATCAAGGAATTACATTAAAACACTACTTGATATTATTATTCAAAGAGTCATGGTTTGATACTTATTTCAATTAACACACAATAACTGTACATCAGTATACTCTCTCCTGTGCTACAATATATTGATATTGGAGTGTAATCCCCATTGTCTGAATGTATATATCTTCTTAAATGATTTTTAAACAAAATAAAATTGGTAAAATAAGACAAAACCTATCACATTGAAATTGGAAAATACAAACCAATAGAGGGAAAAGAGGGCAGCGTAAAGCACAAGAATGAGAGACCCACTTATTCAAACACTCAGAAGTCGCAAAAATAATCTAAACGGAAAGCTATAATATATACACAGAGGACCTGTTCCAGACCTGTGTTGTTGCTTCTATCTCTGTGAGTTCATATGAGCTTTCCTCAGCTGATTTAAAGGGTATTGTTCTCCTGCAAGCCCTCTTGCTCTTACACTCTTTCTGCCTACTCTTGCCCAGGATTGCTTGAACCCTTAGAGGAGGAGGACTGAATGTCCAAGGTTCTTAATTTTTGTGTAATGTCTAGGTATGGGTCTATATTGTTCATATCTGCTGGAGGAGGGAGCCTTTGAATCATAGTTATGCAAGGTACTGATCTCTATGAATGTGGCAGAATGTCAAAAGGAGTCATTGTTTGTTTGTTTAGAACAACAATATTTGGCTTAACACTAGATCCTGGGCTATCTAGTTTTAGGACTTTGGTCTTTAAGGCAGTGTCAGTTGTTATAGGTTTCACATCTCATGAAATCAACTTTAAGTCAAATCAGATATTGGTTGGTTGCTCCCACATACTTTGTGCCACCTTTGCATAAGCATATCTTATAGACAGGACACCACTGTAGATAGAAGGTTCTGACTGGCTTGGCATTTATGTTTATTTTTGTAGTATACATAGTACCTTCCTGTTTCATAGATACAAGAAAGTAAGGGGCAAGACTCTATGTAGATAATAGCTCATCATCTCATTCAATGAGTTCTATAGGTGTTGTGCTCAGCAATGAAACCTTGCCCTCAGTTTGTGTTGAGAATCCTGTAGACTTGGTGTAGCTGTTTGGAGATTCCCATGGGATCTCTTTGGCCTATAACTCTATGGGTGTTGTCCCCAAACCTTGGTAGTACTAAAAACTTCATTTGGTGGCAAGAGGTGTCCAGTTGGGTCTCTAGGTCTCTATCTCATTATTTGGCAACTTACATTAGATATCCTGTATACATGTGTGTGTGTGTGTGTGTGTGTGTGTGTGTGCGTGTGTGTATGTGTGTGTGTGTATGTATATATATATATATATATATATATATATATATATATATATGTAAGATTCTTCTACTGTATTAAGTTTTCATCCTACCACACCAATGCCCCTTAATTTTTAGCAGTTTCTCCTAGCATTACCTTATTTGTACTCTTTTCTCCTTCTCTCCTTTGATACTCCAGATTTAGCAGCCTCATCAATCCATAACTATCTATTTTATTTTCATTTCTTATCAAGATCTGTATGTCCTCCAACCCCATTACCTTAGTCTACACTTGTAGAGGACTTTTAATTCAGTAACATGGTTGCTGTGGCAACAAATCACAATCAAAAGCCTAGGTCTTTGTGATCTGGCTAGAATGCAGACATGCCTTTAGCACATGCCTTTAGGGACAAGGAAGCAACCATGTTTGAAAGTGATATCTAATTGAGCAGCGGACAAAGAGACAAATCAGAGAAAGAGTTGAAAGAATGAATCAGAGATAGGATATTCTATCTTAAGAGAACAGAAGTGGAAACAGAAGCTATTTAACAGCAGTGCAGGGAGAGAGAGTCAGTCAGTTGGGAGTCAATGCAGTAAGTGCAGTGCAATGGAGTTGAGTTCATTCATGAGTCCATGCATGGTGCCTTTGCCTTGGACTGGCCACTGCCCGCCCCTACTTGCCCTTGAGAGTGAGATGTAAGGTAGTACAGAATCAATGACAGAGACTCCAGGAGCAGGTGAAAAATGTGACAGAAAGCTCATCTGAACTCTGCTGTAAGCTCTTTTAATACCCTCCATCTGTGCTCTATTAGTTCCAAAAAATCATCTCTTCTAAAGAGAAGTTCCTGATTGGCTGGCATTGTCTGGGTCAGCAATCCTTGGTCTCTCAGAAAGTATTCAATTAGGTCCTCCTGCAGGAGATGTCTTTGAGGCTGTGAAGCCCCAAGTGTTTATGCAGAGGCAACCTCACCATTCCTCATACACAGTTCAGTGAAGGTCAGTAAAGGCAGTTGAAGCCAGAGAATAAGAAGGAGCCAAATCATTAGAACTGATAGTCAGTGTTAGTTTAAGACCAGCAGAACAATTCTGTCAGAATCCAATAGAAGTCAGATAGTATCATTCAGCTTGGAGAGGAGTTTGTGCCAGAATACCTAAGTTAAACCAGCCAGCAAGAGTTCAGAAAGATCTAGAAAGGATGAGTTTATTCAGAAGTAAACCTCCAAGAAGATAATTACATCTGACAAATAAAAGCTACTTTTACATATACCCAACGTCTGTGGTTCTAGAGATTCTTGGTTATTAATTTAACAACTAAAATTTTCATATAATTTAATATGTACCATGCTTCTCTCTGTGAGTCTAACATACCTCATTCAGGACAGTTTCTTATAGTTCCACCCATTTACCTGAAAATGTAATTTTTTTAAGGCTGATGGAAACTCCATTGTGTAAATATATCACATTTCTTGTTAACCATTCATTTGTTGACAGACACTTAGGTAGTTTCCAATTTCTGGCTATAATGAATGCAGAAGCAATAAAGATGGTAGAGCAAGTGAAACATCCTTTAAGCATATGCCCAGGAATGGTATAGATGGATTTTGATGTAGAATGATATCCATCTTCCTGAAAAAACATCAGATTGATTTACATGACTGTCCAAATTTGGACAAGAAATGGTTGTGTGTTCCCTTTACTCCATATCCTCCCCATGTGAACTGGTGCTTAGTTTATTGACCTTAGCCATTCTGATTGCTGTACAATAAAGTTTCAAAATGGTTTGGATTAGGACTTTCCTAATTTTGAACATTTATTTAGGTGTTCTTAGGCAATATGTGTTTCTTCTTTTGAGAATTCTCTATTTAGATCAGTATACCATTTTTAACTTGAATTATTTGTTTTCTTGATATCTAGTTTTTATAATTCTCTCTAAGTATTTGGTATTAGCCCACTATTGAATATGAAGTTGATAAAAATAATGTTCTATTTTTTTAAAAATATTTATTTATTTTATGTATATGAGTACACTGTAGGTGTCTTCAGACACACCATTACAGATGGTTGTGAGACACCATGTGGTTGCTGGGATTTGAACTCAGGACCTCTGGAAGAGCAGTCAGTGCTCTTAACCACTGAGCCATCTCTCCAGCCCTAATGTTCTCTTATGTAGGCTGCCACTTTGGCTGATTGACGGTATACTTCTCAGGGGACAAGCTTTTCAGTTTCATAAGGTTCTACTCCTCAAAGTTTTCCTATTAATGCCTGTGCTAATAGTTCAGAATCCTTTTCCTGGGCCAATGAGTTCAAGGCTATTCCTAATTTCCCTTCTATCACACTCAGTCTCTCTGGCTTTATGTTGAGGATTTTTATCCATTTGGTCGGGTTTTATGCAGGGTATGAAGAATGAAACAATTTGGATTCACATCCTGCAGCTATCCATTTGGACATCACCATTTACCAAGGATGTAAACTTTTTTCCTAATGTGTATTTTTGTCTTCTTTATCAACAATCAGGTTTTCATAGGTTTCTGGATTTGTGTGTGCATCCACAATTTTATTAAACTGATTAATGTGTACGTTTTTATGTCAATAACATATTGTTTTATTACAATAATTCTATAATTTAACTTGAAATTGAAGATTTGGAGATGATGATACTTCTTGAAGTTCTTACAGTATTGAGTATTGTTCTAGCTATTCTGTTTTGGTGTGTGTGTGTGTGTGTGTGTGTTTCTATATACAGTTAAAATTTTTCCATTCAAGATCTGAAGAATTGTGAAATTGTGTTGGCATTTTTATGAAGATTCCATTTAATCTATAGGGTGCTTATGGGAGAAGGCTAGATTTAATGTTAATCCTACCAATCAAGAGCATGGTAGATATTTCCATCTTCTGATATCTTCTTTCTTCAAGGTCCTGAAGATTTTGTCCTACAAAACTGTCTTGGATAAAGTTATCTCAAGATATTTTATATTCTTTGAGGCTATTGTGGAAAGTATTGTTTCCCTAATTTCTTTCTCAGTTTGTTTGTCTGTTGTATAGATACAGGCTACACAATTTTTATGAGTCATTCTTACATCCAGTTACTTTGCTGAATTTGTTTACTATCTGAAGAACTTTCCCAGTGTAATTTTTGGGGGTTACTTATGATACTATCATGTATAATCTTCAAATAAAGATACTTTTCCTGTCCAATATCTATACTGTGAATCAACTCCAGTTGACTTATTGTTCTAGCTAAGACTTTAGGTATTATATTAGGTAGATATGGAGAGAGTAGAAAATGTTTTCTTGTCCCTAGTTTTAATATAATTGATTTAATTTCTCTCTATCTAATTTGTTGTTGACTGTAGGCTTGTTGTAAACTGCCTTTGTGATTTCAATGTATGTCTCCTGTGTCCCTAATCTCTACTGAACTTTTATTATGATGGGGTATTGTTTTATCAAAGGCCTTTTTTCTATCTAACGAAATGGTCATGTGGTTTTAACCAATCAGTTTTTTTTAAGATAAGTGGATTACATTTTTCAATTTATATACAATGAACCATCAGTATATTTCTAGGATGAATCCTCCTTAATCATGGTATATGATCTTTTTGATGTGTTCTTGAATTTCTGTTGCAAATACTTTATTGAATATTTATGCATCCATATTTATTAGTGAATTTTGTCTGTAATTCTCTTTCTTAGTTGAGTCTTCATGTTGTTTTTGGTATCAGGGTAACTGTGGTCTCGTGAAATGAGTTTGGCAATGTTTTTTTCTGTTTCCATTTTTAGAATCATTTGCAGAGTACTAGATTTAACTCCTCTTTGAAAGTCTGGAAGAACTTATGTCTCAGCCATCTGACCTTAATAGTTCTTTTAGTGGATAGGAAGTAGTTGGAAAACTTTTATTGATGGTTTCTATATCACTGGGGTTTATAGGTCTACTTAAATTGATTATCTGGCCTTGGTTGAAGATAGGAAGACTCAACCTCTTTGGGTTGAAGCACTCCTTTTGCAAAGATGGCTCTATATAAGGGAGTGAGCTAAGCAAAAACATTTATCATTGATTTTGCTGACTGAAGACTCAATGTAGACATCTTTTACGCATTTCTCATATCAAAATTACTCCAGCATAATAAACTATTTACTCTCAGACTCTAAGTTAAAACAAACTCTTTAAGCCTTAAATTGCCTTATCAGGATATTTTATCTGAACAACTAGGACTTTCACCAAGAGTTAGCTATGATAGTAAAGCTTCCAAGAAGCTTGGATAATGATCTATATTATATAAGAAATATATGCCAGTTTGGTAAGAGTAACTTTGAATTAAAAGAAGAAAGATGAAGAAGAAGAAGAAGAAGAAGAAGAAGAAGAAGAAGAAGAAGAAGAAGAAGAGGAGGAGGAGGAGGAGGAGGAGGAGGAGGAGGAGGAGGAGGAGGAGGAGGAGGAAGAGGAGGAGGAGGAGGAGGAAGAAGAAGAAGAAGAAAAAGAAGAGGAGGAGAAGGAGGAGGAAGAGGAAGTTTCCTTTAAAAACTAGAAATTTCAAGGAGCTACTTTCTCTGAAGAACTAAGTGGAAGAAAGAGAAAAGAGAGATGCTCAGTATAAGAGGCTGGACAGGAAGAATACTGTTAGATATGTAAGGCTTGACTGAGGGCATTTGAATATGCATTAAAAATAAACATAACATAGAAGCCATGAAGACTACCCAGTTTTCAAAAGTACTGCCTCCCAGCCTATCTTCCAGAGTTTAAACCCTGGAACCCACATAAAGGTGAAGGGAGAGAACTACCTCCACTAAGTTTTGTTTTGATTTCTATATATTCTTTTGTATATATTCACACACACACAGAGAAAACACACACACACACACACACACACACACACACACACACACAGAGAGAGAGAGAGAGAGAGAGAGAGAGAGAGAGAGAGAGAGAGAGAGAGAGAGATATTGAAAGACAGAGAGACAGAGAGAAAGTGAGAGACAAAGACAGAGACAGAGACAGAGAACAAAGAAAAGATTTAATTAAAAATAAGGCATCGTTATTCAGTTGTATTTGAAGAACTTATGAAAGGCCCAATTAAGCCTTCCCACAAACATATTTTGTATATAAATTTGCATGGCGATTTAGGATAATATTTTCCTCTGTTCTTCTGATACTTGAAAAAATAGAAAATAAAAGAAAATCAAAAAACCCTATTTGTAATATAGTATAATATTTTAGAGATACATTTCATTGCCATTTTCCCCAGAACTCATTTCCCCAGTACTGGCCAAATGGCATGACAATAATATACCATGTTCTTCTGTTTTTATAGAGTTGTAATCACAATCAGAACAATTTACTAGATTGTGTTCAAGGGTCCTGTTGCCAGGATGGAGGCTAAACCACCCATTTTAACAGTCAGAGCTCAGAAATAAACCAGACGGAACAGAAAGAGACCTTAAAACCAGAGGCTACGTAGTCTATAACCCAGGAAAGAAAAAACAACCATAACAATGCAGATCAGAAATAACTTAAAAATCAGAGGTCAAACAAGCTTTGACCTGAGAAGCAAAACAAGAAAGCAGAGTGATTCAACTTGGTAAGTGAATGTGATGGAGATTTCAGGTGAGCAAGGCAAGGGAATGTCTGGTGGGAAAACCACCTAACCTTTCTTGAGAGTTGCCCTCCTGCTCCTACTTTAGGAGTTTCATTCTACACAGCCTTGTAACTTTTTGAGCCAACTGTGATCTTTCTGGAGATTCCCAAAGCCACCCTGACAATGCCACATGCCCATGTAACTGGAGGAGTTGGGCTTGTGATGTCTATCATGACAAAGAACCCTAACAGAGACAGAAATTTAATCTTAAAGGTGCACTGTCTTCTGAAAATGAGCAATGTGAAGATTGCAGATTAGCATCTCTCAAAGAATATGCTGTTCATATCTTTTCCTGGTAGTAGATGATACAGGGAGATTTGAAGAGAATTACAAAAGGCAACCAATCGTTTGGACTTTAGGGTTTCTTTTTTTTGTTTGTTTTGGTCACGTCACTCTGCCCTTTGGAATTACAGCATTTCTCCTTATCTGCGTTTGCACTTTCCCCTTATAACCTCTGTGAAGTAGAGTTCTCCAACGACCAAGGCCACTGTGTCTCCTCTCCCTCATGATATGCAACACAGGCTGAAATTTAAGTCTGAAAGAATGAACAGTAAATCAGAATTAGAAACATGTGCATACTAAGCGATATATGTTATTTTTGAGAAAATTCATTCTTAAAATATGGCATAGAAGCATACTTCTTATGGAGTTCTTATAATCCAGAAACATGGATTTTTCCATCAGAAGCAAACTGCTATGTGATGTGATACACTCAACCTCTAAACTATAAAAAAGTACTCACCCATAGTTTCATTCCCTAGAAGTGACCATTTGATTATTGAATTTCCCATGTTAATATAATACAATTTAGCAACACAAGTGCTTTTATCACACTACAAATCTTATTATTTAGTGGCCATAACCAAAATGTCAAGGCTTCTGCTGGAATTCCTGATGCCATGTCTATCACTGATTGTACACTGTATTTTTCTACTTTGCTTGTCTGTACCAAACACAGGTGTGTACACATCTCAATCTATTTTTCAGACCTTTCTCCTATTACTTTTGAAATGCTATCCAACTCTAAAATACAATTATATTCTAAAATAGATTATTAAATTATGCTTTTTGTCACTTGCTCATGTGATTTTAACTGAAAAGGACTTTTGTTTTAGTAGGATTTCACTCTTAAGAACAGTATACTTCAGTAGATATGAACAGCATTAAATATTCTGAAAAAGCACTATAAATGTATGTATTATTTATGGGAGATGGAATATTTTTGAAAGCCTAATTATGGGGGAATATTTTGTTCCTTTTATAGTTTGCTTTTTTTCACATGTTTTGCCTTAAGTGAAACAAAGAAGCTTTTGATCACTTTTCTTTTTTATTCATGTTGTGGACGCCTTTGCATAGAGAGGGGCTGGGCATGCTGGTGAACTCATTTATAGGAAAACTAGTTTACGAATTGAAATAGTACTGCACCAGTTTCCATTTTCTTTTTCTGGCCTGTGTTCCTGTATTCAGTAATATGCAATTATAGTAACTGCCAAAATGAACACTAACTCAATAGCAAAAAAGGAAAGAAAACAGCCCTGATATTCTTGCTTCTGAGAAGTAATTACATAGCTGCATCAAGAAAATAGGAATCATCGTGTAAAGAATACTAAGGGTGAGCTAAGGAGGCCTGTAGGCACACCCACAGGCTGACAGAAAGGCTATTTGCTGTGTTATGTGTAAAGCAGGTCGACATAAAATCATTCAACATAATGTGTCTGTGAATATCTTTGAATTGCTTTTTTTTTTCCAGCCTGTTATGTGTAGGCTTTCTTCAAAGACCAATTTGAGTCGGCCACAGCGATATAAAGAAACCATTTTAAATTGTAAAAAATGTTGTTTCTTTGAATAAAATGTTCCTTCACTTTCATTATCACTATAAATTTTGGGCAGGGTTATGGACGATATCCACTGAAAATTAGTTTTTCCTTGTGTTGGCAGTCCATGTCATTGCTCAAAGCACCCTGGGGTCCCCAAAGAGAAATACAGCACTGATGGAGGCACAGAACAGGATTTGTGTTTACTTAACCAATTTTGAGAGGAGAATGGAGCAACGCTTACTCGTGCCATATTCAGAGTTACAGGCAATCTCTCCTCGTCTCCTCTCCGTCAAGAAGGGGAAACCTTAACAGAGTTTTTTCTATTGATAAGATCATGGAATAACTATACGTCTGTTAAAAAGAACTTTCAATGACAATACACTGAACTTTTCAACAATAATAGCAATTACAAATATTTTCTATATATTTGTAAACTATTTCCCCAAGCAGCATATTAGAAGCAATTATTTTTTGTTGTTAGGAATTGAAACCAGATTTTGATAAAAGGCATATTGAAATTGGGCTGAATCCTAATCCTGGTAACTCAACATGCTATAAAATAGTGCTCTTTTTTTAAAATTTTTATGTTTTTATTTATTTTTACATCTATGCTTTGTTCTAGGGGGCTCTATTTTGCATTCCACATTTGACTCTATTTTTAGGGAGAAAAATCCCTGCACACTCAGGGTGGACCTAGACACTGTATCATTTGTCAGGTACAACCTGTTAGGCACAGATATATAATAACTCATCCCTAGGAATAGGAAGGGACCAGTTACATAAGTATTTACTTACTGGGTTCATCTAGGGCAAAGACTTCGTGACTGCTGTAGGAGTTTGGATCTCTGGCTGCAAAAGCAGCCTAAGTGACTGCTCTCATCATCCCCTCCACACAAACCTGACTAGACCTGGAACTGCCCTGATTCTAATCTACTCTGCTTTCCACCAAGTTCCATCTTTCACCTAAAAGCTCTCCACCATACCTTTTCTCTGTCTGGGTTGATATTTTTACATTACAGACTCCCAGCTCACTTTTGAAATTTGTATATCCGTTCTGCAGCGTCTTACACTTATATTAATTCTGTAACTCATACATATGATAAATACATAAATAAATTACCATATACTGTGTGATGTGAGAGTTAATACTGATACATAAAATTAGGATTAAAACAATCCTGTATTTGCCTTGGCACGACTACCAAGGTAGGTGGAATTTATTTAAATTGCTGTCTTGCATCTGTTAAACCTTGTAAGTGTGCTGCCAATTAACAAGTTTTCACATTATTAAAAGACAGAAATATGTTTGTCTTTGTTCCTGACATAATGTGAGAGTGATAGACTTGTGTAAAATTTGATGTAAGTCTTTTCTGTTTTACTGGTGTAGTATCTAAATTAGAGGTAAATACAGACTTACAGAATTTCTTTCCAAGCACGAAATCTTCCAGATACCAAATGCCTCCCTTAGCCCGGCATTTGGTTAAAGCACACGAGCCTTTAACACATTAAAACACTAACACCATGTTTCTCTATTAGTTAACCCACTTGGTGGATCTTCAAGCATAATTGGTTTTTTTTAAAAAATTGTGTTTATTTTGTATTTCATTATCTTTTTTCCATTTTGTATATATATTGAAATAGAGTTTCCTCTATTGTCTATATATGTTTTTCCATGAATTTTCGCTAACACAGTAAAATGCTTGATAGCTCCCCTTTTTTGGTATACCTACTGCCTTTATGTTCTTGTCAAAGTGGACATTAGCCATGAGCCCTATAATACTCTATCCTCTCAGGCATTAACTTTTTGCTTAGATCTATAATTTTAAGGGTTTTGTGATTACATTTTATTTTACATTTTATTTAATCTTTTTTTTTTTTTTTTTTACAGTCCAGATTTTATCCCCCTCCCAATCCACACTCTAACTGGTCCACATCTCATAACCACAAGGATGCCTCACCACCACAACCACCCACCCTACCAGACCTCCCCACTTCCTGGGGCCTCCAGTCTCTTCTGGGTTTGGTGCATCTTCTCTGACTGAAGCTAGACCAGGCAGTCCTCTGCTGTATATGTATTGGGGCCCTCATATCGGCTGGTGTATGCTAATCTGCCACGATCATTTTACTAAATTTTTACTCCTTTGCATTTCTACTCTTTAGCTATAACATGAAAATGTGGTGAAAGAAAAGTTTCACTTTGTGATGAAAGTATAGACACCATATAACAGGAGAAAGAAGCATGGGTTAAAAGAGATTGCAGCTCTCATGGAGCGCTCACAAAAAGAGACCAATCATGACTGCTTTCTGAGAGACCCAACAAGCAGCTGAGTCAGATCCAGATATTTGCACCCAACCAATGGACAGAAGCTGCTGACTCCTGTGGTTGAATTAGGGAAAAACTGGAAGAAGCGGAGGAACAGGGCAACCCTGTAAGAGGACCAGCAGTCTCAATTAATCTGGATCCCCAAAATCTCTCAAATACTGGACCACCAACCAGGCAGCACACAC